>CM062811.1:170045592-170488092 GCA_031772625.1 Pinus tabuliformis
TGAGATTAGGTAGAATTCAATTTTATTGCTCTGCCTGTAGGAAAATTTTCATGTTCAGTGTTATTCTTCTGTTGAAAAGGATTCATGTCACTATGCCCTTTTCACTTTCTTCAACAATCTATTCATGCCACGGTACCTCAAACTAAATTGTTACATTTTCTGCCTACCTTGCCTCACGGAATAACCTGTGCCTTTGTATTAAATTCTCTGTTCTTTGCTGAGCGCCGATCCCATAACATCCCAGAAGCTCGGTCATTCATAAAATTGTTTCCAGAATCCCTATTCACTTACTAACCTAAGGTAAATATTGCATTGTAAGTCATCTCAGACCGTTTTCGATTATCTATTCACTGAGCGTGACTCGAGGAGAGCCCTCTCTTGTTCTGGTAGGGCTAGCTACCAGACTGAGTGTGGTTTGTGGTTACCCTAATTTTTGCCTTCCTTCAGCCTGAGGCAGATTAAGTGCTAACATAGTGGCGACTCCACTGGGGAACTAAGTTGAAATCAAATCCCCTTGTTTCTTAATAATTCTAAGCTTTCGGATGATGAGATTAGGATTGGAAAGGCTGAGTAAGTTGGTTGTGTCCTGTGATTTTTCTCAATAGCACGCTGGCTTCGAGACGATATACCAGAGCCAATCCAGACCTGGATCCTCCTCATATTTACGAAAACCCCAATTTGATCCGAAGACTCCTTCGTCAAGAAAGCACCATAACATCCTAGAAGCTCGGTCATTCATAAAATTGTTTCCAGAATCCCTATTCACTTACTAGCCTAAGGTAAATATTGCATTGTAAGTCATCTAAGACCATTTTCGATTATCTATTCACTGAGCGTGACTCGGAGAGAGCCCTATCCTGCTCTGGTAGGGCTAGCTACCAGACTGAGCGTGATTTGTGGTTACCCTAATTTTTGCCTTCCTTCAGCCTGAGGCAGATTTAGGTGCTAACAGGTGGCACTATTTGTTCAAGTTGGTCAATTTGTTCTAATACCATTCTTCCTCACTTTCAAAAGTGATGTCCTCAAGCGACATTGACCCAAATAACTATTCAAATTTCCAATAATCACCATGAATTCATCTTATATTTTTCTTAATTATTCATATCAATATGATACCAACCTAACCATACCTTAAAAAAAAAAGTTACAATACCATATATATTGCTAGAAAATTAAATTAACAAACTAAATATAAAATCTAATCTCTTAATCTATCGTAGACTAATCTAATCTATATATATTAATAATAATATAATAGCACAATAACCACTTATCTTACAGTTAAATAATAAATACCATTTAATTTCAAATCATGTAAATACTATATCCAAATCTTAATAATAATATGGCCGAGGGTTTTCTCCCTGAGCGAAACCCCATCAAAATGTGTGGTGTTATGTGGTAACAAATTCCTTTAATGCTAAGGGAACAAAACTTGATAAGTTGTTCCATGTGAAATTTTAGTATATCTTCAAACCACTCATGAATAACGAGTGAAAATCAATGAAGTACAACCTGTATTAGTTGTTTCTCCCTTCTTTGTCAATACGTACACAATCATTATCAATATCTCCTCATAAAATTTCTAGCAACATTCCTTCTTATACTTCAATTGTTATCATTGACAATTTAAACCTTTGAACATTTTCCTAGTTTATCACTTATCATTCCTAACCAATTATGAGTTTTCACAACTCCTTATATTGACATATTAAAATTATAGAGGTCAACACTTGGCTCTTACTAATCATGTTGCTCAATCCATTCATTAATATCTTTAAGAGAACTTGTCGCTTGAGAAAGACCCCTTAGTACTATCACATAAATTAGCCCCATAAATTATTATATTTTTATAGTTCCCTTCACACCTTAATGGTATAGAATTGTATGATCTTTAATTAACTATTCCAACCCTAGAATTTCATGTTGTTGTTATTTATATTAGCACTCTACTTTACTATCACTAATGTTGGACTTATTATGAAATATTATGCTTATGCTAAAGCATTTTCCCTTTTCCTACTTGCAAATCTTCCCAATTTATAATTTTTATCTTCTTTTTTCCCCTCATACAAACATTCATGGGTTTATTACCACTATAATCTAATGTTTCCTATAATTCCTGAAAATGACCTTCATTGTTATCCCATCTTAATTGGTTGATTGATAACATTTACTTCCTAATATGCATTGTCCTTATTTACTTCAAGTGTCCTATAACTATTTCTATTCATCTCCTCTTTCCAAGTTGGTTATGGTTGCAAGACTATCATTCATTATCATCATTAGAAATCTATGAGTTCCTCCTTAGATAACTTTATCAAATATCGCTGCTAACATTGAGAATCAGCTTAGAAAATTCTCCTTCCTTTCTTAAACCCTTGTCTTTTATGCTTATTTTTCCATCTTCTCATTCTAATAATAGGTTTATTGTCATTCCATGTTAGTTGCATACTATCTTAAAGTATATTGCTTCCAATTTTGACTTCCTTTGACATGTACTTTCAAAGAACTATATTATTATTCTCTCAAATTGATGAAGTTATAATTTCTCCATATCTTGCATGAATAGCTAGTGTCTTCATCATTTCTTCATGTTATCTCGACTTGTTTAGCATATCATATGATTTTATACTACTTCATATCGAATAGCCTCTTCTTCATATCCATGGTCAAGCCCCTAACTCTATACCATCTAACACATTTTGATGTTTATCATGTACTCATTAATGTAGGTCAACACAATTGAGTTAAGTCCTTAATTTGATTATAAGTTCCAACATGCTATAAGGAATGTGCCACAAGGTGCCATAATCCCACTTAAACTAATTATAAGTTACTTTGCTTCATTCCCTCACTTCATACCATATGTTGAGTTTTGAATTTCTGTGTCCAATTAATAAGTCTTGTTGCAAAGGTCACAACAATTAACCATACATACACCCTTGGATAAAAAGAAAGAAGGAAAAATGAATATTAGTGCATGTAGAAGAGATCTAGGTTAAGGTGGCACTATTTGTTCAAGTTGATCAATTTGTTCTAATACCATTCTTCCTCACTTCCAAAGGTGATGTCCTCAAGTAAGGTTGACCCAAATAGCTATTCACATTTCCAATAATCACTATAAATTCATCTTATATTTTTCTTAATTATTCACATCAATATGGTACCAACCTAACCATACCTTAAAAAAAATTAAAGTTACAATACCATATATGTATTGCTAGAAAAATTAAATTAACAAACTAAATATAAAATCTAATTCTTAACCTATCGTAGACTAATCTAATCTATATATATTAATAATAATATAATAGCACAATAACCAATTATTTTACAATTAAATAATAAATACCATTTAATTTCAAATCATGTAAATACTATATCCAAATCTTACTTATTTATTATACACTGATTATTAATTAAAACTTAATAACAATTTATATCAATATATTAAAATATTATCTATTACATTTACATCTCCCAAAAAAAATTCATTTTTATTAATCACTTATTAAATATTTAATAAAATATATTATTTATATAAACTTACATATCAACAAACCCTCGTTCCATTATAATTTAATTCATAAAGAATACATTTACTGTAATTTAATTCATATAAAAAACAAATTTAAAATTTACTGAGATTAAATGAAAAAACATATTACTAAGTCAACACTAAAAATGTACTTTATACTTATTACTGTCTTGATTTCATTCCAAGAAAACGACTAATCTACTAAATGTTATTTATACATATTTATGTATTAATATCTACACACCACAAAGAATTTAAATAGGTCAACTAAAACATAAATCATTTACATGCAACTTCAACTATCCATGCAATTATATAATTAAAGTTTAATTTTGCTTTTATTTTTTAACTTAATAAATATAAGTCTTATCAACAACATGCTGGCAAGATGTCTATATAAGTGGAAAGTGCCTTTTAATTTAAAAACAAGTTTCCAAAAAAGTTGTAATACCGTGCTTCAAAAAAATACTATTGTTTTTATTTTTTATTTTATTTTATTTATTAATAAGATGATTTGTAATGTATATTTCCATGGCCACGACTGAACTTGAGCTCGTTGAGCTCGTTCCGTATTATGACTAGCGTCCAAAAAGAAAAAAATTGGGTTTGGCTAGCCAATTTGAAGCAAGTTTAGGCATCGATGCAATCTTTGATTTTGCATATCGAGGTACAATTTGGTTTTTTTAAAGTTTCAAACTCAATTTTAACGAGACAAATCAATGGCCATAGAACCTGCCTAGCCTAAGGTCCTTATTAACCCGGGCTCTGTTATTCATGGCGAGGCATCGATTTTATGGAAAAATTTCCAAACTAAAGGCTGAATCACAAAGATCGAAAATTTGAATTACATGGAAGCCTTCTCGATGCAAAATTTTAGAGCTTATTAAATTAAACCATTATGAAATTATACTAAAGATTTTATCCTCTAAGATTCGATCCCAAAGCCTAATTTTATTCATCGAAATCCGATCCCAACAACACGAAAAATGGTGAGGGGGATTGGGGTATCATCACTACAAGGTCAACAAGCAAATAAGCTTCCATGCGCTTGAGGTTGGTGACCCTGAATTTTCACACAATGATTTCTATCTAGGCTAACTAGTTTCAAGGACCTACTCGATGGATGCAATCTCAGGATAGCTCGAATGGGAAGACGTAGAAATGATGGAAGGATGGGAAGATATTGTGAGTACAAAAAGTATCAATGTAGAACATGATATTTCAACTCGTGGAATGGAAATATAAACGAGTCCCATTACTTGGTAGTTTAGTTGGTGGGAGATTCCACCATTGTAAATTTCATTTAATTATATACAGTGGCATACTTATTTTCTAGAGTGATTTTAATTATCACAAGAAAAATTATTGATAAACTTAATTAAGTATTTTTCTCAATCTTTATATATAGTTTACACAAAGTTAAAATTCGCTCGGATACCATATATAATAACCCAAAATTAAAATATACAAACTAATTACATCAAATGGTGCTATTAATAATCGACAGAAAATATTCAACTAATTTTTGCATAGAATCTTCGAAAACTATGGGTAGCAAATACTTACCTGTAGAGAGAAGATATGTCCTACTGTCGATTATGGTGCCGTGGAACTACTGAATCCAGCTGACCACAACAAATTTTTGGGGACGACTTTCCACCCAACTGTAGGCTCAACTGCACATAATATTTCTATAGCTAGCGGCCCTTGAGCCCTCAATTAACTACTACTACCACTAGCTCTTTTGTCTCTTACAATTCTCCCCTTGAAAGAATGAATGTGATGCAGGAGCATCTAGACCTAGCCAGCAATGTGATGGAGTGGTCACATGTTGTGGCTAATGAAAGGTTGGAGGAAGAATTAGTTAATTAAATTGTATTAATTTCAATTATGTATGTGGTTAATTTGTTGCCTAATTCTGAATAGAATTGGGAATAAAATGGCAAATGATCCTCCCTGCGTGGAGATCAAGTCAAGTAGTCTAGTTTGTTTAGATTAGGAAAGGATTTGATTTCTAAAGGTATAATTTATTCCTTCAATTGTGGAGGAGATGGTTAACTTAGCATATATGTGTTTCCTTTCTTTTCTAAGAGGGAGAGGAGAGACAGAGAGGGAGAAGAACGAGAGTATTGTAGCCTACAGGCAACATAGGAGGGAAAGGCCATTAACTAGAGAAATCAGGCCAGAGAGGGCAGAGAACCCCAAATATAGTTTTGTATTTATGTTTACATACAAAGAATTGATTTAGAGTGTGGAACCGAGTAATTGATTGCATTTCTTTTAAGGCAAAGGTCTTTGTTTGTATAATCTGGCCTAAAGCGGGATTCTGTTATTGTTTATTGTGGAAAAATCATTGTTGCATGCATAATTATATAATCGACCCGTGGATTCCTTGAATGCTTGTTTTTATATATTTCAGATGCTCTAGATGCCGGCCTGTGGTTTTTCATATGTTTTAACGAAGATCTGGGGTTAAAGGATCATTTGGTGCGCAAAATCCATCGTTTTGGTTGCGTAGGCGGAAAAACCCAAACACACTAAGCATTGGGCTCAAACTTCGTGTAACAGAGAATCCATACTTCAAAATTCATATGCAGGAGTTTTGAATGATATCGGGTCCGTAGAACCCCTATAACATCACCCCTATGTATATTACCTTTTGTATCACCGAAAGCCTTTTACAAAGGAAAATCGTGCTAAAAGACTAATGGATTCCAGTTTGCGGATTTGAAATATTATGTTCAAGGGTTTTGACTCATGTCGGGTTCGGCATATTATCGCATCGCTATAAGGTCTAGACCCGGGCCTTAGTGATTCGCGATTGCCGATTATGTCGCATCGACACATTGGAGCAGAGCATAAGCGTTGAGCACCTATTGTAGTTGCCGATAGCGATTAAGCTTTATCACATCAGACCCCCGCTAAGGAATAGCGCGATATATGGGAACATTGAGGCTGCGATCGCCGATATTGCGATCTAATCTGCGCTGTCGATCAGTCAGATCTAGATCTGTGGCGTTAACACATATATTTGTGTAAAAGGGGCAGAAAAGCTTTGTTTCAACATTTTAAAGGGTATGTGGTTTCGAAAGGGAAAAAGGCATAGTTTAAGCTTTTTCGAAGGCTTTCCACTCCCGATAGAGTAAAGGGCCTATATTTTGTAGAGAAAGGGTGTAAAGCGGGGTGATTTGGGATTTTTAAGGCTAAATGCCTGTAGAACGCTTCCAATATGAATATATGTGGGCAAAAGCTTTAAAGGGCCATTAAGGGGAATTAAGCCTTGATAAGGTATATTGATTGTGTAAGCCTTGATAAGGTATATTGATTGTGCAACCTTAGGGTTGCATCATTTTTGGTATCAGAGTAGGAAAAGGAAGAAATTTCCTGCGAAGAGATGTTTTGCTTATGAAGATTTAAGACTACAGAGGTATGGAAACAACAACATGTTGAATGAATGAAGTTTGGTACCAGATTACAACAGTGAAACTGTAGAAGAACTTTTGGGAAGTTCTTAGAGATTGTAGTAGAACGTGCAGAAGCAAGAGACAGAGGAAATCCATTCAAGACCTAGGTGACAACAAAGAAAGTGTGAAGACTGCAACAATATAGAGCAAGAGAAGCTGTGAGAGAAGAACCAGATGTGTTCTTAAAAGTAGAGCAAGGAAAGCACTCTGAAGTGGCAGTGAACTTGAAGAATCCAACAAGAGATTGGACAAAGAGGACAACTGAAGTGTTCTCAAGAGAGAGTGAGAGATTGCAGAAGCCTAGAAGGAGAAAAGGTGTTGCTCAAGAGAAGGTTCCAGATAGAGGACCGTGCTTACCAAAAGACTGAGTGAGGAGAGCTTAGTGAGGTAAGATAGCAGTAAGGAGGACTTGTTGTTGCAAAGGCTTTTTGCAGTGAGGAGCTCATGGAAAGAGAGGAGAAGAAGATGACTACAGATAGTCATAGTAGAGGTTTAGAAAGAAGCCACAACAGAAGGAAAGATGCCACAAATGGCATAAAGATGAGTCAAGAAGAGTTTGACAGAGAGAGATGAGATAGATTTCCAGATTGGAATATTGATGGAGATGCTGCAGAGAAGTGATGAGGACCATAAGCATGGTTGGACCATGAGGAAGAGAGTAAAGTGACAGAGGCTATAAGAGAAGAGAAATCAACAAGTGAAATTAGAGATAGCAAAAGAGTTGAGGAAGATTGAGTAGACGCTGAGTGCTCAAGAGGAACCAGAGGAACTCAGAGAAGCAGAAGCAGGAATGGAAGTTTCCATTTGTAGACCAGAACAAGGTGAAATGTTGGGTGAAGAGGATAATGGGAGATCAGTTGAAGATATGATGGACTATTGGCATAATTTAGAACAATTCGAAGATATGATGACAATGGAAGTAGATGAGGCAATGAAGCCTTGTGATTTTTATTCTCATAGTTTGTGTATATCTACAGGATATGCAGAGGATGATGGAAATTGTTAAGGGATAAATTCCCCTAGGGTCTTGGGTTGATACCTTAGCAGATCAGAGGTTGTTTATACAGAGAAACACACATTCCATACAGCCATAATGCTAATATAAGCAAACTATACGATAAGGGGCGTACATAGGGGTCCTTCGTTTTAGAAGATCCTTCCAGGGTCCAAACCCTCTTTGAGTTCCTTTTTCTCCTTAAACCTGCAAAACAATCAATTCAAGAAAGTATAGTAGTATATGGACTAAACATCATAAAGAAATCATCTTCATAATATATAGAAAGGTAGTTAGTTATGCAATTAAACAACCATTCATATATGAATCATAACATGGATATCATAAACATGAAGAAGATTTATATCAGGAACAAAGACAAGTGCTTCTTTTATTATAGACAAATAAAGTATAGAAAGGGATAATTTCACCTGATTCATCCTTTCGCAGGCTCCAAGCGGAATCGTCCTCCGGATTCGTCCAGTCTCAAGCCTTTAACAAACTCCTTCCATGACTTACTCCATGATATCACAAGTAGTAGATAGACATCATCACACAAGGAAACAAGGGTTTCCTGTAAATGGGGGAAGTGCAGGAGGCACAAGGATCTTCAGACCTGGTCAGGGAAATCTCAGCATAATAACCTTTCTCTCTCTTCTCTCCTCCTTTAGGCCTTCCCATTGAAGCCTTTTTATACTTCTCCCAAAGTGTTTTTTAGTTGGGAATTCATTGGGAACAATTGGGCCATGGGCACTAACAGGTAATCAGTAGGTAAAACCTGCGATCTCTGCCCGAAATTAAGGAGATTTATTTTTTTTAAGTGTTTTAAGACATATACGCGGGTTGGGTATACACAGACCCACGTATACACGCGTTTAGCTCAGGGCAATGTCGCGTATAGGGAATAAAACACTATTTTTTAAATTTTGGACCAGGTCTGGAAGGAGGGGTTGCCCTAGGCCATGAGTGCAGCATCACAAACCTCAAGAGTGAGATTTGGAGCTATAACATAAATTCTGATGAAACTGTCACAAGCAGGAATGAAGCTCTTGAAGTGAAGTATGATGGAGAATGCCTTTTAAAGGAAGAAGGTGCTGATCTATTGCAGTAGAAGGAGTTCATAGATGAAATTCTGTTTGGTGAAAGACAGTCGGTTGAAGTTGATATAGACCAGAAGTCTAATGAAAATGCCATAGTGGTACTACGAGAAGGTAAACAAATGAATTTGTTTAATGAAATTGATGAAAGAGCTCTGCAATATGATAGTGCAGAAAACAGGATAACTCAAGTGGATTTCCAGGAAAAGGATGAAGCTGAGAATGGAAATTGCAATGAACTGTTGGAGAGATTTCACAAGGAAATAGAATTCTTGGAAAGACTGCTCAAAGAAACTGAAGAAGAAATGAAGCTTTCAGAACCTAATGAAGGAAAGGATATGGTTACTATGCATGATAAGGATGAACTGTCTCTAACATTTATAGAGTTAATTAAATGTTTAGACTCTTCAGTTAATGATGTGACTGCAGGTGTGGAAGACAACATTAATAAATATGATGCTGAAATCAGAGAAATTGAGTAGAGGTTATTTGAAGGTGAGATGAAAGATCAGGAACAACAAGGAAGTTATGTCCTTAGAGACATGAAGGAGACAAAAATATTAATCCAGCAAGATGAAGATGGAAGGAACCAGCAATTTGAAAAGGATGATCAACAACATGAGAATGGATTTGAGGAAGGCATTAGATTGCAGAAGTATAGCAACTGGCAGCAGAATGAAGAACCAGAGATTAGTCTGGCAGTACAAAGAAAGACAAGAGAAGACCGAAGATACATATGGAGAATGAAGAAAAGAGTTAAGTGGAAGCTATTGCAACAGAGGTGGAATGGAAAGCTGATAAACGAGTTCAGGGAACTTGAGAAAATTCATATTGATTTGTTAAACAAGGAAAGACTCAGAGAAATGGAGTCACAGCAAGAAGGATCTGCTGAAATCCAAAAGATTTATGATGGAGGATTGGTGCTTGAAGCATCAAAAGAAAATGAAAGGTATTGTATTTTGAAAACTGAAAGTTGTTGTGTGTTTGCAAGTCATATAGACTTGAGGAAAGACAAGCAGTTATCGGAAACTGTTATATTAACGAGTGGAGGGATGACTACTCACGGTCATATGCAGAATAAGGAGGAAAGTTATAGCCAAGTGAAGGAAGATGTCCAGTCAGATGACATCCAAAGGATAAGTCAAAAGGAGGATGGCAAAAGAATTATTGAAATCAAAGGATACACTGAGGTAAGGCAATTGTTTAGTGTTGTCATAAGTGAAGGAAACTCACATAATTATGTGGTGCAGAGGGAAGAGCCGCTGTTAAACATAGTTGCAGTAACTTATGTAGATATTAGACAACTGTTTAAAACTGAAGCCAAAAGAGGACAGCTACTGAAAGTTTATATAGAAGACTTTGTAGATATTAAATAGTCATTGGGGATCATTGACCTTGAAGAAAGCCAGAGTAAAGAAGGATTAAATATAGATGATACAGACAATGAAGATTGTGCAGAACTTTTGGAATAAAGTCCAAATGAAATGGCAGATTGGTGGCATGAGTTAAAGAGGCAAGGAAACCAAAAGATAAATGATCAAACTATACAAGCAAAACTAAATAAGAATGAAGGAGTTGTCATGAATGACAAATATGAGAAAGAAGTTGTTAGAAGAGTTGGCATGATGAGGAAACAAGGTAAAATATTTGTGTTTAATGAATTGATTAATTCTGATGAAGATTTATATGCAGGAACAAGGCAATGTGAAGTAAATCTGAACCAAGGAGTTAATTTTGGAGATCAAATTGAATTAATGAAGGGTGAGATTAGAATGTCTCAGAAAAATGAAATGGTTTTGAATCTACAGTATGGGAGTGTTGAACTAGAAATGAATTCAAGAGATGATAGTAACAAAATTACTATTATACTACAGGGATGTATTGATGAAGAAGAGGCTGAAGATGACATTTCAGATGCAGATAAATATAATGCCATAATCCTTAAGAGTGAAGAAACGAATTTACTGGAAGAAGAAATATTCCAAGTAGCTAAACAAGCAGGAAGAATTCTGCATTTTCAAGAAATTTGTAGAATTGCAGGCATATTGGAATTTGAATTAAGAAGCAGTGAAGTCATTGCAGAAGATCAATGGAGAAGGAATTTGTATATTTCAGAAATGTATATGGAAAATTATTGGCACAGGGATTATGCTGTTCTTATTCAAGAACACAATCAGTTACAAGGGATAGTATTCAACACATGAGAAGAGAAGTGGACAAAGAATTGGATGAGTTGTGGAAACTCACACAACAACATTCTAATAAAACAAATACATGACAAAAGAAGAAAGGAAGATTGGCTGGAAGGAATGGTACAAGTAAAGGGAATGGAAAACTGAAAATTAAGATGAGCAAAACAGTAGTAAAATATGTGAAAAGGAAAACAATAGACAATGTGAGCATAGAAAATGGGGCATTACAGTACAAAGGAGGGAGACTTGAAGAACAAAAAACAACAACAGTAACCAGGGACAGATTTCCAAACCAAGTATGGGATCCAGGAGGACACAGATCAGAAGTGCATGATCAGGAGGTCATGATTAATTTAAACCTTGGGAGTCTAATGCAGGAGCATCTAGACCTAGCCAACAATGTGATGGAGTGGTCACATGTTGTGGCTAATGAAAGGTTGGAGGAAGAATTGGTTGATTAAATTGTATTAATTTCAATTATGTAAGTGGTTAATTTGTTGCCTAATTTTGAACATAATTGGGAATAAAATGGCAAATGATCCTCCTTGCGTGGAGATCCAGCCAAGTAATCTAGTTTATTTAGATTAGGATAGGATTTGATTTCTAAATGTATAATTTATTGCTTCAGTTGTGGAGGAGATGTTTAACTTAGCATATATGTGTTTCCTTTCTTTTCTGAAAGGGAGAGGAGAGACAAAGAGGGAGAGGACCGAGAGTATTGTAGCCTATGGGTGGCATAGGAGGGAAAGGCCATTAACTAGAGAAATCAGGCCAGAGAGGGCAGAGAACCCCAAATATAGTGTTGTATTTATGTTTGCATACAGAGAATTGATTTAGAGTGTGGAACCGAGTAATTGATTGCATTTCTTTTAAGGCAGAGGTCTTTGTTTGTATAATTTGGCCTAAAGCGGGACTCTATTATTGTTTATTGTGGAAAAATCATTGTTGCATGCATGATTATATAATCGACTCATGGAGGCCTTGAACGCTTGTTTTTATCTATATTCGGATGCTCTGGATGCCGACCTGTGGTTTTTCATATGTTTTAATGAAGATCTGGTGTTAAAGGATTAATTGGCCTTAGCGATTCATGATTGTCGATTATGTCGCATCGGCACATCGGAGTAGAGCATAAGTGTTAAGCGTCTATTGTAGTCGCCGATAGCGATTAAGCTTTATCGCATCGGACCCTTGTTAAGGAATAACGCAATATATGGGACCATTGAGGATGCGATCGCCGATATTGCAATCTAATCTGCGTCGTCCAATCGGTTATATCTAGATCTGCGGCGTTAACACATATAGCTGTGTAAAAGGGGCGGAAAAGCTTTGTTTCGGCATTTTAAAGGGTATGTGGCCCCGAAAGGGAAAAGGGCATAGTTTAAGCTTTTTCGAAGGCTTTCCACTGCTGATAGAGTAAAGGGCCTATATTTTGTAGAGAAAGGGTGTAAAGTGGGGTGATTTGGGATTTTTAAGGCTAAATCCTTGTAGAATGCTTCCGATTTGCATATATGTGGGCAGAAGCTTTAAAGGGCCATTAAGGGAAAATTAAGCCCCTGTAAGGTATATTGATTGTGCAGCCTTAGGGTTGCATCAAAATGCTTTTCATCTCCCTTTTTGACCATTAAATAGAAAAGGATTGAGAATGTATCTACATACACACAATCCATGTGTCATCATGACAACTTTTATTTTTTTGTCTTAAGTTTTACTTAACTCAAGTTTTTTCTTAATTAAATCTTGCTTATATTATTCATTTTTATTTTTTGTTAACTTTACTCATTCTTACTATTTTTATAGTTTATATATATATATATTCCGAACTTCAATTTATTATTTTATTTATTTACTATCATTATCTTTTCTTTATATTATTATCTTTATTTATTTATTGTTTGTTTGTTTTTGTTTTTGTTTTTATATTTATATATATTAACATTATTGTAACAATCCCTCCTATATTTACTCGCTTTTACAAGCTCTCTAGGGTAAACATGAATGGCGTGCTACTATGACATGACCCAACTTCCAAACTACAGTTATGGAAGTGAGGCCTATAAACTGGAACACATACTACAACCCCTCAGGGACACTAGTACACTTAGCAACATGCCAACCACTCCTGGTGATCAATCCCTGAGCTAGAACTCATTTGTACAAGCTTGACACCCCAACCACACCCATGACACACTATGCATGCAGTTATGAGGCTTCAACCAAACCCATAAGCTTGTCTATTTGCGGTTAGGACCTAAATTCCCCTGTTTTGTGTATGCGATGGCGATATCTACGCCAATTTTTAAGGCTAGCCTCCAGACCACTGCCCATAACTGCCTATAACTTTCCCAAAACATAACTACAATGATAACAATGCAAACCATTCATAACTTGAGAAAGATCTTGACCTAGACATACCTAATACATGATACTCAGTTCGTCAAACATACAATGAACATAGAAGCTATAGGTCATGAAAACATATATGATCATAAACTTATAAAATTCATCTAAGAATCACCAAGAAGGATCTATGCCCTCTCAAGATAGCTGCAAAAAATCTTGTTAGCCCATGCATTCTTCAACCATTCAATAAATTATCAAATCATGAACAAGATCCATAGCTAGAGCACATCATAGAACCATGCATATAACCATAATAGAAACCATGAAAAATCAACCATAAGGTCACATACTAACCAATACATGTGCTCATAAATCACAATAGAGAAAATAACTTATATTATCATATGCAAAAGCCAACCAAGTCAGGGACTTCCACGTATCACTCGACTGTAGATTTGGGATGAACCAAATTCTCTCTTTCAGCCAATCACCCTTGTGCCATATTCCAAGCATGAATGTGGGATTTCATGGGATAAAACAAGACATAACCAAATAGGGAATCTAGAGGTTAAATTACCTCCACCCTCAAGTTACCTTGATCTAACCTAAACCTGTCTCGAGATCACAAAACCAAAACAAGCTTGGATGCCTCAGAATTCCTTAACCATACCGATAAGAATTTTCCTATCTCCACCCACTTGTTGAGGGCTTCCTGGAGAAAACCATCTCCACCCCCAACCCTTGGGATTTTCCTAAGACCATCTCAACCATATCCAAAACCTTATGGTAATCCAAATCTCAAACAAGAATGAATCCCATCACACCATGGCTATCCAGGAAATGGCAAGGCAAGACTGGAACCACTGTCAATCTAGGAAAAACCCATGCCAATGAAAACAAATGAACCAAATAATCAAATGCATGTACCATGCATTCACACCCCAATAAGGAAATCACACATGCAATCTGTTACCTGCAAAATCTTCATGCTGAAACTGCTTATCCAACTTTCTCCTTGCACTCCCTTGCTTTCCTTTGCTTGTCCTTTGCCTTCCTTTACTAGTCCTTTGATTTCCTTTGCTTGCTTTCTTGCTCTCTCCTCTTGGAGATCTCTTTCTCTGTCTCTCTTTGAAACATATCCAAGCCAAAAATGACAAAAGATGTGTAGTGTTTCTTTGATGTTTTTTATCATTGATGTCTCCTCTTTCTTCATTTTCCTTCATTTGTCTCTAATTTCCATTGCATGCATGTTTGTGTCTCTTCACCTTCCTTTTCTCCTATTTTCCTTATTTCACATAATTAAATGGAAATTATTACCTCTTTTCCTTTGCAAATACCTTTGCCAATTTCCATAGCCATTAAAAAACCGTAAGTGATGCCCACTATAATGCTTACCAAACAATCAACTTGGAATACATGTTCCATGGCCTTGGTATTATTATTTTTTCCTTTAATATCCTTTATCAATAAACGTTAACCCAACGCTATTATAATTATTTCATTTTTTCCCTAAGGAAAAATCGTAACTTTCATTATATATAATATTGAAAATTACATGTTGTAGATGCTTCAAAGGAGCATATATAAAAAAAGGGTGGATGATCACACCATTGTAAACATACCCGAAAAATATAAATATGATGGAACCAATATCAGTCCATAAACTAAGATATAGAGAAAATATATAACCAAAACATCATCATAGTATCATCCGTGGAATAAAAAATATACAAAAAGTGTCCATATTATGCTGTTATGACTTATGTAGATGCTGCTTCCATTATGTTAAGAGATCATCCAAGTACCAAATATTTGTTGCGCTGCTTCTTTGGATAAACCGTTAGAAACTTGATTTCTCTCCCTGTAAATATGACGACAGATCACTAAGTCAAATTGTGATTTTAATGTTAAAACCTCTTCCAACAGATTTCTGAGTGTGTGCATGTGACAATTTGATAGTTGATTGAACTAGTTTATAATGATTTTGGAATCACCAAATATTTGAAGTTTCCAACAACCTTTCTCAAGAGAAAAAAGGAGCAAAAGCCTAAGACTGTTTAGCTTTGCATAATTGTTTGTACCCCTACCAAGTCCCATTTTCATTTTGAAAGAATGATCCTCACTAAGGAATAGAACAACACCTCCACCACAACCATCTTGCTGTGCAGAACCATCAAATATGCCCACATGATTGCTTTTTCTATAGTTTATGAGCGGATGTTTTGAGTCTTCTGCCTTTGGTCATCCTCAGGGATCATATTATATATGGCCACCGATTGAGTATCAATAATGGTCCAGGGCTTGTGAATCTCCTGAAAAATTATTTGATTCCTACCTAACCATATTCCCCAACAGATCAGAAGAGGGAGATTCTTGAGTTTTATAGGTTGAGCCACATCCCACCATGATTCCCATGCTTCGTTGAGAGAATTTCCTTGCCATCTAATATTAATAGCCAAAGTTTGATATACCAGGTTCCAAACTTGTGCAAAGAAAGAGCATTGAAGAAATAAGTGATCTACCAATTCTTCACTACTCTGGCACATTACACACCATGATAGACCCTGGAAAGCTCTGTGCCTCAAATTGTCTCCTGTTGGGATTTTATTTTTCAAAAGGCACCACATGAAAAGCTTTGATTTTGCAGGGGATTTGAGCTTCCATAATGGGTGCCACCACCATGAGAAGTTTTCAGGCTCATGATCTGCATATATAAATGGATAGCCCAATTTTGGGACGTATCTACCATGGGGGGACAAGGACCAGATGAGCTCATCATCGCTGTCCTGAATTCGAACATGCACTTCCTAAATATCATTCATAAATTGAAACCAAACCCGATGCCATTGATCCGGAATTCAAAGCGCTTGCATATATAACCATTTTTTTCCAAATATCGTTGAGTTGTCTCGATCTGCAATCTGATCAAGGGTCCTTTTCCCTTCATCCGCCAGAAATTGTACCAATTCTAGAGGGAGAATATGTGCATTTCCACTTCCATACCATGCATCTACTCCAATACAAACCTTTACTCTAGATCCTACTCTCCAGGCCAATCTAACTCTAATGTAACCAAAGAATTTAAGACCACCCTCCATATCATCGAAACATTTGAACTGCTCCATGCTGGTAAATGAATCCATTCCTTAATTGATAGAGGGCTAATATATTTTCTAATCACTAATTTTGTCCATAGACTGTTTGAGGTAATAAAATTCCAACCCATTTTGGTTGGTAATGCTTAGAGAAACAATAAATATTTTTCATCCCCCACCCCCTCCCATTTTTTGGGTAGTGCAATGTGATCCCATTTGACCCATGAAAAGAGTCAACCTTCCTTCTTACCTCTCCATAGGAATCAAGAGCAGACTTGTTGGATTTTATGAAGAATTCATTTCAGGATCCAAGCTAAAGAAATCCAATAAACAGGGATAACCTCCAAAACTGATTTGACAAGCACCAATCGTCCCGCTCTTGAAAACCATCTATGATACCATATATTTATTCGAATTTCTTTTTTTTCCACGAGCCACATCCAGTTAGTTGATTTATAATTGTTAGGCTTAAGCCCGAATCCAAAATATTTTAAGCCTTCCTCGATCTCCAAAAGTTGAAAAGGGAAATGATTATGAGCATATACCAATTCATTATGAGAGCATCTTGTTGCAGATAGCATATATTTCTCCTGATTTGTCTGCATACCCATGGATTTACAAAATATATGAATGATGCTATTAAAGGAAGAAGAGTCACTGATAACTCCATTCAGAAATATAAGAACATCATCTACAAATAACAGATGAGTCAAAATAATATTATCCATAATTTTTACACCTTTTAATCTCCCTTGAATCCTCTCAATACCTATCAATCTGCTAAGGCCTTCCATAACTAACAAAAATAAGAGTGGAGATAATGGGAAACCTTTCCACAAACCATGTTCATCATGAAATAAATTTGTGGCCGGTCTGTTAATGAGAATGTTGAAAGAAACAAATGTTATACAACACATAATCCAGTTAATGAAAGCATTTTGGAATCCTAAATGTGTTAGTAACATCCAAATATATAACCAGCTGGTCTTGTCGTAGGCCTTTGATAAGTCTATCTTAAGGATCATGCCTTTCAACTTTTTTACTTTTAAGGAGTGGAGGCCCTCCTGTGCAATGCCTATGGCTTCATGAATTTGATGATTCTCCAGAAAAGAAAATTATTCTTTGGAGATATGCTGAGATAGGATAGGCTTGATACGGTTTGCAATAATTTTGGCAATGATCTTGTAAATGCAATTACACAGGGAAATAGGCTAGAAATCATTAAAATTCTTTGGATTATCATATTTTTGGATTAATGCAATAAAGGTGGCATTGAAATCTTCATACATTCTTCCCTTTGATCATCATTCCTCAACCATTTTTAGGATGTCCTACTTGATGAGATCAAAAAATGCAAGAAAGAATTCTATCGGCCACCCATTCGGTCTTGGGCTCTTGTCCTTTTTGAACCACTTCAGAATAGACTCCAACTCACCCATAATAATTGACTTATTCAATTCTTCATTTAATTCATCATCTACAAAGCGAGGAAAAAATGGCAACCTTAATAATTTCAACGATAGATGCTTCCCTTGGAGCTTTAAACAAAGACCCAAAGTGTTGTAGTCCCAAATTTTCCAAATCCCTAAAAGTGTGAACATCCAAACTTGTCTTGTCTTCCAAATGCCAAATAGTGTTAATCACTTTTTGGTCCCTCACAAATTTCTAGAAGTTTTTTGTGTTATCATCTCCTGCTTGTAACCATATAGCCCTACTTCTTAGTCACCATGTTTCCTCTCTTTCCTCCAACAATATTCTCTTTTCAGCCTCCAATTTGGTAATGTGTAATTTAGATTCCATATTGTCGTATCCACCACTGTTGGGATCTTCTACACGAGCCAGTTCTGCGTCAACCGTTCGAAGGGCTTCATCCTCCTTTCTTCTTTTATTTTTAACCCACTCAATAGTCTTCTGTTTCAACCTTGATAAATTGATGGCCAAATTTTCTGCTGCTGATGAATCCACATTGAGTGAGAATGGAAGCAAGATTTGTTTAAAATCCCATGAAACTCCACATCTTTTAGCCATGTAGCATTAAATTTAAAGGGAACTTGTGGCTTCAGAGAGATACCAACTACTTCTAAGAATATAAGCAAATGATCAGATATAACCCTTGATCCCACCCATTGTCTGATTGATGCAACTTTGTCCATCATTGTTTCTCTAATTAAAAACCTGTCAAGTCTCCTGGCTAACATAGCATCGCCAGTCCTCCGATTCCTCCAAGTGGGCTTGAGGCACGAAACTTCAACATCAATAAATCCGTTGGCTTCCAATAAGTGCTCGAAAAAACCAGTGAACAAGTCCACTTGGGCATGAATACCCAAATATTTTTCACTACCCAAAGAAAAATTTAAATCTTCACCCAATATTATGTTATTGGGTTGCATGAGTGACAACCTTATGATTTCTTCCCAGAAATTCATTTGATTTTGACATGGTCCATAAACATTTACCATCCTAACTTCCATACCTAATTCTTTAGAGACCACTTCAGTCGCAATTAATCCTTCTCTTCCCCACACATTCAAGAGCTTAATCGATCTACAGTTGATGCCTATGATGATACCCCCAAATCTACCTCTAGCATCAAACACATAAAAATACCATCCCTTCACTATAGATCCCAAAAAAGAAGCTACATCCATACTATTCCTCAATGTTTCCTGTAAGAGTATGGCGTCCAACCTTTGAAAATCGATAAGACGCCTGAGCGATAGTTTTTTAGCAGGGCTAGCTGCCCCCTTGTGGTTAAAATACAACCACTTCATCGAGAGACAATGTTGGGGGCACATTTTTATCTAACAACCCCATCTATAGACGACTGTATTCCCTATGCAGTATCCACATTGTATTTATGAATAGATTTCGAGATATAGGATTGTCGACCTATAGGAAATTTAGTATATTTAGGAGGTGATGAAGGATCTATACCCCCCCAACATAACATTATTTTCGGCTAACGATCTTAGATCTTCATCACACCTGAAATCCTCTTGAGTGCTAGTAAATGCATGGGTTATTTGATGAAACATAGCCTTGTTCACTCATTTTTCCCTGACTGGTTTAATGTGTTTGCTATACTAGCATTCCTTTTCACTTCTTTTGATGATTACGATGCTAGTGAAGTGTGTAACCAGTTACAAGACAACGGTTTGATATTCTCATCACACGAGGAAGATGATGCTATTATGCAGAGAATTTTCAAAACTGGTCAAATTGATTTATCTTTGTTAATTACAAATTGGGAATCTGATTCTTTAATTAACTCATATGATCATGATTTTGTCTCTGACGACTGTCATTTAACTTACCATTTTCCCATCAGCACATCCAATGACAATTTCTTTACATCCTTTGATCTGTATGGTTTAACATCTCATGATATGAGTACTTGTCAAGTAGTTGAGGCACTTCCATACTCGCTGATGGTTATGTCGGGTCCTCACTGTGTTGACATGCCAACTAGATATGATTAAATCCATTTTCCCTCAAAATATTCTCACCATGATCCCATGCTTCTAATTGAAAATTCTTCTTTTCAAGGATCTCAGAGTTCTCAAGAGGACTGTTTTGAATTTCATGATCCAAACAATGAATGGTTTGGCGAGCTCCGTCGCAAATAACAAGCTTTAATATTTTCTCATGCTTGCTAAGAAGCGCAGTGCAGATGAAGATATGTTCACAAGAAGCTTTCGAGGTTTGTTTAAATATGATTTTCATCAGAAGGGTAATATCACAAGCTGGGTAGAAGTAGCGACTATGACATATCTTTCTGTTGACAAGAAAAACCTTCAATTTTTTGTGCAAATTATTCAAGTTTTTATCTTTTTTGTTGCACATTACATTATATCAGTTTTAAATGGTTGTGTCTTTGTGATTTCAGGCCAGGAACAACTACGGTGGCTTCATTGGACGTTTCATTACACTTGACCCTTACCTTTTAGATGGTTAGTTTAGGAGTAGGTCGAGTTTCATTTTAGTTTCCTCCTCTTACGCTTATCCCGCACTCACTTTCCGTAGTATTTTTTTTTTTTTTTTTTTTCTAGCTTTTGTCTTGCATTTTGTTGATTGGTTTAGATTGCAATTGTTTTGTCCTTTTGATTTTGGTTTTCTTGTTGTGTCTTGTCTCTCCTTTCGTGTTTTGTTTAATAAGACTTCGCATGAAGGATTTTCCCTTTGGCTCGAAGACAATGTGGAAAAATAGAAAAGGGATTTCTGACACTGCAACATTTGGCTAACCATCAGTCCTTCTTCCTCGTCTTTGTTATCCTTTCATCGATGATTTTATGAAGGAAAATACGATCCTTGCGTGAGGAAAGATATGTGTCAAACCATGATATCTGTGTCTACTCTGGAAACCTCATGCCTATACTCAGTTCTTTATGTTTCAGTGTTATCCATGCTTATCTAGTCAAGTAGAGAAGGACAAGGGGAAAATCTAAATGAGCAAACCAATATCAGAGGTCTTATATATCCTTCTCTGAAGGGACAACCTCTTCTTCTCTCAATAAGTTGGGATACCTCTTCCGCCCATGAAATGAATAAGTACCGATGCACAGTCCTTATAAAATAAATAAATAAATGGTGAAAAGAAGAGAAAGGCTTCTTGTGCAGGGAGGTGAAGCAAACAACTTTGTTGGGGTACTGTCCAGGCTCGCTGGAAGCCAAGCAATGTTTGTGTTCCTGAAGTGACTATGTTGGGGTACTGTCGAGGCCTTCTGGCAGTGGAGCAACACCAGAGATGAAAAACTATACTATTAATATCTTAAGCTTGTGAGAACCATTACCCTTCTCCCAAACATTGTGGTATAATTGGTTATATGATTGTGTTAAATTGAGGAGGGATGAAGGGGACTATGTTTATGCACAAGGTAAGTGGGGAAGACAGGGTAATTAAAATAATGAATCAATACATCTTGAAGAAATATACCTTGCACAAAGAGTTTACCAAGGCAGAGAAGCTGGGGTTCTACCACTATGTCGCCAAGTGTTGTCGTTGCAACAAACAACCTCCAAAATTTTGCCTACACTTGAATTTTGGAGCCTACTAAAGATTTCACAATTGTTCGTTCTGTAGTCACTTCTTGGTCAGATGATGCCTTGTTAAGTCTTTGAGCTCCCTCTCGGATTATGATGATGGTGCTGGACCCGCCAACATTTAGGGGATCTCCCTAGTATGAAGTCCCAACTAGACCTCACATCGTTTGGTGTAGGATTCCCATTCGGTATGATGGCCTGACTACCATTATCTTAAATATTTTCCTTAGCTCTTGCTTGTCAGTGCATGAAAGTGGTTTACTTTGTTTTCGAACAACGAGGTTCATGTGCCTAGAGAGTGCTTAGTGTCACTTATGTCAAGGTTTTTTCACTACAGAGGGAGAGGGTGAGAGTGAGTCTCAAGTCGAAAGGAAATAGTCCCAACTCTATTAGAGACACAAAACACAATAGGACATGAGAAGATTCCAGTGGAGTAGTCCACATAGATGCGACAGTCACAAAACACAAGGTGAACAGATAGCATGTACAACACCCAACAAAATAGTCCACACGAGTGTGACGGTCATTATAAGAAGTTTATGAAAATGAATCTGTCGAATGTCTGGCGGAATATTCCACACGGGTGAGACAACGTTAACAATTGATACAACACATTTCCAATAGCATATGTACTAGAAAAACCGAAATAGTTCAACTATCTTAATACAGGTTAAAGCAACATGCATTACAAGCGTCCAAAGAATAGTCTTACAAATGAATACAATACATGTGTGAAAACGTGTTGGCCTGTTAACATGCTTATGAATTAAGCGAAAGTTCCAAGACACATTCGTACACCATTACTTCACTAACCCCGATAGTGGGGCGTTGGAGCCACTGCTCGCTCCTCGAAGAAAATACTACAGACTCTCGCGACTATGTGGGAGGAACGAAGGTGAAAAGTATTTTGCATGTACCAATGAGGGTTATATATAGCTAAGGGTGAACTTGACCCTTGTGACTCTTTGAATTCCCTCATGACTATTTGACTTACATGACTCTTCAACTGACATAACTCTTCAAATTTACATGTGGGTCTCTTGGACTTCCACATTACATTACATTGGTTACAACAGTGTGGCTCGCAATATTGATGTGGCAAAGATGACTCATGACATGACTCGACACGACAGTGCTTGTATGTTCATGCTGATGGTGGTGTCCATGTCAAGATGTAGTGGTGCTGAGTGATGAGTGTGCTTTTGGTGTATCATAGCTTCACCTCCACATGGCAGGGTGTGCAGAGCCTTCGATGGTCTTGGTGTTCACTTGATGTTGCATGTACATGTATCCCCTTCACTGGTACTTGGCATGCTTCATGTGTTCATCTGTTCACGAACAAGTCGCCTAGCATGTGCTCCTTGTTCATCTTGTTCGTCATCGTGCCATGTCTCATCCATGTAATCGTATATGCAATCACTCATGACGAGACGACATCAAATCTAGAAATCTCCTAGTCTACCATGATCCATCATCTTTCGATTTTGGGTGCATGATGCGTCATCTTTCGTTTTCGAGTGTAGGTGACTGGGAGAGAGGACAAGGATCTGAAACTGTAGAGAGCACATTTAAGGCAGGGATGCAGGCTGCGCTGCACTGTCAAGGAAAATTGTGTAGAGGTCACTGGGAGGCTGAGATGAGTGATCCGTAATAGCAGTGACCATCTGTGGGATCTGGCTCGGTTGGAGGACATAACTGCTCAATTTTTTCAGGGAGGCAGTGTGGGGAGTAGGGAGGACATTGGCAGTGAAATATGCGTAGATGCTCAGGGGAGGCTGGGAGCAGGGTACAAGAGCTTGCTGGCCAAAACTACGTAGAACTGGGAGGGAGGCCTATGGAAATTTCTGCGCAGTTTCTGAGCTAAGCGAGGTGTCAGGCAACTGGAGGATAGCCCAAGAAAAATTGCAGTTTTTAGGAGGAGCATCAGGCCGGCTAACAGAGGGACTGGCTGACAGAAATGCACAAATTTTGGGGATATTGTAATGACAAGAATCGAGGGCATGTCACTCATGTTTTCGTAATTTCTTTAGTCCATGGAGATGGGCATGCTGACATCCTCTGCGAAATTTTTTGGAGGAGTGAATCCCGGGGTCACTGCTCGATCAAACTCTTTGGTTGACTAGTAGGAGGCTTGATAGATTGGCTTGCAGGAAATGCAAATTGAGATGGTTTCTTGGGCAACTTCTGCGATGTTCTGGGTGATAGTTAGCTAGGTTGATTACAAGATTGCGCAGTGCAGACTTCCTGGGAGGAAACCTCAAGCTCTGTGCAATTCTAGGCAGTAGTATATGATCACTGAGGGCTGAGACTGTGTAATGCAGCTCATTGGAGGTACGACTGGTGGAGGGTGGTCTGGTCGACAGATCTTCGAAAAAATAACTATGTGTGTGAATGAGTGAAATCGTGCATGTATGACCTTGTGAACACAAACTCAACATGACTTGATGACAAGACACCTCGAACCAACAAGACAACATACACTCAGTGTGACTCACCAACGGGTGTGAGTGACAAGTGCGACACTTGAGATAGATCATTGAATGAATGTGACAACACTTGCGCGACATTGCAAACAACTTCGTGTGTGAGTGTCACAAATGCTTACATAGCGAATACAACATGTATACATGAAGACAGACCTTGAACATAGCCAGAACATGACTGCAGGCATGACATTGTGACCAACATGCTAAAGATGTCCGGTGAATGGTCAAGTGAGGAGGGTGTCAAGACACGACATGAGCTCATGGGATGAGCCCGAGTGTTTGCAAACATCATGGAAAAAACCAAGGAAGGCTTCGAAATTGGATGCAGGCCAAAATTTTAAATGGTCTTACAACCGCTACAACACTTGGCGATACACTATTTGAATACCAACTTCTTCTTTTGGTCCATTGATAGCACAAGGCCTTCATATATTAGGGAGTATTGAATCACTATGCAGGTTACTTCAACTTCCCCACTTACCCCATGAACAGACATGGTTCACCTTTTTCCAAATCAATCAAACATAACAACAAGTTTCAGCTTGATCACAACGTTTTGAAATTGGGAAGGGTGGTTTGGCTTGCGAGTTTAAAATTTTTCAGAGTATAAGTTTTCATCTCTGGTGTTGTTTTGTTGCAAGCAGGCCTGGAAAACACCCTAGTGAAGTGATGCAGGAACACATGCATTGCTCCACTGCCAGTGAGCTTGGTCAGTACCCTGGTGGAGTTTCATGCTTCACCTATCCGCGCAAGAAGCCTTTCTCTTCTTTCACCTTTGTATTTTAAAAGAGGAATGTGCATAGTAACTTATTTATTTTTGGGGCGGAAGAGGGATCCCACCTTATTGAGCGTAGAAGAGGTTGTTCCTTTAGAGAAGCATGTAAGACCTCTGATACATGTTTGATCGCTTAGATTTTCCCCTTCTCTGTTTCTACTAGTTGGATGAGATTGAACACACATAGTAGAAGGCTGAGTACAGGCATAGGGTTTCCCATTATGGACATAAGTTCATGGTTGGGCTAGAGCTTCCCTTGTAGATGGTTCGTATTTTCCATAAATACTTCATTAGCCAAAGGTTATGACCAAGCATAGAGAAGATGGATGTAGGACTGGCCAAGTGTTGCAGTGCACAAGACTCTTTGGATATCAACCACATACTCATTCAAAATCTATAACTCAGTAGAGGGAAACACTTATTAACAAAACCAAAAATAGCATGATACTAAGCAAACAAAACAAAATGGAACAAAAGTAGTAAATCAAAGTGAAAATACAACAAGAAGTAGACAAATTATGTACATGGCGTGGGGCGTGGCCCCGACTTACTGAAAATAGTGTTTTAAGTCTTGGCCGTACACATGAAGGTTGTCAATCCTCTCGCTAAGTGATTGCAAACACCTGTGTGGGCCAAGATTCTCCTAAAACAATGTCAAACTATTAGGTTCCACTACTGGAACCTATTTTTGTCTCGAAAGACAATTGAGAAAAGACAAAATTCATGCTCCAGATACTATGTGTAACATAGGTTACATTGACGACACAGGGTAGTTGTTTCTGTCCTAAGCACGATTCAAGCTTCAGAAATAAATGCATAAGTGGATATCCCTGGATTCTTATGTACAAGAACTAAATTATAAACCCAAGTAAAATGAAAAACTTTATAAATGATCTGAGCATCCAACAACTTAGTTAATTCTTCCTGTATAAGGGGTTCAAGTGATGGATGTACTTTCCTCAATTTCTGCTACAATGGCTTGAGCCCTTCTTTGATTGGAATCACGTGTTGGATTATTCACATATCATATGTTTTCAGATCATCATATGTCCACTTGAACACATCCCGATACTGTTTGAACAAGCGGATAAAAACTTTCCGCTCGTGTAGTGTGCAACACGTACTAAGACTGACAAACCTCAGACTGTGGTCTGTTCCTTGGTTGATTTGTTTGTACATCATGGTGGAATTGTGGGGTTTACTATTCCTTAACCCTTGGAAGCGATTCAGAAAGCCATAAATCTTATCTAGAGATGCCACACCCTTGGGGATGAGGTTTCCTTTCTTGCCATCAATTGTGGCTTGTAGAGACTGCTCGTGATAATTTTCATCAATGGTTGCATCCTTGAAGACATAAACGTTGGCCATGAAGTGCAGTACCTGTTGATCATCATAAAAAATGCATAGATTAGTTATATTCTCAGGGATAGAAGGCTTTTATAATATTTCAAAAGTAAACCTATCCCTAAGCGGTGACATCCTAGCAGCTGCTTTTGCTAAGGCATCGACAACTGCATTACGCATTCTTGGCACAATAATGATATTGAAAGCTTGGAAGTTAGAGACTAATTTCCATACCTCTTGCTGATAACTTTCAAGATGAGGTGACAAACAATGTATGGTGTTATGTACGTTTCATACCATGATTTCTGATTCACCTACCACTTTGAGCGCAAACATTGAGGCTAATGGATTTGTGCAAGCCTAATACGAGTGCTTCATATTCAAAAGTGTTGTTTGTGCACTCAAACTCCAAGTGGATTGAGATCAATTTTTTCGTGTGCTTCGGATCTATTAAGACACACCCAGCTCCAGAGCCATATTGTGTCTTTGATCCATCAAAATACATGGCCCACAACTGATCTGATATGACCATATACTAAAAACTGATGTAGAATTGATTAGCCATTAATGACTTGAATGTTAAATGAAAGCACGGAAATCGAGGAAAAATGCTTGAATTGATCACTTTACGACAATCGCCAAAACATAATTAAGATGCAAAACAGAAGTGAAAATAGCGAAAACACAGATATATCAGACAACAAGATTGATTATGGAGTTCGTCCTTGATGGACTACGTCTCCAGGTTTGATTTCAAGATGGGCGACCATTTTTATTAGGAATGAGAAGGAAGAAGTCGATTACAAAGTGAATAAGAAAGAATTAACTTGAACATAGGAAATTATTACCTCTGTCATCAGATAGCTCTCTGAACCAGCTTTCCAACTCCGCTTACGGTTTCCAAATCCGACTCCCAATGATCCCGAAACACTAAAAAAAATCGCCTCTATCCCTCCAGAACTTGCATACGAAAGCTGAAAACCACTCTCCCTCCTTCATGAACAAAAACTGCCTCTTATAGGCCTGCAAGTACATCAAAACCTCCTCAGGCTCAATTAGGCATGAATGTGCTAAATTCTGGGTTACAAATGCCTCGGTCTTGTCATGAAATGACACCTAGGCATTAGGTTACAAGGTCATTTAATTAATTTTTATAACAAAACTAACAATAAACCAAAAAATGACTTTAGAAATGCCTGAAACCATTAGCTGGCAACTAACTGGGCGGAGGTGCTAACAGTCCATGTGACTGACACTATTTCCCGTGGTTTAAGTGTCAACGATTCTGGTTGATAGCGTGGACTGACAGTTCATGTGTCCACATTCTCCAATGTGGTTAGAGGCTAACGGTTAGCGCTGCGGTCTACTGATTGCTCACTGCAACTCTTTTCCACGCTGCTCACATGAACCCGGTTCCGACACGGCTAACTAGCTGATGGTTAGTGCCTGACTGTTGGTTAACCCAACGGTTTATGATACCCTATTCACATGATTTTGATGCGGTTAGTTGGCCACGCGGTCTTCTGTGTTTTTAATTTAGTTTATAAATAAACATAGACCGAGGGTTAATTTAAATGGTTTTATGTGTAGGATTTTAACACATAGAGATATGCGATAGGTTTTTAGGTTAGGGTTTAGCATAGGAAATAGGTTTAGGACTAATACATGGTTTAGTGTTTTAGCATAGGATTATGGTTTGTAAGGCATGAATTTGATTTTTAGAACTAGCATTAGGTTTTTGGGTTTTAGATGTAGGATTAGGGTTTATGTCTAGAATTAAAAAACCATTTTACAATCTTTCATCACAATGTGACGTAAAACCACGTGCGATGACAAATCCCACACACATTGTCGACTCCATCTGTCTTTGCAATGACAACCCAGATGATGAACCTATGCCATAGACGACACATCAAACCTCTGCAATGGATGATCCTACCATGTCGACACCAATCTTGTTTGTCGAACGACAAAACACATGTTGTCGACCAAACCCTGGGGAACTATCGATGAACTCAAGTCGACAACCAGGCGCTAAACCATCTTTGCTGAACGCCATGAAAACCTATGAACATTACCTGATCAACCTGATCATAACCAACACTGTCGAAACTGAACTGAAGTGACGACGACACTGAACGATGATGACGACACTTTGAACACCTGTGGAATTAAATTGACAGATCCTCCTGGATCATTCCTCTCCACTTGAAAGCTTTTGGACCACAAAAGTTTGACTAAACAAATAGTTGATGAGGGTAGAACTCCCTCTTTTTCCACCTTGACCTGACGATGTACCAATACATATGATCAATCACTTGCAAGTGATGACCCTGATGATGCTGACCATGATACCTTTCGATTCGGTGACCTGTTTCTTCCATCTGTAGTATGAACAACTTGTGATGATGGGAAAACAACCTGCTATCAACATGGAAATTGAATTCTTTCCACGAAGAATCATGAGTTAGTGATTCAGAAACATCTTTGCAAATAGTATTTGTAGAACTTTGTTCGATACATCTTATGGGTATGAACAATCTACTTTCTGGAATAACTGAAATATTCAAAGACTCCTTTGATTTTGACTTCATATCAATTACTTGACTTGATTTACTTTCCTGTTGACTGATTACTAAGTGAACTTGCTGCACATAACTCATCCAGCTATGATGTAAAGACTGTTGCAACTTAGTTTGATTTTGAAATTATCTAAGTAATTGTTGATTTACTTGAATGACTATTTCTTCGTCTATTAACTGATATCTCCATTGACTAACACTTTCACTTAATGCATTAGTTTTCAACTCATGATAAGGAAACTTTAGATCTACTTTCGAAAATGATTTTTCATGAAAACTTATAGACTTCCTCTCCACTTGAAAAGAGGCTTCATTACTTTTTAAACCATGAAATGATGATGCAATACCAAAGAAATGCAACACTGACTTCCCCAATACTAACCTGCACCCCTGAAACTGAAAATAAACATACCATCTGAAACCAGTCTCTGATTAGACTCACATGTACTATTCCCTGCAATACACCGCTGATGATGATAGCTTCTAGAATTCAGTTGAATGAATGAGTTGAGATTCATTCTGTATTTAAGAATATATTCATAGGACATTAAATGTATCTCATGTTGCTTATCCTGTTTATGAATAAGATTTCTTGGAAAAGAATTAACCACCTTGACCAATTGATCTATAAACTGAAACTCGCCTCTTGAACAATCATCCTTATGTTGTTCCTTAATAAACATGAGTACATATTTACTTGAACCTATTAAGTGCTTAACTTTATTTGTAACAATTAAGTCCAAGTTTGATTTGACTTTATGTGCCCTAACAATAAATTCAACCCCTTCTTTCTTTAGGTGATATTTATTTTCTCTTCTGTAAAACACTACATCTCTATCATAAAGATAAGGACTTCCTAAGACAACTCCACATATGTCTAATAGGACCACATCTAACTCCACTTCATCAATGTACTTAGATGTAATTACAAATTTTAACCAACATGCTTTGTGACATGTATATGAGTTTATTTATTAATCCAACCTAATGGGTATGGTCTTGGATGATTCTGTGTTTCCAATCGCAATTGATTAACTATATGCTCAGATATTAAATTTTCTTGCAATCACTATCCAACATTGTGTCAATCTTTATATGCTTAGAATTTATCCTTATGTGGAAGAGTTCAACTCTTTTATCCTCATGTGGAGGATTTATGTTTGAATAAGATACATTATTTTTCGAACTTGAACCAGTATCAAAAGTTTTACCTATCGTAACCATGGTGGTTATCCTCCTTTCATCACCTGAATCTGAACCTAGATCCTACTGGACTGCTGCAATGGCCTTCTTTTCATCCTTCAACTTAAGGAACTTTTTGGGCTTCCATTCTGGATGAATTTTCCAGCACTTTGATTCATCATGATTGATTCTCTGGCAATTAGAACAAGTAGGTCTTTCCTTATGAATGATCACTGATTTCTTTCTCTTCGAAATGTTATTCCCCTTACTGTCACTGGAATCTCTGGTTTCCAACTCTTTGGATGACTGAGATGAAAACTTGAATGGTTTGCCACCTAATTCAATATGTATGGCCTGAACACACACCTCGTCAAAATCATCAGGATTAAACATCAATAAAGTATGGTGCAAATATGAATGTAAACTGCCGATTTATTTTAGCAAAGTTTCACGTGTATCCAATGAAATACCAAGTGCAAATGCTTTCTTCCTGAACTCCTGAGTAAAATCCTGAACACTCTGCCCTTTACCTTGCCTCAGATGCTACCAATCAATAACAACTTGCTGCATGTATCCTAAAGGATAGAACTGTTTCCTAAGAGCTTTCAAAAACTTAGACCATGAACAGATGACTTTTCCTTTATGCTTGACATCTAGCTGAGTTTTACTTTCCCACCATATTAAAGCTGTTCCTCCCATTCTAAGTGTAGCTAACTAAATTTTAGTTTTACCTTTAGAAATGTTCTGAATGCGATAATACACTTCTAATTGCTTTATCCAGTTATCTAGCTTTTCAAGATTCATTTCGCCATCATAAACAGGTAACTCAAATTTAACATCAAGTTTCAAAAGAGATGTTTTCTTAGGTTTCTTTTCCGTCTCATATTCTGTATTGGAAGAAGAAGAAGAAGAAGAGGATGATGGAAATGATGGAGGTGAAGGTGGTTTATCATTCTTCCCTTTACCTTTGTCCTTCTTCAATGCCTTTGAAGAAGAAGCTGCATCTCTCACCTTCTTGTCTTCATACAATTCTCCCAACATCTGTTGCATAGTTAAGAATGCCCGCTGAAACTATTCTTCACTCATATTAGTCTCAGTGTTTTCACCTGCATCAGGTCGTGACATGGTCAATTTCTGAATGACTCGTCCCTTTCCAATCTCTGGATCGATCTGCTCAAGGATTCCTTCTCCTCGTTGCGACTTAGACTTGATTAACATTCAATGGCACATTTTACAAACGCAAACTGCTCTGATACAAAATTATATGATCTGATATGACCATATACTAAAAACTTATGTAGAATTGATTAGCCATTAATGACTTGAATGTTAACTGAAAGCATGGAAATCGAGGAAAACTACTTGAATTGATCACTTTACGACAACTGCTAAACCATAATTAAGATGCAAAACAGAAGTGAAAACAATGAAAACACAGATATACTAGACATCAAGATTGATTAGAGAGTTCATCCCTAATGGACTACATCTCTGGGTCCGCTTTCAAGATGGGCGACCGTTTTTATTAGGAATGAGAAGGAAGAAGTCAATTACACAGTGAATTAGATAGACTAAACTTGCACACAGGCAATTCTGACCTTTGTCATCAGATAGCTCTCTGAACCAGCTTTCCAACTCCACTTATGGTTTCCAAATCTGACTCCCGATGCTCCTGAAACAATAAAAACAAAATCGCCTCTATCCCTCCAGAACCTACATACAAAAGCTGAAAACCACTCTCCCTCCTTCATCAACAAAAAATGCCTCTTATAGGCATGCAATTACATCAAAACCTCCTCAGGCTTAATTAGGCATGAATGTGCTAACTTCTGGGTTACAAATGCCTCAGTCTTGTCATGAAATGACACCTAGGCATTAGGTTACAAGGTCATTTAATTAATTTTTATAACAAAACTAACAATAAACCCAAAAATAACTTTAGAAATGCCCGAAATTGTTAGTTGGCAGCTAACTCAGTGGAGGTGCTAATGGTCCATGTGACTAGCACTATATCCTGTGGTTTAGGTGCCAATGGTTCCAACTGACAACGCAGACTGACGATTCATGTGTCCATATTCTCCAATGCAGTTAGAGGCCAACGGTTAGTGCTGTGGTCTATTGACTGCTCACTGCATCTCTTTTCCACGCTGCTCACATGAACCCGGTTCCGACACGGCTAACCAACTGATGATTAGTGCTTGACTGTTGGCTAACCCGACAATTTATGATACCCTGTTCACATGATTGTGACGCGGTTAGTTGGCCGTGCGGTCTTCTATGTTTTTAATTTAGTTTATAAATAAACATAGGCCAAGGGTTAATTTAAATGGTTTTATGTGTAGGATTTTAACACATAGAGATATGCGATAGGTTTTTAGGTTAGTGTTTAGCATAGGAAATAGGTTTAGGACTAATACAAGGTTTAGTGCTAGGGTTTAGTGTTTTAGCATAGGATTATGGTTTGTAAGGCATGAATTTGATCTTTAGAACTAGAATTAGGTTTTTGGGTTTTAGATGTAGGATTAGGCTTTAGGTCTAGTATTTAAAAACCCTTTTATAATATTTCATCACAATGTGACGTAAAACCACATGCGACGACAAATCCCATGCACATCGTCGACTCCAGTTGTTTTTGCGAGGACAACCCGGACGATGAACCTATGCCATGGACGACACATCAAACCTCTGCAATGGATGATACTACCATGTCGACACCAATCCTATTTGTTGAACGACAAAACACATGTCATCAACCAAACCCTGGGGAATTGTCGATGAAATCAAGTCGACAACCAAGCGCTAAACCATCTCCGTTGAATGCCATGAAAACCTATGAACATTATTTGATCAACCTGATCATAACCAACACTGTTGAAACTGCACTGAAGCGACAACGACACTTAATGATGATGACGACACTTTGAACACCTGTGGAATTAATCGATAGATCCTCCTAGATCAAAAACTCATCTGTACATGGACTGCTTGACATGCTAGTACTACTGCTGCTACTGCTACCTCTCCTAGTGTTATAATGTACTACTGTACAAGTTTCATTTCCATCAGTTGGGCAAGGAAGGAGATGCAACTGCGTGTCTGGTGGGGTTGGAGATGGCTGTGTGAGATAACACCCCAACCATGTTTCGAAGAGGCAGTTGTTGAACATGAGTTCCGCGAAAGCCAAAGGTTCGTTCTCACCATTAATGGAAGTGACATTGTTTTTCACGTATATCTCGGATAACACCCGGATCTGATTTCTTTTTCCTTGGTACGGAAGCCACAAGTGTGACCAGTCTATAGCAAAGTACCCATTCAACTTGCTGGACCAGTCTCTGCTAAGAAGTAAACCATGCGATTGCGGTATGTCCACAATGACAATCTTGATGCATTGGTGAACTTGGCTGGCATGAGATAATCAGATGATAACATCCTGATGTTCACCAATGGCTAGTACACAAATTCGATCTATCTAGATGATCTATGTAGATGTCTTGCTCCATTGTGCGTTGATGCGCTAGAATCAACCAAACAGCTGTGAACATTGCAGTTAAAAATTTCAAATGAAAGAAAGAATGGAGGGCAAACATAGTTTGGTTCTTCCATCCAGAGTGTGTTGAGCACAGTTGTGAGTGAAGCGGGAGATGTGCTTGCTCCCTTGCCAGTAGAGGCCATGCTGTCTATGGATGTTTGCCTCAATGCACACAACAAAATATCTCGCTGACCCTGGATCTTAACTAACTTGAAAAAATAGATGTTTGCATGAGTTTTCTTCATATCTTCCACAATATTGTAATCAAGAGTGGGTAAAATCATCGAGATGTCTGGGATTAGACTCGTGTTTGTATTGTTCAGTGGAGTGTTCCGAAATTTATTGCTCATGGACATAATCTTATTTGTAGTTGTCTTTCCAGACTTGCTTTGAGCTTTCTTCTTTGGGACAGCTAGTGGGTCAACCTTCCTCATCAATAGTTTCAACTTTTCTCCCGCCTCCCCAATAATAAGGGGAGCCCCTTGAATTCTGAGATTGTATCGACCTCTTTTCTTTGGGGGCTGTTGTTTACTCAATTTAGTGTCCTGAATTGCTTGCATGAATTATCAACCGAGGTTTGTAGACTGATGAAGTGTGATGCACTATATGTGCTTAGTTAACTTTTCTCTTACTTCGTTGTTTTGTATTTTATGTTTGTTTTGGGGGGTTTTTGTTCTTTGATGTCTAAGAATATACAGTCTATGAGAGATTTACATGGATCTAATGAGTTTTTAAAGAAAGGATAGGTTCCTAAGTTAGTCTAAACTCCTAAAATGGACTAAGAATCATTTTTAACCAGTTAGGACCTAATAAGAGAAATAGAGCATCTAGCTTATCTACCATTTAGTCTTAATCTACCATTTAGTCCTAATCTACCAGTTAGTCCTAATCCATGGATCTAATTCTTAAAACCAAAAGTAACACTGATGTACAAGGTAATTCAATAATTGCATTCATTAGCCATTCAACCATTCAATTTTGGAACATGATAGAATCAATCTCCTTGAAATGATATTTTGGAATGTCAAGTGATGCAACTAAGTAATGACCTGAAAACAGAAAAGAAAAGATGATAGTTTGGAAAACTAACAATGTGCTGAGTAAGCTCAATCACTGCATGCATTAGATATTCAACCAATTATGTTAGAATTTTCATCATTTCGAAATGGTTTTGAGAACATTTATTGATACAGCTAATTGACAGTTCTATGCTAAAATGAGTAATCAAAAACAGTAAGAAGCTAAGAAACTGTGTATTCTCATTTCTCCATTTTTCATTCAGTCATTTATCATACAATATCTCAGAAGAATAAGACTTGCACAGTTGTGATTTTTATCCTCACACTTTTGGTTACAAACTGAAATGAAACAAAACTAAAGAAAATGGACTTGTAGAAAAACAGGGTAGAAATTAAAATGAAAACAACAAGTGAAAAACCTCCTTCAGTGCAGGGGCCCTCTGCAACTGATATGGCTGGATAACAGCTAATTAAAGATGCACTTTTAAATCACCATTGACAAAACAAAGTTTGTATTGTCCATAAAATGAAGTCTGAATAGAGTTTTTAACAAAAAGCCTGTAATCCTGCCTTTACTTCTAACTACTTCTCGGTCTCATCTAACCGATATTTATAGAAAAAATAACATAACTGTTTAAGAGAAAATCTTGTTACATGTGGCTTGATCCGAATCTATCATGATTGTTTATAGAAAGACATGCTACAAATGGCTTAATTCGAATTGCAATGAGATTGTTAAACTTTTGAACAGCTGCAAGTGGCCTGAAATGCATTAACTTAACTCATGATCAACTACAAGTGGCTTACTTCGAATTAACTCTTCAACATAACCATTAGACTCTTAATCAACTATGAAATATCAAGAGTCCTACTACTACTAGATAACATATTTGACTCCATCTTTGACCAAGACTTTAGGCATTCTTTTCTGTCGATCTGGATTGAGTGAGTAGGATAGAATCCATGTAGAGATGATTTTGGAGATGCCCATGTGGCCCGGTTCTTCATTTGACACCTGTAACCTGCCAAACCATGAGAGTAGCTACAAAACCCACAGTTAGCTGCAGAATAGGTTGCGTTCTGTAGCTAATTTGCAAAAATCTATTAAAATAACAAGTACATGAAAATATAATATGGTGATGATTTTAATGCTTTCCTAAGACAAAATCTAGCATTTATCATTGATTGGATATGTATTCTTGTAAGAAATCAAGAGAAAGAGGTGAGAACAAATGTCAAGGGGAAGGTAATTCTGAGGTTCAACATACCCCCACTGCAAAATCATTGCATGTCCTCATGCAATTTTCCATAAATGTGAATTCTTCTTCTCTAATGCATTTGATCAGACACTTCTGGTAGTACATCCAATTTTCTTCTTTTGCTCTTCTTTGAAGTGACTGTCATTTTGGGTTTCCTCATAAGAAGCCTGTATTTGAGGTTGATGACTGTTCAGTTCAGAATTCTATTCTTCCTTTTCAAATTCCTATTTTTCTTATACCACAATCATAGATGTAAAATGGTATTATCATGGATAACCTTGTCCAATTTACTTTGTTCCCTCAAGGTTTCATTCCCATTCTTGATATGTCTGTTCAATATCTCTCATTCATAAATTTCCTGTTTGAGAGAGTCAATTAGAGTTTCTTGTGGATTGACAGAGGGTTCTGGATTCATTGAGGCACTTTTCTTCCCCATTGATTATATATAATCATATATTTGTTGTTGTACTAGGTATATGCCTAGAGATCTTCTACTTGGGTTACCTTCAACATGATGGTCAGGAGAATTTTGAGGACTATGTGCAGAAGAGATGTTAAAAGGAGAAATTTCTGGGGTTTCCTCTTCTAAGTTTATGAACTCTGTCCCTTTTGACGGTGTTTTCTTTACCAACCCTCAGAGTCTAGAGATTCTTCTATGTTTTGGATGACTTACATTCTCTTTCTCTGTGGTCTTTTCCTCTTTTCTTATCTTTCCTCTTGCTTTGATTTGTTTCCTGATTTTTGTCAGTTCTTCAGATATTAATTTTTCATCATCTTTCTGTGATGAAGACTCAGGTTTGTCTTCAATGACTATACCAATCTTCTTTCTTCTGCTTTTTCTAACATTATCTTCTTTGGGTGACTCTAGCGCTTCTTGAAAATGATTTCTAATGAGGAAATCCTCCCAGGTATCTCCTATGCTTTTTAAATGAAACTCAATCAGTATCTTTACCAAGCCATGATGGTACATGGTTGTGTCTATGAATTCTATTTTCTTCTGCACATTTGAAGCCATCCTTCTTAAACTATTTAGTAGGAAGAAAGGAAGATTGATTTCTCCATTTTCTAGAAAATTCATCAATAAACGTATATGGTAGACATACATGCACCTGAATCTCCCCTCATAGGCGATAAATTTCTGTAATATCAAAAACATGCTTCTCCATTTACTTTTAAGAGATGAAATGGGAATTCCTTTTCTAAAAACAGAGACATCCATACCTGGGTTCCTAAGGATTACTTTACATGATTCACTGTGGAATTCCTTGTTTTTGAACCATCTTTCACCATGTCTTGGAAGTTCTGTAGCTTCTGTTATGAAGGATTTCGTTACTGCAAACTTAATATCTCCAATATTTACCTCTGTACCATCAAAAGATCTAGCAAAATATTTTGTGATATATTTATGAAAACCATCAAATTTTTTGATGAATTTGAGCCATCCAGCCTTCTGCAGCATTTCCTTGAGTTGTGGGTATCCTTCCATATATTTTTCTCCTATCGGTTCTGACCTGACAATGAGTCCCATGTCTTCTGTTTCACAAAATTCCTTAACCTTCAGAATTACCCTCCTGGTTTATGAAATGGATTGACTGCGAGTATGGTGAAAAGAGCTACAAGTTTGCGTGGAATAAGTAGATGGTAAGGGTTTTGGAGAGACATGGACAAATATGTCATGTCAGAGTCATGACCGTTAAAAACAATGAGGGAGTTTAATTATGGACCGTTATGTGATGGAAGACAAATGGTGTGACAGATACGCAGTACGATAGAGATGGGAATCAAATCAAATGATGATTTTTCATGGAGACATATGGATGCCCATATTATACATATTCTATGTTCTAACTTTGCTATTTTAAAATAATTTTTTGCACTTTTACCTCTTGGAACTTAACCTTCTTGTTTGTTGTTTTTCTTTGATGTTGATCTGTAGATCCCCTTCTTAGCATATCAGTCTTCAAAAAAAGATTCTTCAATTCCCTGAAATCAATATTTATTTGGAATAGAGCTATGAAATGGAGTTATGGATGCAGAATCAAACTGGCTGCGGAATGGAGTTAGCTGCAAAACATGACAAAGATGAAATATGGCTATGGAACATGGATGTGAAATAAAATGAAAACAGAGTGTAATGAAAGGAAAATGGAATATAACAGTGAAATGGAATGAAAGTGAAGTGAGATGAAATGAATTTGTAGATTAGGCACTGCAAATGAATGTAGCTTTATGTCACTACTTATTAGCGAAAGAGAAATAGGAAATATAGGATGTCAGAAATCTCTGATTTTCACCCTGTATTTCCTATATAAGTAAGCCAATGAAAAATTGGTTTTCAAACTTATACATTATATATATATATATATATATATATACAGGAAAACTAAGTTAGTGGAGAAGAAGAATTCTTCTTCACCAACTTCATATCAGTGTTATCTTGGAAAATTCTGACAAAATCCTCCCTTGAAATTGGCTTATGATATATCTTTAACTGATGACCATTTACAAGAAGAGGTACCTTTTTCTCATCTATTTTCCTTATTCTCACTGCTCCATTGTTAAAGACTTCTTCAATCTCATATGGCCCAAGCCAATGAGTCTGAAACTTCCCTTGAAAATATTTGAATTTTGAATCGAACAAAAGTGCCCAATCTCCTGCTTGAAACTTCTTCTCCTTGATATACTTATCATGCCATTTAGCCCTTTGCTGTTGGACTAAACTGGTTCTTTGAACTGCATCTTGCCTGATTTCATCAAGCTCATTGAGTTGCTCCAATCTATGTTTCTGTGCTTCTGATAAATCCAATCCCAATTGGACTGCCATCTTGAAGGTTCTGATTTGAAACTCTATAGGGAACAAGACTTGCTTCCCATAAACAAGCTCATAGGGAGTATGTCCTGTTGTGTTCCTCCATGTAGTTTTGTAGGCCCATAAGGCTTCAGGAAGCCTTTCTGCCCAATCTCTTCTATGTAGATGTACAGTCTTAGTGATAATTCCTTCAATCACCTTATTGGTAGATTCAACTTGACCGTTTGCTTGTGGATGGTAAGGAGTAGACTTCCTATGTTTTATCTTGTATTCTTCTACAAGTCTTTCAACCATTTTAGATGTAAATTGAGATCCTTGATCTATCACTATTTCCCTTGGAACACCGAAACGAGTGAAGATGTCCGCAAAAATAAAATTAACTACAGATTTCTCATTAGAAAAAGGTAATGCTTTAGATTCTACCCATTTAGTGACATAATCAGTGCATACCAAAATATACTTCTTTTGTTTAGATGGAGGATTAATTGGTCCAACAAAATCCAAGGCCCATTTTTCAAAAGGTTCAATGAGTACCTGAGTTTGTAGTGGCATTTCATCTGAGGGAGTAGGTTTCCCCATCCTTTGACAATTGTCACACCTTTTGACATACTCTTTGGCATCTCTGAAGATGGAGGGCCAATAATATCCTAAATGAAGGATTTTATAGGCTGTCCTTTTGTCAGCAAAGTGTCCACCAGAAGGTTCATCATGGCATGCCTTAAGAATTTCAGGCATTCCATCTTCTCGAACACATCTTCTTATCATGAGATCTGGACATGTTTTATACAATTCATTAGTAATCCATGAGTAATTTGCACTTGCTTGAATGATTTTTCTTTTCTCCTTAGGAAAAATATGCGAAGGTAATTTTTAAATGACTAAATAATTAGCAATATCTGCAAACCAAGGACTTTGAGTAGTTAATTCAAAAAGACATTCATCAAGAAATTTATCTTCAACTGAAGTGTTATCTTTGATATTTTGAATTCTAGACAAGAAATCAACAACTGTATTTTGTTTTCCAGGTCTATCTAACACAATGATGTTGAACTCTTGCAGGAGTAATAACCATCTTGTAACTCTGCCATTAGTAATCGGTTTATTCATTAAGTATCTAATTGCAGAGTGATCTGTATGAACAAAGGTTTCATAGCCTGTTATATAATGTCTGAACTTGTTGATAGCATGAACAACAGCTAAGAATTCCTTTTCAGTTACAGTGTAATTTAACTCAGTGGGAGTCAAATTCTTGCTTGTGTAGTAGATGGCATAAGGGATCAAATATTTTTGTCCTAATACAACTCCCAGAGTTGTATCTGAAGAATTTGTTGAAATATGAAAAGGTAGTTTCCAATTTGGACCTCTTAAGATGGGTGCCTCAGAAATTTTTGCTTTCAAGGTCTCAAATGCCAACTGGAAATCAGGATTCCAATTGAATTCACAATCCTTGGTGAGCAATTTGAAGAGTGGTGATGCTAGTTTAGTGAAATTTTCTATAAATCTTCGATAATACCCTATGAATCCTAGAAAACTTCTAACATCCTTTTGACAACTTGGAATTGATAACTTAGAGATGAATTCAACTTTAGATTTATCAACTTTAATTCCATCTCTTGATATGTGATGTCCTAAAACAATCCCTTCTGTAAACATCATAAAACATTTTTCATGGCTTAGTGAAAGGTTTGCTTCCTTACATATTTTAAGAACTTTTTCCAAATTTTCTAATGCTTCCTCAAATGTATTCCCATAAATTGTAAATTCATCCATATATACCTCTACACAATCTTGTATCAGATCAGAAAAAAATTCCTAGTACTGCTCTTTGAAATGTTGCAGGTGCATTGCATAATCCAAAAGGGAGTACTTGGTAGGCATAAGTTCCCCATGGGTAGGTGAATGTGGTTTTATCTTGATCTTCAGTTGCTACCTAAATCTGATTGTAACCACTAAAACCATCCAAGAATGAGAAGTACTTTTTATCTGCTAATGTATCTAACACTTGATCTATAAAGGGAAAAGGAAAATGATCTTTCAGGGTAGCTTTATTCAATTCTCGATAATCAATACATACCATCCATTTACCATTCTTTTTAGGCACAATCACTAGAGGAGAAACCCACTGACTATCTGAAATTGGGTAGATAAAATTTACATTCAACAATTTTTGCAACTCTTCTTTCACAGTTTCCCTAAGATTTGGATTCATCCTTCTTTAAGGTTGTTTGATAGGTTTACAATTTTCCTCAATGTAGATGTGATGTATACAAATCTTAGGACTAATTCCTTTCATGTCAGTGTATTCCCATGCATATGCAGAAGAATGTTGTTGTAAAGTTTTGATTAGCTTTTCCTATTGTAATTTTCCAAGTTATTGTTGATGTTCAATGTTTTTCCTGGAAAGATTTCAACTGTAGAGCTACCAAATTCTTCCATAGAATAAAGAGACATCTACCTAGATGAAAAATATTCAATATTAGATTTTTCTTGAAATTGATCATGTTCATATTTTGGAGATGATTCAAAATTTTCCATTGTATTCAAGATTTGACTATCTTCACTAATGGTTGAAATAGTAAAGAGAGGCTGAATATCATTTTCATCATCAATCCATTCTTTGTCATCTATCTTTGTGATTGTTCTTGCTGGAGGATATAAAGTGAATTTCTTAGTTGAATTACCATCAGAGATATACATATCACCAGATCTACAGCTAATGAATGCATCAGTGAGAGCTAGCCAAGGTCTTCCTAATATAAGTGGATGTCCTCCTAGATTGCTCTTTGGGGTTAGGATCATAAAATCAACAGGGTACTCCCAAGAGTCTAAGGACACTGAAATATCTTCTAACACACCATCTGGTTTGATTATAGATCTATCTGCCAATTGCAGTAATGTAGGTGTATAAAGAAGATTGGGAAGTTTGAGTTGTTCAATAGTTTGTTTTCTCATGATGTTTATCACTACTCCTAAGTCAATCAGTGTGTTTGGGATTTCAACTCCATTGATATGTGTTTTTACAACTGGACTTCCTGGATCTACATAATTTTGTATGGCAATTTTTCCCATCATTATGTCTGCTATTTTTCCTGCTAGGTGAATTCTTTTTACTTCTTTTGTGTTTCTTCCTTGTTTCTTCATGCTCAACTCTTTTATTGTTTTAGCTAGAATTGGAATCTCCTTAATGGATTGTAACAAAGGAATTTTGATACATACATTTTTCAATTCATCTAGAAAATCATAATTAGGCAACATAATATGCTTTTCTACCCCTCTATCAACTTGTAATATTTCTGGAAAAGGAGGTGTAGAAGTAGATACTGGTTGTTGCTCTATGGTAGGAGTTGAGTTTATTGGTTCTTTCTATTTTTCATTTTCAGTGTTCTGGTTTTGAGGAGATGTTCCTTCAAAATAAAAAAATTAATTTTTTAATTTTTTAATTTTTAATTTTTAATTTTTTAATTTTTAATTTTATTTATTTATTTTTTTTTTCTGTAGAGAATCTTCCTCAAAATTTTCTTGTTCTTGAATAACCACAGAAGGTTTTTTCTTTTCTAATATCCTACCAGATCCCAATTGGACATCATTAAGATCTAATGGAGTGATCATGTAAGTTGGAAATTGCCGTCCTTCTACCATGTAGGTAATATGAGGATTTTTATTGTTGGGTTTAGGTAATGGTTGGGCAGGTAACTGATTTGGTCTCTGTGGAAATGATAATGAAAGTTGAGGGTTTTGGTTTTGAAGTTGGGGCTGTTGATTTTGTTGAGGAATTTGTTGGGGATGATAGTTTGGATATGATGGAGGGTATTGATAGTATGGAGATAATCTTCCATAAGGATTATTCATTCCTTGAGCCCAAGGTTGAGTTTGAGACTAAGATTGAGGCCAATTTTTTTGCGAAGAATTCCAATTTGGAGGGGGATGCATATACATTTGGTTGTTAAAACCCTGATTTTGCTGCCCTTGCCAAGGTCTTCTAGAGACAAAGAAAAGAGACTCTGTTGGATTTGAAACTATTTCTTCTTGAAAAACAACTTTAAGACCAGGGATTGAAGGACAAATCTTGGTCTCATGGTTTTCTGAACAAATCACACAAGTCTCTATGACTTTTTCATCTAAAGGGCATTCTCTTAAAGCGTGCTTCTTTCTGCATTTGGGACAGAAAATAGCCAGAGCATCAGTTTTAGTTTTATGCTTGTTTTGTAACTTAAGGGTGTCTATCTATTCACTAAGGATCCCTAGAATATATGTTTTAAATTCATCAAGCATGTTTCCAATTTTTGCCCTACTCACTGATCCAGTTGCAGATTTATTCACCCTAACAAGAGAAGGATCTCTTGGAACTTTCCTAGTTTTAGATTTTCCTCTTGAGAGATGAACACATAATTATCCTATGTCACTTAATGGGAGTTGAGAGATATCTCCCTTCCCCATCATGTTAAGGATATCTATCCACTCATCTCTAATGGCTTTTAATAGAAGAGCTTTTAAAGTATCTTGATCTAGGTTATCCATTTTTGCTCTTTCTAAGTTATAGTTGAATCTATCAATTAAATCCTCTAAATTTTCATCCTCTATTTGCATAATTTTGAACACTTCATCCTTGTGATTGATAGGCATGCAATAATCCAAATACCTGTCCAAAAACACTTTCTTCATGTCATTCCATGTTCTAATGGACTAAGTAACCAACCCCATGAACCACTTTAAAGCATCTCCTTTCAACGTTGAAGGGAACAATTTGAGTTTTTGAGAGTCTTGTAAATAATCATAAGTTCTGCACAAGACTTCAAATTCAAATAAGAAGGATTCAGGGTCTTCACTTTTTAATCCATGAAAGTTTGGGAGGACAAAAGGTGAGATATTTTCTATCGTGGCGTCTGTTTCTTCATCAACTATAGGGAATCCAAAATAATTATCAACTTCCCTATTTCCTCTACCTACTCCATTATTTCCTCTGCCTTCTCCGTTATTTCCTCTAGCTCTTCCTCTGCCTCCTCCTCCTCCAAACAGTGTGAATTCTCTATCCTCGCCTTCTTCTACCATTATAGTTTCTTCAGAGTCAATATAAGATTCAACCTGCAAGGTTAATTTCTCTTCCTCTATTAATGGTATGTGGGAGATAGGTTCTACTTCTTCTTCTTCACTAGGTATTCTTAATTCTTCCACTAAAATATATTCCCCTATGGAGGTGAAAAAGGCTACTCCTTCTGTTGGAGATCCAATATTTTCCTCCTCTAGGACTGCCTCAGTAGATGAAGTAGGAGATCCTCTTGATTGAATTTCTGACCTTATAACCTCAGGAGGTCTATGGCTAGGAATATGAGCTTGAGATGGAGGTGTATCTCTTCATAGTCTTGGTGGAGTAGGTGGTGTTGTAGGAATTGAACTCCTACCTCTAGCTATAAATATACTCCTAGACTCTCTTTCTCTACGCATATCATTTTTTTTGAATGTAAGAGATAAGGTTACCTAATTACACTTCCTCGACAGCGGCGCCAAAATGTTTAGTCAATTTAGTGTCCTAAATTGCTTGCATGAATTATCAACCGAGGTTTGTAGACTGATGAAGTGTGATGCACTATGTGTGCTTAGTTAAATTTTCTCTTACTTTTTTGTTTTGTACTTTATGTTTGTTTTGGGGGGTTTATGTTCTTTTATGTCTAAGAATATATAGTCTATGAGAGATTTGCATGGATCTAATGAGTTTTTAAAGAAAGTATAGGTTCCTAAGTTAGTCTAAACTTCTAAAATGGACTAAGAATCATTTTTAACCAGTTAGGACCTAATAAGAGAAACAAAGCATCTAGCTTATATACCATTTAGTCTTAATCTACCATTTAGTATTAATCTACCATTTAGTCCTAATCTACCAGTTAGTCCTAATCCATGGATCTAATTCTTAAAACCAAAAGTAATATTGATGCAAAAGGTAATTCAATAATTGTATTCATTAGCCATTCAACCATTCAATTTTGGAACATGATAGAATCAATCTCCTTGAAATGATCTTTTGGAATGTCAAGTGATGCAACTAAGTAATGACCTGAAAACAGAAAAGAAAAGATGACAGTTTGTAAAACTAACAATGTGCTGAGTAAGCTCAATCACTGCATGCATTAGATATTCAACCAATTAAGTTAGAACTGTCATCATTTCGAAATGGTTTTGAGAACATCTATTAATACAACTAATTGACAGTTCTATGCTAAAATGAGTAATAAAAAACAATAAGAAGCTAAGCAACTGTGTATTCTCATTTCTCCTTTTTTCATTTAGTCATTTCTCATACAATATCTTAGAAGAATAAGACTTGCACAGTTGTGATTTTTATCCTCACACTTTTGGTTACAAACTGAAATGAAACAAAACTAAAGAAAATGGACTTGTAGAAAAACAGAGTCGAAATTAAAATGAAAACAACAAGTGAAAAACCTCCTTCAGTGCAGGGGCCTTCTGCAACTGATGTGGTTGGATAACAGCTAATTAAAGATGCACTTTTAAATCACCATTGACAACACAAAGTTTGTATTGTCCATAAAATGAAGTCTGAATAGAGTTTTTAACAAAAAGCCTGTAATCCTCCCTTTACTTCTAACTACTTCTCGGTCTCATCTAACCGATATTTATAGAAAAAACAACATAACTGTTTAAGAGAAAATCTTGTTACATGTGGCTTGATCCGAATCTATCATGACTGTTTATAGAAAGACATGCTACAAATGGCTTAATTCGAATTGTAATGAGATTGTTAAACTTTTAAACAGCTACAAGTGGCCTGATATACATTAACTTAACTCGTGATCAACTACAAGTGGCTTACTTCGAATTAACTCTTCAACAGAACCATTAGACTCTTAATCAACTATGAAATATCAAGAGTCCTACTACTACTAGATAACATATTTGACTCCATCTTTGACCAAGACTTTAGGCATGCTTTTCTGTCGATATGGATCGAGTGAGTAGGATAGAATCCATGTAGAGATGATTCTGGAGATGCCCATGTGGCCCGGTTCTTCATTTGACACCTGTAACCTGCCAAACCATGAGAGTAGCTACGGAACCCACAGTTAGCTGCAAAATAGGTTGCGTTCTGTAGCTAATTTGCAAAAATCTATTAAAATAGCAAGAACATGAAAATATAATATGGTGATGATTTTAATGCTTTCCTAAGACAAAATCTAGCATTTATCATTGATTGGATATGTAGTCTTGTAAGAAATCAAGAGAAAGAGGTGAGAACAAATGTCAAGGGGAAGGTAATTCTGAGGTTCAATCGCTGCTTCTCAGTGTTCCTATTCTATTTTTCTTACGAGCATTGATACATGTTGATCACCTGCCCAATGCTTGGTGCCTCATTAGATGCAGCATCTTCCTCATCAGATGAAACGTCTTCCTCATCATCTTCTTCTTCCAGTTCACACTGCACATTGTTTACTTTGTTTTTCATATTGACACACATCGAGTTCGTAACTCATTTCCATTCCGGACAAGTCCCTTCCTGGTGATGATCTTCATGGAATGAGAAAAACTTGGAGTTCACAAACATGTATGCGTGGAACACCGAGCTGGAGCTCTCCCTAGTTTTAGAGGGGAAGCGGTTGCTTCTTGGTGACATGCTTCCCTTTTGTTGTCTGGGAGGTTGGCTGCTAGTAGATGTCTCAATAGTTCATTGCTTCAGCTCAGACACCGATGTTGTCAAGTTCTTGACAAGAAGAGTAAGGGTTTCAATGTCACTTGCTTCCTTGTCTTTAACCTTTCTCTCCACAGCCCGGGGCTTCCTGCTCATATCTTTGGAGTCTTTTGTTGGTTCATCATCCTTGATGACTCCAATCGTGTGCATACCTTTTTCCACAACGATTGCCTCTTTGCAATTCTCAAGTAACGTTGGTTTTGTTACTCACTTGACAAACTAGGAAATATTGGTTGGAAGTGCAGATGTATAATAGTCGATAATGATGGAGTCATGAGGTTTTGTGTCTGCTGCAAACTTGTTTAAGATGCGTAAAGACCTCTGATTAAAATCTTTCACTTTTTCTTTCGACTCCATTTTCGGACTGCCTAACTCTTTGAGCAACATGGTAGGGGTCTTGTCATCAACAAATTTTTGCAAAAAAATTCCTTTGAACATGCCCTAGTTCTGGATGGAGTTGACATGAAGGCTGTGATACCATACCGTTGCTCGGCCATCCAAGGTACACGAAAACAATCTGCATGCAAAGTCGTCGTACCGTACCTCGAGTGTCTGTAGTTGTAGGTAGAAGTTGTCCAAATGGTCTTCAACCTTTACTGATTTGTCAGGGTCATACTTTGTCAACATCCTCTTTGAATGCTTTGGCATATTGTGCAAAAAAGCTAGGAGAGACAATGGTCCATGAGTCATCCATTCTAAGTTTTGGTCAACCATGTCTTCTTCTTCTTTGTTGTCCTCCTCTTATTCAGAGTCTGATGGTTCCGACTCTAAGTATGTTGGTTCGTCTCCACCTCCACCTACTCTGCTACCTGCCCCTATGCCTCTTGTACCAGAGTCTGAGCCTAAGATCACGAGGGTGTCCTTTTCTCTCTACCAAAAGCTTGGAGGTTCCTCTCCGTTCTCAACACCTTCTGCCAGAGCTTCGAGAGTGGCAAGAACTTCTTATTCCATTGATGAGACAATAACTCCTATGGGAGGGGTCTTTAGATTCTTTGATGCATATGGAAGGTCTTGTATTCTTGGGATCAATTTGACTACTTTGGAAAAATGACAGACATAGCGGAGGTGCTGATACGAAATTTCGTGTTCATGTCTGGGAGGTGAGGAGTAACCAATTTCAGAGTTGCGCTTAGGTGAGAGGGAGTGCAAGTTACTACCTTGAACAAATGATTTATGAGTGGGGGTGAGATGACATTCAACCATAAACAATTGGCGGCCCTCCTTCTAGCACCAGAAATGTTGACGGTGCCAGACCCGCCAACATTCAAGGGATCTCCCCGGTATGAAGTCCTAACTAGACCTCACACCATTTGGTGTAGGAGTCCCATCTGGTATGATGGCCCGACTGCCATTATCTTAAATATTTGCCTTATCTCTTGCTTGTTGGCGCATGAGAGTGGTTTACTTTGTCTTCGAACAACGAGGTTCGCGTGCCTAGTGAGTGCTTAGTGTTGCTTATGTCAAGGTTCTTTCTCTACAGAGGGAGAGGGTGAGAGTGAGTCTCAATTCAAAAGGGAATAGTCCCAACTCTATTAGAGACACACAACATAGCAGGACGTGCGCAGCTTCTGGTGGAGTATTCCACATGGATGCGGCAGTCACAAAACACAAGGTGAACAGATAGCACATACAACACCCAGCAGAATAGTCCACATGAGTGCGACGGTTGTTATAACACGTTTATGAAAATGAATCTGTCGAGTGTCTAATGGAATATTCCACATGGGCGAGACAATGTTAACAACTGATACAACACATTTCGATTAACATATGTACTGGAACAACCAAAATAGTTTAGCTGTCTTAATACAAGTTAAAGCAACATGCATTACAAGCGTCCAAAGAATAGTCTTACAAATGAATAAAATACATGTGTGACAATGTGCTGAGTTATTAAAAAGCTTCTGAATTAACCAAAAGTTCCAAGAGACATCCGTACACAATTACATCACTAACCCCGATAACAGGGCGTTGGAGCCACTGCTCGCTCCTTGAAGAAAAGACTACAAACTCTCAAGGCTATGTAGGAGGAGCCAAGGTGAAAAGTCTTTTGCATGTACCAATGAGGGGTATATATAGCCAAGGGTGAACTTGACCCTTGTGAATCTTCGAATTCCCTCATGATTGTTTGACTTACATGACTCTTCAACTGACATAACTCTTCAACTTTACATGTGGGTCTCTTGGGCTTCCATGTTACATTACATTGATTACAACAATGTGGTCCATAGTAGTGATGTGGCCGAGATGACTAATGACATGACTCGACACGACAATGCTGGTATGTTCATGCTGATGGTGGTGTCCATGTCGAGATGCAATGCTACTGAGTGATGAGTGTTCTCTTGGCATATCATAGCTTCACCTTTGCATGGCAAGGTGTATGGAGTCTTCGATGGTCTTGGTGTTCACTTTATGTTGCATGAGCATGTATCCCCTTCATTGGTACTTGGCATGCTTCATGTGTTCATCCGTTTGTGAACAAGTTTCCTAGCATGCGCTCCTTGTTCATCCTGTTCATCATCGCGCATGTATCATCCATGTACATGTATGTTCAATCAATCATGATGAGACAACATCAAATCCATAAGTCTCCTAGTCTACCATGATGCATCATCTTTCATTTTCGGGTGCAGGTGACCGGGAGAGAGGTTAAGGCCCTGAAACTACGCAGAGAACATTTCAGGTTGGGATGCGGGTTCTGGGGCACTGTCAAGGAAAATTGTTTAGGGGTCACTAGAAGGCTGAGATGAGTATTTCGGAATAATAGTGACCATGTGGGGGATCTGGCTTGCTTGGAGGACAGAACTGCACAATTTTTTTCAGGGAGGCAGTTCAGGCAGTAGGGAGGACACTGGCAGTGAAAACTGCACAGATTCTCAAGGGAGTTTAGGAGCGGGTTGCAGGAGCTTACTGTCCAAAACTATGCAAAACTGGAAGGTAGGTCTGAAAGACATTTCTGCACAGTTTTTGGGCTGAGCGAGGTGTCGGGCAGTTGGAGGACAACCCAAGAAAATTGTGCAATTTTCAGGAGGAGCAACAGGCCGACTGACAGAGGGACTGGCTGACAGAACTGCGCAAATTTTAGGGACATTGTAGTGACAGGAACCAGGTGCCTGTCACTCATGTATGCACAATTTATTCAATTAGTGAAGGCGGGCAAGATGACAGCCTCTGTGCAATTTTTTGGAGGAGTGAAGCATGGGGTCAATGCCTGGTCAAACTCTTCGGTTGACTAGCAGGAGGCTTCATAAATTGGCTTGCTGGAAACACAGATTGAGATGGCTTCTTGGGAAACTTATGTGCTATTTTGGGTGACAGTCAGCCAGCTCAATCCAGGATTGCGTAGTACAAACTTCCTAGGAGGAAACCTCAAGCTCTGTGCAATTCTTGGCAATAGTACATGATCACTGAGGGTTGAGACTGCGCAGTGCAGCTCAGTGGAGGTTCGACTGGTGGAGGGTGGTTTGGTTGACATATATTTGGAAAAATGACTAAGTGTGTGAACGAGTGAACTCGTGCATGTATGACCTTACGAACACACACTCAACATGACTTGACGACAAGAAACCTCGAACCAACAAGACAACATACGCTTAGTGTGATTGACCAACGGGTGTGAGCGATAAGCTCGAAACTTGAGATAGATCATTGAATGACTGCGATGACAATTCCACAACATTGCATACAACTTTGTGTGTGAGTGTGACAAATTCTTACATAGCGAATACAACTTGTACACATGAAGACAAACCTTGAACATAGCGAGAACATGACTACAAGAATGCCATTATGAGCAACATGCTAAAGATGTCCGGTGAACAATCAAGCGAGGAGGGTGTAAAGACTTCACATGAGCTCATGGGATGAGCCTGAGTGTTTTCAAAAATCAAGGGAAAAACCATGGAAGGCTTCGAGATTGGATGCAGGCCAAAATTTTGGATGGTGTTGTAGCTACTACAACATATTATAAGTGTCAAAATCACCTACTTGCACATGCTCAGTTTGCAACACATTCATGAGCACATTCTTTTTAGGCAAGCTTGTACAAGAATAACATAATCCATCAAGAATGTGCTTGTGTGATGGTCAACCCATGTGAACAATTAGTGCACACTTTCATTGACAATCTCTCACTTTTGGTTGTGGTTGTACTTTTGTTTCGACGAGTTTTCCAAATAGTCGCTTATGCGCACCCTTACTTTCGTGAGTGCCTCTTTCATGTTTTTGACTGTCACCTTTGCTTTCTTTCATCTTACTTAGTTCCATTTTCATGTTATCTTCACTCTGACATGCATTTTTTTCACTGTTGTTCGCATATGTCATTCACACTTTTCTCTTTATATAACAGATGTCGTCTTTTGGCATGGGAAGTGTTTATTATCATGTAAAGTCGAGTTTTGGCTTGCTTAAAGGGGAAACTTTGGTGTTGATGTTTCCTACTGGTCATGTAGAAATGTTTTACACTCATTTCCAAAGTTTCATGCACTATCACACAAGTGTCGTCACTTTCATTGCAAAATATATCTTTTGTGTTGCACTTGGAGAGGTATGTTGCATTGCTGTCGCATTGAGGGCATCATGTTGTTATTATTTTTTGAGTGATCAGTGTTTTGTCATCAACTACTCTGAGTGTGTGATCATGATATATTTTTTTCTTTGCTCACCTGAGCCTCACTAATCCCACACTTAGCCTTATCCTGAAAATATCATTCCCAGACAACTTGACTTCACTCAATGTTCTTGAACTACACGTTGTGCAGTATAAATCCTTAAGCCCTGACCTTGCCTCTTGGAGCTACATACTTTGAAATATCAATGCCTAGTCCCAGTCCTTGAGATCCATAACTGCACAATCCTTGCCTCCAATTGGCCTTCTCTGCACACTGCGCAGTCTCAAGCATTGAGCCTCATCCTTGAGCTCTTGAACTACACAACTACGTAATCACTTGGCATGTCTCGCTCCACAACTATGCATTGGGAAACTTAAATCCTGAATCCTCAAGCTTGAGGCCTTGAACCCCTCAACTATGCAATCTCCTAGCCTATTCTCTTGTCTGAACTGCATATTGGGAAACTTCAAGCCTCAAACTTAAGCTTGACCTCTTGAGTTTGTCAATTGTGCAATCACTCAACCCAGGCCTTCAAAATTGTGCATTTCATAGTCTCAAGCATAAAATCTCCAAATTGAGCCCTTGAGTCCCTCAACTGCGCAGTCCCTCTTTCTAGGCGTCCAGAACTGTGAATTGCATAGTCTCAAGGCTCAAGCCTCTAGCCTGAGTTCTTGAGTCCCTTAACTGCAAAATACTTTAATCTTGGCCATCTAGAACTACACATTGCATAGTCTCAAGCCTCAGTCCCTGACCTTGGTCTTTGGAAATGCGCAATCCTTGAGTTAGAAACTCAAACAATCACCAGTCCTAGCCCCAACAAGTGATTTCATGAAGCATCTTAGGCTAGGGGTTTATCAGATTGATGTCATCTTGTCATGGGTTGATTGCCATCACAGATATTATATCATGTAATGATAGGATGACAATGAAGGAGATGGAGAAGGAGACCATGCTAGAAGACACCTAAGGAGATGAGGAGATACGATGACCATCAAGAAAGAAGACGAAGTAATATTGGATTACAACAGAAGGCCAAAGATCAAGACCACATGAAGACTCCATTTGATTCACAACCCTTTGGAGGGAGAATATGAAGAACAAAGTACATATTTCATGAAGACAAAGTATTGGATACATATTTTATTGAAGACAAAGCAACAAGAAGGACAACTTGGCACTGCCACATCATCATGCAGTCCATGTCATCGGTGTCATGTCATGTCCGGTCATGATTCATTATTTTCCACATCATTTTTGGATTATGTAAATTCAATATTGGATAAATGTAATGTAAAGTGGAAGTCCAAGAGTCATCCATGTAATACGAAAATTCATGTAAGAAGTTGAAAGGTCATTGAGAAGTCAAACAATCATGAGGGTAGTCCAAGAGTCACAAGGGAGGTGAATGGTCGCCCCATTTGTTATATATACACCCTCATTGGTCATGTAAAGGAATTTTCACCTTTGCTCCTCCTACCAGGAATTGGAGAGGAAGATTGTTGTTTTGGAGGAGCGAGCAACTACTTTAATGCTCCATTATTGGGGCTAGTAGTGTTTACTGTCTTGATGTATCTTGGAACTTTTACTTAATTCAGAAGCTCGTTGAGGCAACAGGCTTTCATGCATATGACGTGAATATTGTAAGAATATTTTTTGAATGTTTGCAATGTATGTTGTTTTCATCTGTATCTTATTGAAGGTGTGTTGTATTTTCTTTAACAATCATTACTTCCTTGTGAACTATTTCACTAGTTGATCAACAATTCATTCATATGTATATGCTTGTGTTCCTTTTCTGGATTAGTATTATTACTTGCCTCTAAAGGGTCCACTTTTATCTTCCCTTTTGTTAGAAGGACCTTGATACTTTCCGCAATTAAACATTTCACAAGGCATACTCACTCGCCGATCTGAAGATACCTGTGTATTACTCTCTTGTGATGAACTCTATAGCCAAGGAAAATCTACAAGAATACATGACAACCAAGCTGATACTCTGGATGGGGCTCCTACTCCAAACAATGTGAGGTATAATTGGGACTTCAAATCTAGGAGATCCCTTGGTTGAAGGATTTCTGGCACCATGAACAGAAGGTTAATTTTCCTTCAAATCTCAAATTTAATAGTTAATTTTCTGGTTAAATGAATAAAACAACTGAAATGTTATAAATAGATAAATAAAGAAATACACACGTGTACCATCCAAAATAGGTGCAAGTTTTAGCATGGGAAACCCTTATGGCAGAATTGAGCTAGAAGGTGAGGCTCCTCTACTCTCTTTTCTCTGGTATGGGGATATGCATGTACAAAGGAATACATACTTTTTATGTAGTTACTTGAGACCCATGGCATGTAAGGTTACTAGAGAACCTTAACCACCTCTGTTAACTTCTCACTTCCACTTTCTTTGCTCAGTTATGGAACAAAATACAATAACATAGAATGGAACCCATACTCCTCATAGTAGCCCAATAATTAACATTGCCTGATAGCCAACTAGGGGTAAGGTTTGAATCCCTCAACCATTAACTAGTTATGGTTTAGGACCTTCTAGAGTCTTCTTGAAAGGCCACACATGGATATCCACATATGTGTGAGTAATGAGAGCTAACATGGCATCCTCACATACCATGTGGTCAACACCATAGGTCAATTTATAGGAGGCATAACTTTTGCCTACAAACTCTCATTGACACGATTCTTCACTATTGGAAGGATCTCTGAGTTCATATTAACATCCTAGGGTCCCATGTTAAAGTGAGAAAGTTTTAACACCAAAACATGCCATTTGATGCCTCAAAATGGCTTCGGAAGATTTAAAACCCCAATTCCCCATATTGGGACACATTGCTAAGATGACACTACAAATTGATTCGTACATTTGTTTTCCCATTCTGAAAGTATAGATGTAGATGAAAAATAATATAATGATCCAATCCAAATCATTAAGTGACGTGCTTGGTGTACTATAACAACAAAATGACAAATGGTTTTATGTAAATATGGTTTTAGGTGTGCTTGGGGGCTTCCTATATGCTATTATGTGTGGGGAGGATCGAATGTACATATAAATTATGTCTAATGTGGTAGTACTTTAGTGGTACCATTAGAGGCGTCCAAGGGTGCCAAATATGCAACTTCATTTATATTCTCTACATGTGTACTTCCTAGTGGCAATTTTACCCATTGAGAGATAGATCGTTGTGTTTAAAGACATTGAAATACATATCTAGCTTCTAAAACTTTGGCACATTTTGCAACATGAGAGAGCTCTAACACCACTTGTACTAAAACTATAAAAGCAATGGATTATGAGAAATACCGGGAGAAATATACACCATAGAAAGTAAAATAAGAGAAACATGGTATTGAACCTACATAATAAAAATCCTTATATTGATAATTCTAGAAAGAGAGTAGCATTTTCAAGGCTCTTCAAGGGGTAACTCGAATTGAGTATATCTCCAAAACATTGAAATTACTTGAAGAACATTACATAACCTTATACCTCGATAAATGGTTTCTTTTCATAAAAATGTTAACCATTTATGATCTCATCATTAATGAGTATTAACCACCTATGAAATTTATTTAATAAACATAGCCTTTATATTAAGTAAAGACACATCAACTGTCTAATAGACTTTATTTAAAAAGTATAACCTCATATAATGATTGATTAACTCATAAATACCCTAAAATAGAGAGATTAGGATTAAGATCTAACTCTTCTCTTTCTCTTTTCATATATGTAGAGAATAGACTCATATTTTGCAAATAAAATATTTTAAATTTAAAAATTTCAAATAAAAAAAAATATTTTCTTTTTAGTATCAATTAAATTAAATATATTTGTAATTGGTGAGTTATCTACAGACTCAAGGTTCCAGTGTTTCAAACTCCATCAAAGATGGAAACTTAAAGTTAGAACCATCATATTCCAAAATATAAGAAAATCTTGCATTAGAAACTCATGAAAATATATTTGTCCTGACGATGAACCACACTTGTTGGTTCGAAACGCGTCGACAAATGATTTATCCTGTGATTTACGCCGAAGAATTTCTCATAAATCATGAAAATAATGTTAATGTAATTATAAAAATTATAGAAATCCTTCTTGGCAAATTGTAAGTTGTGCTTTCTTTGAAACTACATAAAAAACCACACTTCAATGTTTACAACCACATATTTAAGATCATTATGTTAATTCTTGTATGGTTTCTAATCAACTAGTAAAATATTTCTTAAATGTCCATTGACCTCGTAATCATATCCCATACTTCACTATACATTATCTTCATTGGATTTTTATTTGTTCGTATAGAATGTTTTAGTTCAAACCTTATAGCTTTAGTATTTCAACACCTCCCATTACTCCCCTTCCTCTTTATTTAAATAGTTTGCTATATTTCACTTAAATATCTTCTTCATGTTGTTGTATTTCGCTTAAATATCCTCTTTGTGTTACTTCATTTTCGCTAAGTCCCTAAATTTAATTTGTAATTTTTTATTAAATAAAATTTTGTTTATACATAAATTTGAGTAGGTTTAATGGTTAAGAACATGAGTTTCATTTTAGAGGTGTCATGTTCAAAACTAGAAGGGATAAAGTTTGTAAATATTGATTAATTAATATTGGCCCTATTATGACAAGGCTCGAGACATAAGAGCATTGTGACGATGCTCAAAATATAAGTGTCCCCTGATGTACTGGCATAAAATCTCTAAATAATCATTGATAAAAATGTTTTTAGACATCTCAACCCTTTCCAAATTACATATTCTAGTTAATGTTAATTTATTAACTATCAACTTCGCTCAATTTTCTTGTTAAAAAAAATATCATTCTTACCCTATCCCTATTATTCATTCTACATTTAAAAAAAACTTTCTAAGCAAACAAAAGTTAACACTTAAATTTAGTTTTACCCTTATTAGGTGCTTACATTCTCTTTGTGATTTGGATTGGGACATATGAAAAGTGGAGCACACAAGAGGGGAAGAAGTGCTCCTTTGATGTCGTGCATGCTTTCACCATTATATTTTTTACACACATACCATATAATCCAAATTACTTAAAAAGACCATATTAAATTTGAATACCATAATGCCCCCTCAATAACATGCGAAGTAGTAAATATAATGTTCATATTCTACACATAAGGTATGATATCTAATTACAATATAACAATATCACAAGGTGGTTATGCGCGAGTCTTTCTAAATATACAGTAGAAGTAGGGTTATACAATAGAACTATGGTGAAGGGGTCCCACAATGTACCTTTAGAATGACATTCCTAGAAAGAGTGGGCCTCCATCTTAACAAAGAACTTGGTGGTCTCACTAAACTTAAAGAGGCATTCCAAGTTTAATAACGAGAGAAGCGGGGAAGATATAATACTATATAGAGAATGACTATAATAATATGAATAAGTTCAGGGAATTTGAGATTTGTTTAAACACGGTAATAAATATAATGATCAAGTTCAGTATACCTTTGTCGAGTGATTATGGAAAAAAATCGCAGAAATGGTTTCATTTAACTTTTAAAAATCTTACTTTAAATTTATTATTATTATCTTAGAAAAATTATAAAACATGTAGTGTGAATTTGTTCCATAAACACTTATGTTGGGTCACCATATTAGCATTTTGGGTTTTATAGGGTTTCATAGAAATGTAAATAATTAGTGGACACTAATATCAAAATAATATATTTATTTTTTAATTTTGATTAGCTTAGGATGAAATTTATGGAGATTTCTTTCCGAACTTAATTAGAGATGATAAGGTTGGAATAATTTGAAAACTTTAATAGTTTTATTATTGAGTTTAACCTTGCATAACTGAGTTTATTCTTGCACAACTAATTGTTAGTTATATATATATACACACACACTATGGTGAATTAGTAATTCGTTAAAGTAATTTGGGTGAGACTTACAATCAAATCTAGCGACTACCACTATAACACCAAGAGTATATCTAACAACTCGTGGGCCATATATATCAGGAATTTATGACTTAGCAAAAGCCAAGATTTCACGAGGGTGCGAGAGCCTACTATGTGCCAAAAACCACAAAAAATAGATGCAAAATACTACTTGAAAAACTCCCCTCTACACGACCCTTCAGATATGACACACTTTTATCTCCCTTATAACCCCATACTATACTTAACCCAACATATCACTGGTGATATTAGACATACAAATAATCTAACACTCACCCAACATTCACCTCATTCCTTTATTTTACTTAATATTCCATTATAACTTTTAAATACCACTTGAAAAACTCCCCTCTACATGACCCTTCAGATATGACACACTTTTATCTCCCTTATAACCCCATACTATACTTAACCCAACATATCACTGGTGATATTAGACGTACAAATAATCTAACACTCACCCAACATTCACCTCATTCCTTTATTTTACTTTATATACCATTATAACTTTTAAATACTACTGGATAATATATATATATATAAAACTCAGTCTACATTCATATTCATAATAATAACTTTTAAATTCTATTAGATAATATGTATAAAAAACTCAGTCTACATTCATATTCATAATAATAAGATGCCTCTTAATGAAAATGTTGGGCCAATAGCAACTTTTGATATAGAGTTGGTTTAACCCTCATCCCAAATTTTTAAACTAAAGAATTGCAATTAACTTTTGACCAGATTTTTCTTAATGGAGAACTGACTCAATCTCTCAGTTGAAAAACAATAGCCCTTCTCTTTACAATTTTCATGCTATCTTGTTTTCGAGCAGAGCATTAAGTTGCTAATCTAGGATAAAGTATTAATATTCCTACCACTATATTCAACACTAAATCTAGTTTATAATATAGTTATTTTTACCATTTTTTCGGTTACTTTATTTATAATTATTTTATCCATATGTTAGTATTATATTTGCGATTTAAAATGTATGAAGATAAACATCTATATATTATATGTAAAAAAACCCCTTACTCTATTTATAATTATTTTATCCCTATGTTAGCATTATATTTGCGTTAAAATGCATGAAAATAAACATCTATATATTATATAAAAAAAACCTAACAAATCATATTTAAACTTTTTACATTGGACTCTTCAAAAGGGTATCAGATCAAAAACTTATAGAGGTATAACTAAAATGCATTACGTTTCCATAAATCGACCTTATATATATACACCATATTTCGTGTAGATTGTTTTTAAATATTTTGTCAAAATTGAATATTTAATAATTTAAGGTCACATAGGTTATTATCCTTTTTAAAAATATGGAAGGATACGTTATTAATAAAAAACAAATTTGATTTGTATAATAAATATTTAATACAAATTACTAAGAAAATATTTTTTTACAATTTAATAATAGAAAATATTTTTTATTTTTTTAAATAAATAAAATTCTGAAAGAAATTTGTTGATATTTTTTTACAATTTATTAATAGAAAATATTTTTTATTTTTTTAAATAAATAAAATTCTGAAAGAAACTTGTTGGAAAATGAAAAATGTAATTCTTACTTGTATCAGTGTCTTGCTATGTACCTGACGTGAACTGGATCATAGGGATGGCAGATCGCTTGTGGTTGCATCGGTAAACATTGGTTGATTGGTGGATCGATTTGCATGTGGATTGGTGGATCAATTGGGCCCTTCACTCAGGAGGCCAAGTAAGCGTGGCAACGTGGCCGTAGTCGTGTCCTTGACTCAATAATGATGGTGCCATGAGATCAGAATCACGAGACCATCGTTGGCTTTGGAATCTGCCTTCACTGTGCCCACTCCCATCTTCAGCGAGGTGGTTGAGACGATGCCCATGATTGTGCATAGCTGATCTCATCTGCTCGTTGGAGGCACCTTGGTCAACGGGTACGCCACAAAGTCACTGGGTCGATCCGAGAAGAGTGCAGAAGTATTCGATTCCATTTCAGGCATTTAGAGCGATCTCTGAACAAATTAGATTTTTCGAATGAAAAATAAAAATAATATCCACGGGTTTGTGTGTGTGTGCCTTTTGAAATCCTTTGTTCTCTTGTTTTAGTCCTCTGCAATGATTTTCTGTAAGTGACTGTTTATGTATTGTAAGAGTCAAGGAGTGTTAAATTCTAGGAGACTGTTGGACGATATTCAGTCATATCGCATCATTAAGAAAGAGGATAACGCTGGAACTGTTCTTCATTTACTTCCTATCAAAGGAAATCCATTATGGGATCTGATGGAGCAAGGATTTGATCATCTCTGTAGGAGAAATTAATCGAATCAAGTGTTGTTACGGTGTAGCTTTGCAAGGATCTTCAGAAAAGTTTGAAGATCTACCAAGGGAGAAAACATAGAGTCAAGGAACGAGCATGGAATCGATGATCTATCTCTTGCAGAGTTAAATAAGGTATGTTGACATTGTTTCTTGGCCAGTGACTTTTCACAAGGAACTCTGCACACTGACTTGAAAGCTTGCGTGGGCACTGTTTCCAGAAGGTCTCAATCGTCTCTGCATTGTCTTCCTTCCAAATCCCGTGTTGGCAAATATCTTCCCCGGTGGATATCGAACACTTCCACAATTCAGACTCCAGAAGGTTTTTTTTAGGCTTGGTTGTGCCTGTTGAGCGCTACAAAACTGTGGCTGATATGACCATCTAGCGTGAGGGGACGAGATGTGTTTAGAGGTAAGCCACGCTGCCATGGCAATGCACACTATGAAGATGGCGAGAATGGAAATGAAGCGAGAAATAGGAGCCTGTGAGCAGGAGCCCTTGTTGATTGTGAAGGAAACACATTTCGTGAGGCATGAGGAAAAGGCCGTGGGGGCGGTTTGCCACCTAGATCAGAGAGATCTAGACAATGTCTTGCACATGAAACCGAAGGTTTATCACCCTCTTCTTTCTCTTCGGGTCAACTTGACAGAATTGGAGTTTGGGAAGGTAAACACATTGAGCTTGATCAACTCAATGTAAAAGTGCAATTTGTTACTGCAATGAGAAACAAATTAATGTGATATTTATAAATGTTTTGGAATTAGAAGTATTGAGCCTAGCTAATTTAATGGAGTGGTTTTGTTAGAATTAGCTACTCTAATAAATCGTGCAGGTGAATCTAAGACAATTAAACCAGAAAAGAAAGAGGAGACCAAATGCGCTCGGTGGTCAAGGTTGAAGTGCAACAAATATTGATTTTGTTCAAAGCAAGTGAAAATTTGGGATGATGGACAACTAAGTGAAAATTTGTGTGAGTTTGTGGAACAAACTCATGGTGTATTAAGTGTCACATACATTTATTGGTAAGCAAGTCTAGGGTACAATTTTGTAGTGGTCTTGTAAAGTATGTACCTGGTAACTCCAAGAATTGGTGTGTGTAATGTAAGCCTGATAAGACATGTGTACCCCCATAAAGTTCGTGGTAATATTAAGGACACTTTGTAATTATAGGTTTGTAGTGAGTCAGAAACCACTGTGCAATGTTGGTTTGTGGTAATCCAGAAACCATTGTGCAATGTTGGTTTGTGGTAAGCCAAAACCACGTGTGAGAGTGAAGTGGACAAGGATTTTTGTAGGCATGGTTTAGGGTCAACCGATAAAACCCTTGGCATGGTTGAGGGTGAGCCAAGAAAACCCTAGGCCTGGTTGAGGGTGAGCCGAGAAAACCCTGGGCCTGGTTAAGTTGGGTTTGTGGTGAGCCTTCGTGGCTGAATTGAGTGCCTTGGTGGCAAAGTTAGCTTTCGTGGTTGAGTTGAGCTTTGATGGCTGTGTTGAGCCTTGGTGGCTGAGTTGAGCCTTGATGGCTGAGAGCCCTTGTTGGCATGGTTGAGGGTAATTCGATAAACCAGAGCATGGTTATGGGTAATCCGATAAAACCCATGATGATGATGGAGGGGATTTGCATGTACATGTACATGTATGCAGTTATAATGGTTGACAGAACCATGTATGTGAAGGACATCCTACTAAACTAGTGGTTGCAGCGGTTGGGAACCCATGCATTTCATTGGATGGTTGTTCCTTTATATGGATGTCAACATATTCTCTTGTTATGTTTGACCACAACTAGACTTTACAGATTGATATCGAGACAAGTCGTCATTAAGGGTGAGTGTTGAAAAATGTAATTCCTACTTGTTTCAGTTGTGTCTTGCTATGTAAAGGAGTTTGTTCCTATTAGTTAGGAGTTGTTTCTTAGATTGGTGTGTGGTTGATATATTCTCTCAACCAAGTGATTGTGTGTCCAAGATAGTTTCCCTATCTTGAGACAACACTTCACATATTTATTTGTAACATTATTTGATTAATGGGAATATAGATTTCCTTATGGAAATTTAATAAAACTATGGGTTTTGATTTCTTAGAATTGAAAGACCTGCACATTTTTCATTGTTATAAAACAATGCAAATAATAATTCATGTTCACATTTCTACCCCTTCTCCAATCCTTCCCAAAAAGATTTCTTAATCCTTTGATATGCTTATATGAACCGTAAGTGTTTTTTTAAATGTAAGTTCTGAGAATTAATGAAGATTTATTGTTTCAACTTGGATTTTGGCTTCTTAAAGATATCATATTCTTGTCTTCAAAGGGTGTATGTATTCCAAGTAAAGTGCTCTAAAGAGATTTTCCTTTTTACAACAATTGTATTTTTTTATTATCAAGAATACAATTTTTTTTATCAAGAATATTAAGAATGCTTAACCATCAATCACAAACACTAGATGTATAACAAATACATCAAGCTTTTGAATTCTAGTCGTTAGATGCTAAATCCCCATATTAATAGCTAATTAAGTCTCCTAGAAAGAGCTAGAATTCAGTGAAATGCAAGTGCAAGTGTGAAAGTCAAAATTCAATAGAAGTAACAAACATAATGAACACAAAACACATAAATACCATGACTTTCATAGAAAAACACAAAATTGTGTATATTCATAGACGATGATAAGGTATTATCTTTTAACTCAAAAATATCCACAAAGTTCACTATGTAAAAGTGTTTTTCCACTCAATCGTAGATATCTACTACAAATACCACTTCCAAGTTGGACTATGTGTGAAAATTGTTAAGCCTAGGTGACTAAATTCCAAGTGATTTTAGTTAATCAAGTAATTGCAAAACTTAATTAATGAAAAAATAAATTTCAGACCATTGTTGTAATATTCCTAACAAAAATATACAATGATAAACAAAGCAAACATACCAAAAAAAAACATAGAATTTACACACAAATCAAACTAATCCGAATTTAAACATGAACACAAAAAAGTACAGATATAACCATAAACATAGATATGCAGCAGAAATAAAACTTCATTTCATTAATACCAAAGAACTGAAATATGCTTACATATAGAATGGAAATAAACTAGCTTGGGCGATGATAGCTTATCTCTGAGAAGAGATGCGACAGCTACATGCCTCTGAACTGTGTTACAATGAGGCTTGAAGGCCTATTTATTATTGAGAAATAATGGAAAACCCCAAAACATCCAAAAAACTAACCCTAAAAGATGAAACATCAAACTATGGGCCTCGTTGGGTAAATTGATACATCAACTTCCCAGGGTCGTAACTTTGGCATATGATCTCCATTTGACACACACAAAACCTCGTTAGAAAGATCTATTCAAGGAATAAAACTGATGACAGTGAATATCGAGTTGAAAACTCATATTTGTCGTGTATATGAGCTTTTAACTAAATATTCACTGGTGATTTTCCCAAAAAACGTTGTTTAGGGCCTCAAAACGGCTCCGGAAGTTTAGGACCCAAAAAACTGCCAAAAATAGTAAACTATGCTACAATTAAGGAAACTGAAAAACTGAAAGAAATAATGGTGGGGGTCCAAGTGGAATAGGTAGGTGGCCACCAATATCCACCTGGATCATTCATCCCCCTTAGGAAGCTATGGTCCCCATTGCGTTGAGTTCCTCCATGAGATGAGGAAACTTCTGCTAAACTTGGTCCCTGGTGAGCCGCTTGCCCTGCTGAAGGAGTTGGCCTACTTTGATAACTTGATATAGTTGGATCATTTTCTGTTGGGTGTTATTGATCTGTGTGTCCATGATCAGATCAGTTGTGTCTTGTTCCATGCAGTCTGGGTTCAATTCTATTGGTGCAAGTTGTTCTACAACGTTGGATGTGTCCAACAATGGTGGAATAGGGCCGAAGGTGGTCCACATTGAACACTGGGTGCATACCAAGGAATGGTGGAATACTAAGCTTGAAGGAATTGTGCCCTAATGCCTTGGGGATGGTGTATGGCCCATATCGAGGTGGGTGAAGCTTGCGGTGGGGCCCAAGGAGGCGCTCATGCACCTGATGCTGATCATGTCGTTGCTTGTACTTAGCATTGGCTCTGTCGAATATGTCATGGACCTGTTGGCAGATGTGATGAATGAAGTTATTTTCCTTGTCGACTTTAGATTAGACATGAGCCGAATCTGCTTGAGTAGCTGCAAATGGTATGGCCACGTCAATGGGGCAAAGTGGATGGAATCCCAAGCCAACCTGAAAAGGGTTATGGCCAGTCAAGCTATGGAGAGCTCGGTTATAGCTATGCTGGACATAGTGGAGGCTCTCATCCCATGTGCGTGGATGCTTTGAGTTGTACATGCGAAAAATGTGCACGATCATCCTGTTGATGACCTCTGTCTGGCCATCAGTTTGGGGATGGAAAGTTGTGGAATTAGTGAGCTTGGTTTCCAACATCGACCAAAGACTGGACCAAAATGTAATAAGGAATATGATGTCCTGATCTGAGATGATATACTATGGGATCCCAAAGTGTACCCACACTCGTTCAAAGAAGAGTTTAACAGTGGATTTTGCTCTAATATTCTTCTTGTAGGCTGCCATAATGGCCATCTTCGAGAATCTATCGACGACCACAAAAACACAGTCATTGCCATGCTTAGTAGAAGGAAGGCTTGACATGTAATCCATGGAGATGGATTCCTAAGGTCAACTAGGGGTAGGAAACATAGTATAGAGGCCTTGCTTCTTGATGGTTAGTTTGGATATGGTGCAGGTAGTGCAGGATCTGATGTACTTCTCAACATCCTGTCTAAAATTTGGCCAATACAAATAATTCTGTAGTACTTCCACTATTTGCTCGACCCCAAAATGTCCAACGAATCGACTGTAGTGCACTTCCCAAATCATCTTGGTACGCTCGATTGAAGGAACACAAAGGTGTCCCAGGTGGCATAATAGTGCATCCTAGAGGTGAAAATATGGAACTTGATGACCTTCCAAGAGCGTCTGGTATGTGTGGCCAAATTTTGGGTCACTTTTGTAGAGAAGTGGCCAATTAGAAGTATCGTGCCCACAAGAATTGAGCATGATGGTTAACACCATGATCAGTGGTTAGCTGAGGCAGTCTGCAACATTATTAGTGATTCCCTTCTTGTACTTGATATTCAAATAGAAATGTTGCAGGTATTTGGACCACTTCTAATGGTGATCATTCTGCAACTTCCCTTGTGTCTGTATGAAAAACATGGGTCGGTGGTATGTGTGGATGACCGTTTCCTTCCCCAAAATGTAATGCTTCCATTGTCGGCAGACCTGCACAATGTAATACATCAATTTTTCATAAGTGGGATACTTCCGCACTGTGTCTAAAAGTGTCTCACTGTGATATGCCACTGGATGCCTCTGTTGAGTAAGGACTGCCCCAATAGCATAGTCAGAGGCATCTGTCTCGATCTTAAATGGTTGTTGCCAGTTTAGTAACGTGAGCACCAGTGAAGAGTAGAGGCGATGTTTCAACTCTCTGAATGCCTTCTATTGAGATTCAGACCAAATGATTTTTTCTTTCGCTCCTCCCTTGGTGACTTGACTCAAGGGCTAAGTGATATGAGAGAACCCCAACACGAACCTGTGGTAGAAATTGGCAAGACCCAGAAAGCTGTGGAGCTCTGTTAGAGTGGTTGGGGCTAGCCAATCCCGAATGAATTGGATCTTGACTGGATCCACATGCACCCTCCGTTCATTAATAATGTATCCCAAATACTGAACCTGGGTCATGCCAAAAGTGCATTTCTCCAAATTGGTACACAACTTGTGTTGCTGTAGTGTTTGGAGAACTTGTTGGATGTGGTGGAGGTGTTCTTCCCAACTCTAGTTGAAGATCAGGATGCCATCCAAGTATACCACTACAAATGAGTTGGTGAATGGTTGCAAGATGTCATCCATTAGCCTCATGAAGATTGCAGGAGCATTCGTCAACCCGAAAGGCATAACTGACCATTTGAAAAGGCCCTCCTTGGATTTTAAGGCAATCTTCCACACATCAGAGGGTTTGACTGGTACTTGGTGATATATAGATTTCAACTCAATCTTGCTGAAATATTTTACCCCGTTGAGTTGGTCTAGAAGGTCATCAATCTGTGGGATCAGGTACCTATTCTAGACAGTGAACTTGTTTAGGGCCCGATAATCAATACATATTCTCCAAGTCCCATCCTTCTTCTGTACTAACACGATTGGCTCCCATAGGGTGATGAACTCAGCCAGATGTGACCTTTCTGCATCAGCTCCTAAATCTGCCTCTTGATTTCATCATTCTCCAGAACAGAGTGTCGATAGATTGGTCCACTGGACAATGACACACCTAGGGTCAGATCGATGGAGTGCTTGACCTGACAGTGCAGAGGGACCCCTGCGGGGGAGGTGAAGATGTTCTCGTACTCCTCCATGACCTTGTCCATATTTTGCTTTCATGCAAAGGGGACCTGTCTGGAGGTCATGGTCACCGTCTTATTCTTTCCCTGAGGGCGTATCATCAGGGAAAAAAATTTCCCAGTTTTGGAAATGACATTACTACATTGTTTTGCAGTAACCAAAGAGATGGCGGTAGGCAATGCTACCTTTGGTATCTTGTACAACTTATTTCTCAAGGTAACAATAACATCGCGAGGCCTTGACTCATACACAAGATTTCCCTTCCACAAGTATGGTTTGCCTAATAATACATCACAAACATCAAGAGGAGCAACGTAACATAATATCTTATCTGTGAAGGGCTTGATGCTGTATGGAAGGCAACACTGTTGGCTGACAAAAATATCCTGTCCTTGGTGGAGCCACCCAATGGTGTACGGTTGTGGGTGTGCTATGGTCGGTAAGCTCAACTGCTTCATGACCTCTGCTAAAGTGAGGCTCTTTTGGCTCTCGCTGTCGACAATAATCTGTAGTGGGGAACCCTTTACCCACATCTAGGAGTGGAAGAGGCGCTCCTCCTTCTCTGGATCTTCGGTTTCCTCCTTCTGGATCTTCATGGTGGCAATGGTGGCGCTGGGCTCCACATCGATAATCTGCTTCCCTTTTTCATTCCCCTTCTTGGGTCTTAGAGTTGGAACATGCATCTGATTCAGAAGCCTTCAGCTCAACCACTAGTGACTGCTTGGCCCGACACTCACTTGTGTTGTGAGTGGAGCTCTTATGGAACTCACACCACTTTCCCGTGTCCTTCCTTGGCTTCATGATGTTTGTCTTTTCTTGCGGCTTTGGCGGGTTGTCCTAGGCCGCCCGCCTTGGATTTGTCCTTTGTTCAACGGTTTGGGGGCACCTTTCCCTTGCTTCGGATTCACAAATCTAAAGTCTCACTTTTTCTGTTTAAGCTTCTTCTCGATCTGACAACGTATTGGTACGCCGTGCCGAGCGAGGAGACATCCAGGAACTCCATCTCATCCTAGATGTATCTGTGTAGGAAGCTGCAGTACTTGAGTACCAAATGTTTCTCAGAATCCTTGTTACCTAGCTTCGTGCGAAGGGTATGAGAAACATTGGTAAACTCTGGCACGTCTTGGTCCGTTCCATGCCACAACGTGGTCCACTTTATGTATTTATACTCATAGCTCCCGATAGGGTACTACTACTCCTTGATGGCATCCCAGAATGAATTCCAAGTGGGTGCGGTTGAAAACAGTGAGGGTGTACTTTCATCCTTTCACTCACAGTAGGTTTCCCACTAGTCCTTGATGTGGGGCCAGATTTGAGAAGAGAAAAAGTAATATTTTCCCAGCTGGAAAAATCATGAACAGAAAAATGTCCTTCTAGTAGATTTAACCATTTATCTACGATGTCTGCATCTATTTGGCCCTCAAATATGGGAATGTCAAATTTTACTTGTACCTTAAAAGTAGTGGCGCCTCTAGAGTGGCTGCTGGATGTGGATGCGCCACCGGTGGGAAACCGTTGAAGGATCTGGGAAAAGTTATCCATCATCACGTTCCTTTGTTTCTTGAGGGCCTCCTCGAGCAATATTTTGATAGGATCTCCTACTCCCTCATCTTTCTTTTCTTCCCCCATGGGCGGCTGTTGGGGTTTGCGAGGCTGATCTTGCAAAGGTTCAACCAGATCGAGCCCTAACTCCTTATACCCTGACCTCATTGGGGACATGCAAAGAGGGATCGAGAAAGAGTAGACCGCTTTGACACCCCTAATATGAATTTAAACAAGAATGCAAAAAATTACAGATATAACCATAAACACAAAGATGCAACATAAATAAAACTTCATTTCATTAATATCAAAGAACTGAAATATGCTTACATACATAATGGAAATAAACTAGCTCGGGCGATGGTAGCTTATCTCTGAGAAGATATGTGATGGCTACATGCCTTTGAACGGTGTTAAAATGAGGCTTGAAGGCCTATTTATTATTGAGAAACAATGGAAAACCCCAAAACATCCAAAAACCTAACCCTAGGAGATGAAACACCAAACTATGGGCCTCATTGGGGTAAATTGGTACATCAACTTCCCGAGGTTGTAACTTTTGCATATGATATTTGTTTGACACATGAGATACCTTGTTAGAAAGATCTATTCGAGGACTACAAACACTAATATAAAATTTTGAGTTAATAACTCATATTCACTATCGGTGATTTTCCCAAAAAACGTCATTTAGGGCCTCAAAACGGCTCCAGAAGTTCATGACCCGAAAAACTGCCAAAAATAGTAAACTGTGCTACAATTGAGGAAACTGAAAAATTAAAAGAAACAACGGTGGGAGTCCAAGTGGAATAGGCAGGTGGCCACAAATATCCACCTGGATCACAGACACCATATAATGAGCCAAAAACTACGCTGTTTTGAGCCATTTTATTATAAAATAATGGGGTTACAATCTGGTGTTTGGAAAGTGTGCACTTGGGCTTGCTCAAGGCAAGCTAGAAAAGCCCAAGTGATGAAGACAAGTCCCCAAATGATGATGGATGATCTCTCTATGGCTCTATGCTATTCTCCCAAGAAATTAAACTATTGGCTGCAAGAAATGGCTGCTAGGGCCTCTTCCGGTGCTAAAAAAATTCCAGGAAATTAACGTAGAGCTCTCCTCCAATAACCCACAAAAACCCACGAAGGAATTAGCCAAATATTGACCTCAGAATTTTGGCCCAATTTCCCCTAGCTCTTGTAGCTACTGGGTATTTCGACCCACCTGTAAATTATGCTGCTGAGTGTCCCCAAAATGGCTAAAATCTTTAGCAAAACTTCTTCCCTAACTCCCCTACAAATCTCAGCCCAAAATTCCTTCTCTCCTTGAGTCCCATGTGTGGCACGAAAAAGAGTTGCACAGTCACTGCTAAAACTCAACCACACTCCCACTGCAATACTATCAGACTGATCTAAAAATGATGGGAATTCCCCCCTAGGGCTGGCACTCAAAGTCCACCAAAGTAAGGGGTGCGATTCTTGCCTGAAAATCTCTTGTGCTCAACAAAACATGCAAACTTGGCCTCCACCTCATGGGTGGTAGTCTAGGTAAATTCTCAAATGATCAATAATTCCCAAAATGAGTGCCTCCTCTTTTGTCGTTGTGCCTCCTGTTAGTGTCGGTCTTGAGCCCTCCATCAGTGATCAATAGCTCTTTGCATATGCATAGGTAGGTGTCTCATTAGTGTCAGTTTTGCATCCCGCTAGGCATGCCATAAAACTGAATGGAGGGCTGGTCTTTGTTCCCTTCTTGGCTTTGCTGGATCAGGTCATACCACAATGAAATTGAGTCATGTTTGTTTTTATTTTTGTCTTGAGGTCCCAGGTCTTAGGTCTAGGGTTTTGAGTCAAAATCACTGCAAGGTCATGAGTTCAAGTTCAGTGAGTGCCCAGCAAGCCAGAAGGAGGTATGTACATATGTTTCATTGTTATTTTCATCAGCTACAGGTCATTTAATTCCTTGGATTTAAAAACCCTGTTTTTAAGTTCAAGGTCATGAGAGATTTGTAAAAATAAAGAAATTTTCAAAAGTTTTCAAAGGTGCCGACAACAACCCTGGTTCATTCGCCACAGTCCATCAGATGGTCAACCTGCAAAAAGAACGGAGTCAAACGCCTCAAAAAGCTAATTTCAGGACAAAGTCAACTCAAAAACAGTGTTTAAAAGAATGCAAAAGTGAAAACATTATAAAATGGGTTTTTCAAGTTAATTTTTTCAAATGTGAGCATATAAAGGCCAAATTTCCCTCTAAGGAGCCTCATTATGCATTTGAGAGCAAGCAAACACACTTGAGAGGTCGAAGAAGGCGATTTGCAGTAAAATTGGGTATTTGCCTGGTGCGCGACCACTCCACCAGGGTGCGCGACCACCTGGGAGGTGCGCGACCACTCCAGCGCCAATTCTCTGTGTTAAATTGGTCGGGCGCGACCACTCGAGGGGGGAGCGACCACTCGAGGCTGGTGCGCGACCACTCGACCAACTTGCTCCAGAACCCTCCAGAAACGCATCAAAACTTCAAATTTCTTCGTGTTGGCTCGTGATTGGAGTGAGGTAGGCCTCCCTTACAATGTTTATGATGGTGCCATAGATGGATAACTTATTTATGGTCATTCTTTATCATGCAAAATTATGAAAAGATAGGTTAAGTGATTTTTTGTTTTGCAAGCATTATGCTGGGGTTATTGTTTGTTCTTCAAGGTTTTTTATTCCTTCATTTCCCTCCATGGTTTCCCATCGTTATGCACAAATGTCAGAGTGTTAATTTATTCAATCTCATTTGCAAGTAATGCTAAACCCCAGTTCACTTTCCTAAAAACCCTAATCCCTCCCTAAAACCCTATTCAAATCCTAATTTCTCCCATACAAACCTACCAAAACCCTAGTACTATGTCACATAGCAAATATATATGTAAAAAACACAGCAAAAAATGAAAAGAAACATTTTGAAAAGAAAAAATATGATGGCAAGAGGCATGCACATGAATATCATAAAAAACAGAGTAATGTAATTATGCATAGCCTAGTAAAAGACATGAGCAAAAAAGGATATGTTGCTGTATAAATATCAGAGGTTAGATAGCTGTGGGAGTGTTCATGACAAAGTTTATCAATGTACTAGTGGTCGAAATGAACAGTTTGCTGTGCTAGGGTTTGCACAAGGGCATGATACATCTCCCTAATCCCAAAACTCTGTTTTTCTACCCTTCCCTTCACCAAAACCCTAATTCAATTGCTCTATCTCTTCCTAAAAGTCCCTATGCAATTGAAATCCCTTTCCCTTTGTCAAAGCATGTAAATGAAACCTTATTTCACCTATGACAAAAAGCATTCATGAAGCTGCCAGCATTGTTAAAAGAACTGCTGTTATAAAGTATAGTTGGCAGAGATTGTTAATGTGTTCCCCAGTCCCAAAACCCTAATTTCCTTTCTCCCTCCATCTCCCTAATACCCTTGATACAAAATATCCCTTTTCCCTTTCAAACTGTCATAAAAACCCTTCCCCTCCCCTATGATCAAATAAGTAAAGATCCCTGTTTCCCATTAAGCATCAATGGCCATTTTAAATGTTGAAAAAACAAAGTATGCTCATGAAAGGCATTCAAAGACAAAATAAAAAAGGAGCAGCCTGTTAATTGCTTGTGGTTGATGCTACCTCATACCCTGATGATCATGCCCTCATTCTCTCCATGATGAAAATTTATATTGTCCTTTCCCTTGGTGATCATAACACCTATTTTCCCTAATAAAGTATTTATTTGCAAATGATGAGAGATAGAATGACATATTTGACATTATGTGATTATTTCCTTCAAAGTTCCCTGTTGTTTATATATATTTTCCCTTTCCTTATGTAAATTCCCTCCCCTAACATTTCCCTCATGATTTTTCCCCTTGAAAACAACATATTTCTCAGCATTTTTGCAGGCAGGGCAGCAGTCATCTTGGCTTATTTGTTCCACCTTGCTCAGTAACATCATGTCAACCACTGAGACTAATGAGCAAGGTGATGACCGATCTTCATCCACAGAGGTTGAGACACAGCGGAGGCCTCGTAAGGGTGGCAAGGGTGGTCACCACAAGAGAGAAGAGCCCACATCCTTGGCAGAGTTGCAGGCTTGCCCATTGGCAGTGACTGGCTTTCAGTACATGTCATGCTATCAGTTTTGCGAGAGGCTTGCACAGATTCAGCATCATAGGGAGCTAGCACAGATTCAGCATCAACTCCAAATCCAGAAATTCCACTTGGGATGGAAAGTAGACACACAGAGCTTTCCAATGAGCCATCTTGCACTTGATTTGGACAACTAGAACCCACTCAAAAAGTGCTGCAAAGGGGCGCGACCACTCGAGCAGGGGGCGCGACCACTCGAGCTAAAATTGCCAGTTTTGACTTTTCAGGCCTGCAAACTCTGTTTTTTTACCTTGGTTGATCATTTGTACTTGTAAATGATGGATGTATGGGTAATTTTCATGGCACATGGATGCATTTACTCTCCTTTGACACTTCTAGAACTTTCTTTGATGTAAATAGTGAAAATTTAATGCATGGATTAGTTTCCTAAGTTTTAGAGGCAAGTTGTTTTGACTGCCTATTATCTAGTTCTTAGTTTAGAATTAGTTCAAACTGCTCCTAGGAAGCTGAGCTCGACCCCTAGAGGTGGGGAAAGGAGTTAGATCAGCTATATGATGCCTTCTCATCCTCATTTTGATGGTTGGACTCTTGAGGGAGAAGCTCTATTGTATATTTTACTTGTATCTCTGCAATTTGAGGAAAAGGAAGGCCAGGGTTTTGCAGACATCATTGTGGATTCTTGTGGATTGTTGTGTTGATGGTGTGTTCTCTAAATGTTATTGTAAGTGTGTTTATGTGTTCCATCTCTTTCTTTGCTACTAATTGAACAGATGAAGTGATAAAGTTTGAATTCATGCATGCCATGCTCAGCTTTTAATTTTGTTCAATATCTATGTTTTCCACTGTCTAAAGAGGATTCAAAGTTGTTGTTTGCCCTCTTTAGCTCCTCTTATATCATTCCTGATCATCCATCTCAGATTAAGGCATCAGCACTCACTCCTACCTTGCCCCAAAGATCCCCCTGCAAAAACTGAGCCCAATCCCCGCACCCTGAATTGCACTCCCTCCAATTGCCACCAAAAACCCCAAAAATCTTTAAATCAACCTCCCTTATCAATTTACTAGCCTAAAATCTTTATTCCTAATTGGTCAGCTTATCCTATTGAAAGATCTACCGAATCTGACCCGAGAGAGCCTTCTCATACCTCGTAGGGCTAGCTACGAGGTGAAATGGTTTGATGTAGCCTTGAGAGTTTGTCTATCTTAGCCTAGGTGAATTCCAAGCGCTAACACCTCCAAATTTCCCATGTATGGACCAACCATTGAACTCCCCATTATTTTCCCTCCAAGGTTTGTGTATTTCCAAGAAGGGCCGTATTTATTCATGAGTGGTCCCCACCTTCCACTAACATTTCAGTTTTCTTCCTTTTCTCCTAAGTTGGACTTTTCCTTAGCTCCAAAACTCAAGTTGGGATTCATAACCCACTTTTCCTAAGCATAAATGCAAATTAAGAAAAAATGGAAAAAATTATATTCCCCCTTAGCAATATAGCTAAGTGGGAATATCACAGTCTACCCCACCAAAATGTTGCTTGTCCTCAAGCAATTGCAATGAAGGAAGCTGAGGTATGTTCTCTCCCTCCCAAGTGGCATCCTCATCAGGTAGATTCCTCCATATGATAAAAAAATCCTTGATGACCCTATTCTGTAAGTGTCTCTCATGAGTGTCCAGAATAGCCTCCGGTTCCAGAACCAAATGCTGCTCATCATCTATGGGTGGTAACTCTATAGCTGATGTCACTCGCTGATCCAGTGCCTTATTTAGGCAAGACACATGGAAAATGTTGCGACCTCGGTTCCCCAGGGGTAGCTCCAACTCTTATGCCACCTCCCCAACTCTCCTAGTGACTCTATACAACCTATAAAAGCGGGGCTTTAGCTTCTCGACCTCCTTCTATTTGAGTGTCCACTATATGTGCAACTAAAGTCTCAGAAAGATCAAATCGCCAACCTCAAACTGAATTTCAACTCAGCCTCTTTTTGCATAGAGTTTTTGCTGGTTCTACGCAGTCTGTCGATTATCTTTGAGAGCCCGCAAAATATCTTGGCTCTCCTAAATCCAATCCTTGGCCCTAAGGGCCTTGTTGTCTCCAAACATCACATCAGGGAAAGATAATGCATCATAAACATACAAAGCTCTGAATGGGGACATACCTATGGACATGTGGTACGTTATGTTGTAGCATTACTCGCCCAAATGCAACCACCATATCCATGCAAGCTGTTGGACCGTCACATAGTTGTGGAAGTAGCCCTCCAGCTATTTGTTTATGATCTCCATCTGCCCATCAGTCTGGGGTTAGTAACTAGTACTTAAGGTGAGCTCCATGCCCACCAGTCGAAACAAATCTTGCCAAAATCCCCCCTTGAACCTGTTGTCTTTATCAATGACAATGGTCTTTGGAAGACCATGAAGTCGAAACACCTCCTTGAAAAATAGTTCAACCACTTGTGAGGCTGAGGACTGGGCTGACATAGCAAATAAATGGGAAAATTTCATTAATCTGTCTACCACCATGTATATGCAGTCCTTTCCCTCGATTGTAGGCAACTGGGTAATAAAATCCATCAAGATGTTATCCCATTTCCCCTTAGGGATAGGAAGAGGCAGTAGCAACCCAACATGGTGTGTCTGCTCACCCTTGTTCCTTTGGCATGTATCACACTCCCAGACGTACCTCAGGTCATCATCCTTCAGACCTCTCCATGCAAAGCGCTCCCTGGTAGCCCTGCCCTGCTAATAGTGAGCCATGGGAAGCTTGCATGATCTTATCCCTCAAATATGAGTTGGGAACTAAATAAATCTGGTCCTAAAAGTAAATCACCTCATTCATTACCCTGTGTCGATCATCCTTCACTGCATCATCAAGGACCTCACATGCAAATTGGTTCTTGGAATACTCCACTAGCAACTGTGCCCTCCAATCTGGTGCAATCGTCATCAATGAGATGGCAACTGATCTCTTGGAAAACACATCAGCTACCACATTGTGTTTACCCTTGACATACTCAATGTCAAATTCGTATGCCTAAAGATTTCTCACTCACTTCTGTTGCCTCACTTGTAGTTGCTTCTGCTCCAAGAAGAATTTGATGCTATTATGGTCTGTCTTCACCTAGAACATGTTTCCCAACAAGTATTGTGTGAACTTGGCTAGCGCATGCATGATGGCTAGCATTTCTTTGTATTAAATGGAGTATAACCTCTTGTGGGGTAGTATCTTTCGACTCTCGAAGGCTATTGGGTGTCCGCCCTACATCAAGACTGCTCCTATGCCCTCCCCTAATGCATCATACTCAAGTACAAATGGTTGTGCGAAATATGGAAGTGCCAACATTGGGAAGGTGCTCATAACCTATTTGAGGCACTCAAAAGCCTCTTGTGACCCATTTTTCCACTCAAATTCACCCTTCTTTATCAAATTAGTGAAGGGAGATGTTAACTGAGAGAAGCCCTTCACGAACTTCCTATAGTAGGTACAGATACCCATAAAATCCCTCATCTCTTAACATTCCGGGACACTGGCCAGTCGCAGATGGCCCTAATCTTCTCCTCATGTACTCTCACACCATCCTCCCCAATGATATGCCCCAAATAGAGCATCTCCGTCAATCCAAACTCACACTTGGACAAATTGGTGTACAATTGTTGCTCCTCCTAAATACACAACATTGTCTCTAACTGCTGCAAGTGCTCCTCCTAGGTCCTGCTATAGATCATAATATCATTGAAGAACACCAACACTAAGTTCCACATTTTCCCATGAAACACATGGTTCATGTAGGACTGGAAAGTGGCATGTGCATTGGTTAGCTTGAAGGGCATAACTAAGAACTCGAAGTGCCCATAGTGACACCTGAAAAATGTCTTAGGGACCCATTCCCTCACTCTAATTTGGTGGTAGCTCGAATGCAAGTCGATATTGGAGAAGAATTCAACCGCTCTCAACTCATCGATAAACTCAACTATGTGTGAGATGGATTAGTGGTTCTTCAGGGTCCTCTTATTGTGGGTCAGGTAAGCTATGCACATGCGTAATGTCCCGTCCTTCTTCTTCACTAGGACAAATGATGAAGCAAAAGGGCTGGAGCTAGGCCTAATATGTCCAAGTGCCAACATCTCATGAATAGCTCTCTCAATATCATCCCTGTAAGACTTGGGATGTCTGTACGGGGTGGTAGTCATGACCTGTACCCCTGACTCTAACTCAATCGTGTGCTTACATCCTCGGTCAGGTGGCTTCCCTGGCATTGTCTCCAAACGCCACTGGGTACCTGTCTAAGATGGCCTGTACATCAGGGTGTTGTGGCCTGGGCTGACCCCAACCTCATAAATCCTCAACCCCACCGCCCACTCAATGCCACCATGCCTCAGGTCAAACTCCATCCTGTGTGATGAAACAATCTGTGGTGGGTAAGAGTGAATGCCCCTAAGGACAACTAAGTTTCCATCTGGCCCTGTAAGCTCTATCTCCAACTTCCTCCAATTGGTAGTGATCGGACCAAGAGAATATAGCCACTGGACATGTTGGGTTGTGTTATATTCTTTCCACGACTATCCCACATAGTTAACTGGGGGGTTCGAGGGGGGGCGGAGCCCCCCCTTCGTTGCACCTATTGCGTAGCAGGGGGGCACAGGGTGTTTGAGGGATTCAGGTAACCCCCCTTTATGGGGTCCGGTGTAGCGCCCTAAATTTTTTTGGTTTTGGACCCTATATTAGGTTGGGTGGACCTACCTATGGTTTTGTGCATGATTTTCACACATGGTTTTGGACGTGATGGTTTTTGGTCCATGGTTTTGGACGTGATGGTTTTCGGTCCATGGTTTTGGATGCTTCAGCATGTATAAATATGTATTGTAACATTGAAAGGAACATAATGAAAAATCAAGTTGGTAGTCCCGGTTTTGGGATCCAGGGGAAAATCTCTGTGTATATGTGTTTTATGTGTTATGATCTCACATTGTTTATTTTCTATGTTTTAGAATTCATATGCAGGTAATTTTTGTACGGGGTCAAAACCTACATTTGGTATCAGAGTTTTTTTGGCTTCAAGGGGACACCTTTGTCTCTGAGGGGTTTCGCTCGGGCTTGTGGTAGATCTTGTTCAGTGGGAGATCTGTGGGATCGATTCTGGTGGTGAAAGAAGATGGCGAGCAGTGGAAAGATAGAGATCGAGAAATTTAATGGTCAGAGTTTTGAGTTATGGAAACTCAATATGGAGGATCTATTGGTGGATAAAGATCAGTGGATCGCGGTAGTTCCAAGTACTAAACCAACGAGAATGTTCGATGAAGAATGGAAGAAGTTGGATTGGAAGGTAAAGAGCACAATAAGATTGTGTGTCTCAATTTCAATATTGCTGAATGTATCAGGGGAAGCTACGATGAAGGCTTTTTGGACAAGTTAGGGACTTTGTACTAATCTAAGTCTCTAGTGAATAAACTGTTTCTACCGAAAAAGTTGTATAACCTGAGGATGAAAGATGGAGACTCGGTGACAAAGCATCTGAACGCATTTAATATTGTGGTAAGTTAGTTATTATCTGTTGATATTAAAATTTCGAATGAAGATAAGTGCATCAGTTTGTTGTGTTCTTTACCAGATTCGTGGGATAGTCTGGTTATTGCAATAGGTAGCAATGCAACTGCCTTGCAGTTTGATGAAATAGTCTCATCCTTGCTGACGGAGGAAATGGGACGAAAAAATATGGAGAGCCAGAATGGTGATGCCTTGTCTGTACAAGGACAGTCCCAGAATAGAAACAAAAATAAGTCATTGAGTGGGAGATCTAAATCTAGAGGGAAGCAGTAGATTCAGAGGATGGAAAAATCTGGAAAGAGGCCATGGTTGATGAAATGGCATCATTGCACAAAAATGAGGCTTGGGATCTGGTGGAGTTTCCGGTTGGAAGGAAACCCATTGGCAACAAATGGGTGTTCAAGAAGAAGACAAACGTAGAAGGAAAGGTGGAGAAATACAAAGCTTGGTTGGTAGCAAAAGGTTATTCACAGGTGCGAGGAATTGATTTTGGTGATATTTTTTCTCCTGTTGCCAAGGTAGCTTCTATTAGATTACTTTTATCTGTTGCTGTTGCTTTGGATTTTGAGGTAGAAAAGATGGATGTGAAGACAACATTTCTTCATGGGGATCCGGAAGAGGAGATCTACATGAAGCAACCTAAAGGTTTTGCGGTGAAGGGTAAGAAAGAAATGGTATGCAAGTTAAAGAAGTCTCTGTATGGGTTAAAACAATGACCAAGGATGTGGTATCAGAAATTTGATACATTTATACGGGGACTTGTCTTCACCAGAAGCAAAGCAGATCACTGTGTATATTTTAAATTAATTGGTGACCGTGTTATTTATCTGGTCTTGTTTGTGGATGATATGTTGCTAGTTGGAAATGGCAAAGAAATTATCCAGGATTTGAAGACCCAATTTTCCTCCAAATTCAACATGAAAGATCTTGGTGCTGCAAACTATATTTTGGGCATGGAAATTAAAAGAGACCGAGAAAAGAGGAGTCTTTGGTTAAACCAAAGGAAGTATGTCGAGACAATACTGTAGAGGTTTAATATGTAGGATAATAAACTGGCGAAGGTTCCTATTGCTGTAGGTGTGAGGTTATTTGTTGAACAGTGTCCCAAGACACAAGAAGAGGAAGAGGACATGTCCCATGTTCCATATGCAAGTGCAGTCGGTAGCTTAATGTATGCAATGGTTTGTACTAGACCAGACATTGCATATGCAGTGGGAGTATTGAGCAGGCTTATCTCAAAGCCAGGGAAGGAGCACTGGACAACAGTGAAGCAGGTTTTTAGTTATTTGCGTGGCACTAGTGATTATGGTTTGTGCTACCAGGGAAGACTAGGATTGGACAAAGTGTTGGATATTCGTGCCTTTGTTGATGTAGACTGGGCTGGAGATCTGGATCAAAGAAGATCTACACGTGGGTATGTGTTTAACCTATTTGGAGGTGCAGTTAGTTGGATAAGTAAGAAACAATCTGTAGTGGCACTATCAACTACAGAGGCAGAATACATGGCAGCCACTCATGCAAGCAAGGAAGCAGTTTGGTTGCAGAGATTGTGTTCAAGTATGGGGTTAGTACAGGGAGCTATACGGATAGACTGTGACAACCAAAGTGCAATTTTATTGGCAAAGAACCCTGCATATCATTCAAAGACAAAGCACATTGATGTTTAGTATCACTTTGTGAGGGATATGATAGAAGACAAAAAGGTGTTGCTGGTAAAGGTGGACACTTTGAAGAATATTGTCGAAGTGTTGGCAAAATCTATGAGCTATGAGAAGTTCTCTTGGTGTAGAGAAATAATGGGCATTGCAGGGCTGGATAAATGACTAAGCTCTCTTGTGGCCCCTTGTGGAAAGAAAACAACAAGTGGGAGACTGTTGGGTTATGTTATATTCTTTCCATGCCTAGCCCACATAGTTAACTTGGGGGTTAGAGGGGGGGCAGAGGCCCCCCTTCGTTGTGTCGATTGCGTAGTAGGTGGGTCACAGGTGGTTTGAGGGGTGCAGGTAACCCCCGTTTATGGGGTCTGGGGCAGCGCCCCAGAAAATTTTGGTTTTGGACCCTATGTTAGGTTGGGCGGAGCTACCTATGGTTTTGTGCATGATTTTCGCACATGGTTTTGGACGCGATGGTTTTTGGTCCATGGTTTTGGATGCGATGGTTTTCGGTCCATGGTTTTGGAATCCAGGGAAAAATCTCTATGTATATGTGTTTTATGTGTTATGCTCTCTCATTGTTTATTTTCTATGTTTTAGAATTCGTATGCAGGTAATTTTTGTACGGGGTTAAAACCTACAAGACACACATCACCACATCAATGTCTGGTACATCCACCATGAAGAAATGATCTGTGACTAAATAGTTCCCCATAGTCATTGTCAGAGTAGGAACATAGTGTGTACACTGCATGGTCCTGTCCCCCGACATAAGGAATGAGAGCCCCTTAAATTCCTCGGCCATGATCCCTCTCCTTCGACCATCTTTGCATTAATGAAGTTGTGGGTGGCCCCACTGTCCACCAAAACTGAGACACGCTATCCTTGCACTATGCCTCTAATCCTCAACGTCAAAGACTTAGGTACCCCACGTAAGGATGCAAGGGCCCTTCCTACCTTGGGTGGTGGTGGTGGTCCCCTCTCCATATGTGCCACACTGTCATCTCCACCTTCCCCCAACTCTACATCATCCTCCTATTCAATACTAGAGTAGACCTTAATGTAGTGGGCCTTGCCCGCTATGCATCTATGGCCTGGTGCCCATGGTTCCTAACAAGTGAAGCATAGATTCCCCCTCTAGAGATATTTATGGGTCTCCTCATCTAATTTTCCTCGCCCTTGGTTGGCTCTCAGTGGTGGAGCCCTAGTGTCTCTCCCCCTTTGCTGGAACCCTTGTTTGGGTGGTACTGGTGCTCTAGTTCTGGGTGGAGCATCCTGCAAGTCTCACACTCTCCCAAATGTGTCCTACAAGGTGGTGGGGCTGTTGGACTTCACCAATCCCCTCATTGGATTTGCTAGCCCCTCTACAAACATGAAAACCCTCCTAGCCTCAAATAGGTTAGGCACCATCATTGACAACCTCAAAAACTCGGAGATGTAGGCACCAACATTCCGCGTCTGCTTGAGCCTTTTCAACTCCCCAAAATTCTCCTTTGAGTCTCTCCTCTCAAAATGATCCAAAACCCTCCTAGTGAAATCCTCATAGGCTATAAACCTTGCATGCCCCATCGTGGTTAGATTATGGAAGCACCAGTGATGGACTTCTCCTTCTAAATGCAACATGGAAATATTAATTTGATCCCCCTCCTTCATCTGTTTGAGTTGAAAGTAGACATCTAACTTCTCAACCCATGCTTTTGTTGAGCTCTTGGATGAACCATTAAAATTCGGGAGGAACAATCTCCCCATGTTTCACTGCAAATCAGTACCATGCGTGTAGCTTCCTTCACCTTGCACTTTTACCCTATTGTTACCCTTCAACTGACAAAAGTACTTGAAGGTAATATCCTCTCTAAAGTCGGGCCCACATGACTCATACTCCACAAAATAGTCCCCCGTGGGCACCTCCTCTTGCCCTTTCTACCCTCTAGCACCAAATGCTAGAAACGTGAGGATAATGGACTTGGGTGGTGTACTGGCAATGAGGGGTGTGTTGGGGCCATGAACCCTCTGGCGGTGCAAAGTGCTGGAGCCCTTGCCAAATTGGAATTCCCCTTGAATCCCTTTTCCCTTGTTGTTGCTGTAAGTTTTCTACCTCAGCTCCTAAATACCCTTAGAAAAAGCTTGAACGGCCTTGAGGAGGCATTGGGAAATCTCCTTCTCTTTACTCCTTTTGTATCCCTTATTATCTCCCATGTTTGGCCTCTCAACCTCTAGTTCAACTATCATTGGATCTAGGGTACATTGTAATTTCCTCTCTCTTCTCTTGTACCTCTATCTCTAGTAAGTCACATTCTGTTGGTCTTCAGGTGTCATAGAACAATGTTACTCCCACAGTTTGAGCCAAGAATATGAGCTTTGATACCACTGTAATATTCTTAATGGAAATATAAAATTATAAACAAAGAAAAAATATCAAAATTTACATGAAATTTACACACAAATCATACACCATATATTGAGCCAAAACTGCATTGTTCTGAGCCATTTTATTATAAAATCAAGAGGTTTCAATATGGTGTTTGGAAAGTGTTCACCTGGGCTTTCTCAAGGCAAGGTAGCAAAGCTAAAGTGATGAAGACAAGTCCCTAAATGTTGTTGTATGATCTCTCTATGGCTCTGTGTTGTTCTCCCAAGAAATTGAACTATTGGCTGCAATAAATGGCTACTAGGACCACCTCCGGTGTTTCGAAAATTCTGAGAAATTAACCCTAGGCTCTCCTCCAATAACCCACAAAAATCAATGAAGGAATTAGCCAAATGTTGACCTCAGAATTTTGGCCCAATTTCCCCTAGCTCCTCCAGCTACTGGGTATTTCGACCCACCTGTAAATTCTGCTATTGAGTGTCCCCAAAATGGCTGAAATCTTTAGCTAAACTACTTCCCTAACTCCCCCACAAATTTCAACCCAAAATTATTTCTCTCCTTTAGTTCCACATGTGGCACGAGAAAGAGTTGCGTAGGATTTATGCAGTCACTGCTGAAACTCCTCCACAATCCCACTGTAATACTCTTAGACTAATATGAAAATGATGGGAATTCCCTCCTAGGGTTGGCACTCGAAGTCCACCGAAGCAAGGGGTGCTATTCTTGCCTGAAAATCTCTTGTGCTCAACAACACATGTAGACTTAGCCTCTAGCTCAAGCGTGTTAGTGTTGGGCATGGAATCCCCCCACAACAACTTTTGGGGCTCAAAGACCAAGTTTTGGTCAAAGGTTTTGTAAAAAGTCATGTCGGCCTACCCATGGTTCACAGACCATGGGATTGTATAAATAGAGTGAGGCTCTAAGTTGTAAAGATAGTAGATGCTAGAGGAAGTAGTGAACGAATGGTTCGAGCTTAGATTAGGATTCTAAGTGTATTGGGTCGTAGTAGTAGTAGGAAGAGGCTCTACAACTGAGTATGCAGAGGCCCAGTAGAGTCCATAGCTGAGTGCACGGACCCCTACAGCTGAGTGCGCAGGGCGGTGTCGATTCTGTAAGTGGGATTGAAGATTAATAAAAGAGAAGTTGATTCCTATTTTTGTGTATTTGTTGTGTATTATCATCTTTATGTTTGTAATGGTTTACGTATCGCGCGCACTGATATGATTGTTGAATATACTATAATAACCATAAATCTTACACACAAAAGTTAAGTAATCGGTTAAGTAGCAAGGAACTTGGATATTATATGGGTTGCGCCCCGAGTAGGGTTGCGCGAAAACAATAACACAGGTTGTGAAGGACTAACAAGTGCGCGTAGAGATGGGTAGGACCGCGAACCTCCAGAAGCCCATCAGACATCCCAAGGGTGCGGAAACCTGGTTCTAGCATCCTCCCATACTACTTCTGGTGAGACTCCAGTCCGCGCTCCGTGGACTGTTGTCGAATGGGCTAGTAGTACCGAGATTTGCTTGCTAAATCACCTCTGAACCTGGGTCAGGCCCATACAAGCCAACAATTAGTCTAGGTGAATGCTCAAATGATCAATAATTCCCAAAATGAATGCCTCCTCCTATTTTTTCATTGTCCCTCCCAATTTCCCATGTGGGCCCCAACCATCGAACTCCCCATTTTTTTCCCTCCAAGGAGTGCGTATTTCCAGGGGGGTATATTTCTCCATGAGTGGTCCCCACCTTCCACTAACATTTTGATTGTCTTCCTTTTTCTCCTAAGTTGGGCCTTTCCTTAGCTCCAAAACTCAAGTGGGGCTCCATAACCCACTTTTCCTAAGTGTAAATGCAAAATAAGACAAAATTGGCAAAATTGATATTTCCCCTTAGCAATATTGCTAAGTGGGAATATCACAACATATATCACACAATAGTTGGAAATTAAATAGTGGAAGCATAAAATTAATTTCACATATACATAGATAATAATTCCTTCAAAATCATCTTTTCATTCCTTCGAAAAACTTAGAAGGAAATGTATGCAAGATGGTAGAAATAGAAACCTTCAAGGGATACCACAAATCACCCTTAATTGAGAAGAATGGCCCGCTAAGAATGTACAACTTCTCAGAGAAAATAAAAAATAACAAAAACTGTTGTACAATGTACTAGACAATGTGTATGTCCTATTCATATGAGTATACAAATCTATCCACATCACTGTATTGACTTTTGCATGATTGTATGAAACTATGCCATAGACCTGTATGGAACTATACATCACTTATAAAGAATGCCACCTACAACCTAGAATATCCTCTACTTGAATCCTTACCCTCTTTGTCTCTCTCAGTTATTAAACCTACTCAATTGCTGAAGTTTATGTGAAAACCTCTATCTAGACCCATATTTATACTTTTAGCCGAGAGTAAAACCTTAATCCATTTTTGAGTTTATTCCTAGCCTAAGTCATGAATGCACGAGATACACGTTTTTAGACTTCAAAACTAAATACACAACTTTCAATTTTTAACTAAAGTTAATTATAAAATGTAAATACTTTTCAAAAATTACCTTTTGAAAATATATCTAATTACCTCTCACATGTTCACACTAAACCTATGTGGAGGTACCCATCCAAGCTATACTTCTCAATGATCCCTCTTAGTGAGGAATGGATTTTACACCAATCCAAATCTATCTTTGAATGCCTTAAACTTTGGTTTTTCTAAGGGATTGGTGAGAATATTAACTACCTTATGATCAATGGGAATATATTGCAACTTTGGTACTCCTATATGAATCCTTTCTCATATGAAATGGTCTTTCCTCTCTACTTAGCTAAGTGCCATGGAATGCTAATTCCTATTGAACTAGGATACTATTAGTGATCCTAGGCTAAAGTGACACCTTGAGGTTGTTTCCCTATTTATTGCATTGCTTTCCTAGTCCAAGTCTCTATATCCGCACAACCTGACCTTACCATATCCAAGATACTTTAGGTCATATTACATTGTGCCCCTCAAATTCTCGAGCATAAATTTTGCTACTACTCAATGCTCCTACCTTGGCTCCACATGAAATGACTCAATATTTTCACTGTAAAACACTAATATATAGCTATGTGTTGACCAAATACATTAAGGAACCTATAAAATTCTTGTACATTATAGGTTCACCAACTCTAAATTTGAAGCCACCACCTTCTTCAAATTATTGATCATGGGTGTTTCCATATGTTTACAGTCCTCCATCCAAGATCTCTTTACGATTTGAAGTGCATACTTATCCCTCCCAATTAAAATATCCCCTTGTCTCTACCAAACCTCCAATCGCAATAAGTAATGCATCATGCCAATGTCCTTCCTCTTAAGCTTAGCTTCCATGTGTGGTTTGCACCCTACAATGAGCATCTCTGCACTTGTGAATAAAAATTCATTTACATACAACAACAAAATGAGTGAATCAATCTAAATTAGAATCTTCTTCACTTAACAATCGAACTCCCCATTTTTTTCCCTCCAAGGAGTGTGTATTTCCAAGGGGGGGCATATTCTCCATGAGTGGTCCCCACCTTCCACTAAACTTTTGATTTTCTCCCTTTTTCTCCTATGTTGGGCCTTTCCTTAGCTCTAAAACTCAAGTGGGGCTTCATAACACATTTTTCCTAAGGGTAAATGCAAAATAAGACAAAATTGGAAAAATTTATATTCCCCCTTAGCAATACTGCTAAGTGGGAATATCACAACACATATCACACAATAGTTGGAAATTAAAAAGTGGAAGCATAAAATTAACTTCACGTATACATAGGTAATAATTCCTTCAAAATCATCTTTCCATTCCTTCGAAAAACTTAGAAGGAAATGTATGCAAGATGGTAGAAATAGAAACCCTCCAGGGATACCACAAATCACCCTTGATTGTGAGGAATGGCCCACTAAGAATGTACAACTTGTCGAAGAAAATTAAAAATAACAGAAACTGCTGTACAACGTACTAGACAATGTGTATGGCCTATTCATATGAGTATACCAATATATCCACATCACTGTATTGACTTTTGCATGATTGTATGAAACTATGCCATAGACCTGTATGGAACTATACAACACTTATAAAGAATGCCACCTACAACCTAGAATATCCTCTACATGAATCCTTACCCTCTTTGTCTCTCTCAGTTATTAAACCTACTCAATTGCTGAAGTTTATGTGAAAACCTCTATCTAGATCCATATTTATACTTTTAGCCAAGAGTAAAAGCTTAATCCATTTTTGAGTTTAGTCCTAGCCTAAGTCATGAATGCACGAGATACATGTTTTTGGACTTCAAAACTAAATACACAACTTTCACTTTTTAACTAAAGTTAATTATAAAATATAAATACTTTTCAAAAATTACCTTTTGAAAATATCTCTAATTACCTCTCACATGTTCACACTAAACCTATGTGGAGGTTCCATCCAAGCTATACTTCTCAATGATCCCTCTTAGTGAGGAATGGATTTTACTCCAATCCAAATCTATCTTTGAATGCCTTCAACTTCGGTTTTTCTAAGGGATTGGTGAGAATATTAACTACCTTATGATCAATGGGAATATATTGCAGCTTTTGCACTCCTATATGAATCCTTTCTCAAATGAAATGGTCTTTCCTCTCTACTTAGCTAAGTGCCATGGAAGTCTAATTCCTATTGAACTAGGATACTATCAATGATCCTAGTCTAAAGTGACACCTTGAGGTTGTTTCCCTATTTGTTGCATTGCTTTCCTAGTCCAAGTCTCTATATCCGCACAACCTCACCTTACCATATCCAAGATACTTTAGGTCATATTACATTGTGCCCCTCAAATTCTCGAGCACAAATTTTGCTACTACTGAATGCTCCTACCTTGGCTCTACATGAAATGACTCAATATTTTCACTGTAAACACTAATATATAGCTACGTGTTGACCAAATACATTAAGGAACCTATTAAATTCTTGTACATTATAGGTTCACCAACTCTAAATTTGAAGCCACCACCTTCTTCAAATTATTGATCATGGGTGTTTCCATATGTTTATAGTCCTCCATCCAAGATCTCTTTACAATTTGAAGTGCATACTTATCCCTCCCAATTAAAATATCCCATTGTCTCTACCAAACCTCCAATCGCAATAAGTAATGCATCATGCCAATGTCCTTCCTCTTAAGCTTAGCTTCCATGTGTGGTTTGCACGTTGCAATGAGCATCTCTGCACTTGTGAATAAAAAATCATTTACATACAACAACAAAATGAGTGAATCAATCTAAATTAGAATCTTCTTCACTTAGCCATCAAACTCCCCATTTTTTTCCCTCCAAGAAGTGCATATTTCCACAGGGGGCACATTTCTCTGTGAGTGGTCTCCACCTTCCACTAAACTTTTGATTTTCTTCCTTTTTCTCCTAAGTTGGGCCTTTCCTTAGCTCCAAAACTCAAGTGGGGCTTCATAACACATTTTTCCGAAAGGTAAATGCAAAATAAGACAAAATTGGAAAAATTTATATTCCCCCTTAGCAATATTGCTAAGTGGGAATATCACAACATATATCACACAATAGGTGGAAATTAAAAAGTGGAAGCATAAAATTAATTTCACGTATACATAGGTAATAATTCCTTCAAAATCATCTTTCCATTCCTTCGAAAAACTTAGAAGGAAATGTATGCAAGATGGTAGAAATAGAAACCCTCCAGGGATACCATAAATCACCCTTGATTGAGAGGAATGGCCCGCTAAGAATGTACAACTTGTTGGAGAAAATTAAAAATAACAAAAACTGTTGTACAACGTACTAGACAATGTGTATGGCCTATTCATATGAGTATACAAATCTATCCACATCACTGTATTGACTTTTGCATGATTGTATGAAACTATGCCATAGACCTGTATGGAACTATACAACACTTATAAAGAATGCCACCTACAACCTAGAATATCCTCTACCTGAATCCTTACCCTCGTTGTCTCTCTCAGTTATTAAACCTACTCAATTGTTGAAGTTTATGTGAAAACCTCTATCTAGATCCATATTTATAATTTGAGCCAATAGTAAAAGCTTAATCCATTTTTGAGTTTAGTCCTAGCCTAAGTCATGAATGCACGAGATACACGTTTTTAGACTTCAAAACTAAATACAACTTTCACTTTTTAACTAAAGTTAATTATAAAATATAAATACTTTTCAAAAATTACCTTTTGAAAATATATCTAATTACCTCTCACATGTTCACACTAAACCTATGTGGAGGTACCATCCAAGCTATACTTCTCAATGATCCCTCTTAGCAAGGAATGGATTTTACACTAATCCAAATCTATCTTTGAATGCCTTAAACTTTGGTTTTTCTAAGGGATTGGTGAGAATATTAACTACCTTATGATCAATGGGAATATATTGCAGCATTGGTACTCCTATATGAATCCTTTCTCATATGAAATAGTCTTTCCTCTCCACTTAGCTAAGTGCCATGGATGTCTAATTCCTATTGAACTAGGATATTATCAGTGATCATAGGCTAAAGTGACACCTTGAGGTTGTTTCCCTATTTGTTGCATTGCTTTCCTAGTCCAAGTCTCTATATCCGCACAACATCACCTTACCATATCCAAGATACTTTAGGTCATATTACATTGTGCCCCTCAAATTCTCAAGCACAAATTTTTCTACTATTCAATGCTCCTACCTTGGCTCCACATGAAATGACTCAATATTTTCAGTGTAAAACACTAATATATAGCTATGTGTTGACCAAATACATTAAGGAACCTATTAAATTCTTGTACATTATAGGTTCACCAACTCTAAATTTGAAGCCACCACCTTCTTCAAATTATTGATCATGGGTGTTTCCATATGTTTACAGTCCTCCATCCAAGATCTTTTTACGATTTGAAGTGCATACTTATCCCTCCCAATCAAAATATCCCCTTGCCTCTACCAAACCTCCAATCGTAATAAGTAATGCATCATGCCAATGAACTTCCTCTTAAGCTTAGCTTCCATGTGTGGTTTGCACCTTGCAATGAGCATCTCTGCACTTGTGAATAAAAGGTCATTTACATACAACAACAAAATGAGTGAATCAATATAAATTAGAATCTTATTCACTTTTGGTGAAGCTCATACTTTGAATATATCAAATTATCTTGGAATACCATGCTTTCAGTGGTTGCTCAAGTCTATATAAGGTTTTTTTAATGTTGCACACATGGGAATCCTTCCTATTTACCTCAAAGCCTTTAGGATACTCTATGTACACTTTTTCCTCAATGATCCCAATAAGGAAATCTATCTACACATACATATAATGTATCCTCCATCCCATAAATTAAACCGAGGACCTAAAAAATATAATAGAAATGTACTTGGAGATTAGATCAAATGTCTCCTCATAGTCCACCCCTATATTTATGACAACCCTCTCACCACAAGCCTCACTTTGAACTTCTCAATACTACCATTTGATACATGCTTGGTCTTGTAAAGCCAAATGGAACTCATAACTCAATTCCCCTCTAGTCTTGAAAATATGTTCAAAACATCATTCTTCATAATTTAGGTGTACTCCACCATGGTGTCCCACCATACTTGTTGGTTTACCACCTCATGATCTAGAATGTTTCTCATTAATGCCATGTAGTCTAGAAGCTTCTTTGGAGGCCTGCACTATTTTAATTTTCTTCTAGGAGTCTCAATGTACTCTTGAGCATTTATTATTGTATGAATGAACAATCAAGGTCTCTTGATAGAAGTGGAAGGGGCTACCATCTACCCTTCTCCACCTCAAGGTTGTTATTTTACTCTTGAAATCATTAGTAACTCAACCTATATCTTCAGAGATTCCCAGTCCTTATCCTTTATCACTAGAATAGGATCATGGGACGTTTCTAAATCCTTCCTCATGAATGTATTCCTTTGCTATAGAATAAATAACTTGTAAGCCTTTGAAGTTTCACTATGCTCACTGTTTGGGAAAGAAATATTGGCAAGCTTTCCAAACATGCACCCTCTATATACACTATTTTGTTCAATACTAAACTATGGAAGACCTATTACTATCTACCTTAGAATAGGTAATTCCCCATGATGCAGGTACCCCATGATCTTATGTGACAACTTGCACAAGTTCTCACTGTTATGAGCTAGGAATCAAACAAGTTCACCTTGCAAAATGTAGAAACTATCTCATGTAAACCCTATTAATTAGGATATATATTCCTTTGGTTTGATGAGGAATTTTTGGTTCTTGAATTCCACTATAGGTACCTTATCTTCCATAATAAAAACTAAAGGGAAAATCTTCTTGATACTTGAAACAAACAAGACATTGTCAAAATATAAAGAATTACCTGAGTCAATCTAGAAAGAAATAGTACCAGTTCCTAATACTATTACTTGGCATCATTACCAAGCAACAAATGTACTCCTCAATCCTACTTATTCAGGCGAGAAAACAACCATCTTACCAATGTCTTATGTCAATATGCCCCATTGTCCACATACCATGCATTCCTTATAAGCACACTAATAGAAAGGCAAGACACCAATGAGACATCTTTTTCAAGCTTGGTAGTAGAATCGTTCATCTAAGTTTGTGATGAGCATTATTAATTATTATTCTTATGACAAATGAAGAACTTGATTTTAATAAAGTTCTTCTTTCTTAGTTGTGAGGTTTCATCAGGGGAATTTTGAGGTCTAAAATGGGTCTCCTAAGGAAAATAATAAAATAATAGTTAAAATAATAAAATAAGAGTTATTAATTTTTAAAGGAAAATAAATAAAACTATTCTTTATGGTACTTTCGGATTATACCCTTATAGGTTAACTCAAATTTGAAATGTCAAAATTTGTTGGATGCGTAATTTAATTTTGCATCCAATGGGTGCCTACACTTGAAATTTGAGTAATCTTTTAAGGGGTTAAGTAAAAAATACAATGAAATAAATATTTTTCTTCTTTTCCCTCCAAGGATATTTATTCCTGGGGATGACATCATCATCTTGAATCTTATTGGTTCTTTTAAAGTTTATTTGGTCATTATATTTTTGTTTTGAGGTCCATTTTTGTGCTCAAAATTCTCATAATGACTCCTTACTCTTTCCCTTATCCTTTCTAGGTCCTTTACCTCTACCCTTGATTGATGAAATAAAGCTATATTCTTGTCACCACCCTTCTTATTGGCCTTTTACTCTATCCGAGTCTCCTCGCGGATATAGTCATCCTAAAGCCTCTCAAATTTAGGAGGGTTTCCCTGAGCATAAATACCTTTGACAAATGGTTCCCATGAAGTTGGGAAACCATTAGTTATAAGTTCACTAGATCTACATATTAAACCTACTCTCCAATTGCTATAATTTGATCATGAATCTTTGTGACCTTCATAAGGTAACTGTTAACTGTGTTTGATTTGGTCATCATTATGGATCTAAGTTTTTTCCACAATGTCTTCTTCTTGTTTACGTTCTCACTTTGGTAGAGACTAACAAGGCATCAAACATCTCTTTCATCATATTCTTCTCAAATATATGAGGGATAGAATGATCTTTTATAGTATCCAATATCATTCACTTGGACTTCAATTTATTCTTATTGTGAGCGACCAACTATTACAAATTTATGGACAGAGTCACAATGTCGTTGTAAATATCCTAGAGATCATTCTCTTGTAATAAGAATGTAATCCTCACCTTCCATGTTGATAAATTCAAGGCACCATCCAATCTTTCCTCAAACTTGAGATTAGCTAATGCAATGTTTTTAAAGATCTATTGCACAAAATGCCATATCTGAAAATGAGTTTGAAATCCTCTAATTGTTGGTCCTTCTTCCCTGTAATTGATTTATTGCCCTAAATTCTTGAGAATATCAATAAAAGAATTAACTTTGAGACCATGTGAAAATTTCCGAGCCTAGGTGACCAAATTCCTTATGATCTCAATGAAAACTATGTAATTGTTGAATTTAATTATCTTTTTAGAAATAAATTTCAGACCATATCATCAATCACACAATAGCTAGAAATAAAAAACATAAGCACAAAACTGATTTCAAGATACACAATTAATTACTCATTAAAAAACAAATTGAAATTAATTACAAGGAAACCTCCACAAACTTCTAGAAAACATTAGATTGCATTGATATTGAAAATCACTTGAACTAAGTAGAATGGTTTGTTGAGAAAGTAGAACTAGCTAGGAAAAACTAGAATCACCAAAAACTACTGCATGACCTATTTTTATGATTGTATGGACCCTTCCATAGAACTACATGGAATTGTTCCACACATGTATGGATCCCTATGACACCTATACCGATTAATTCCGAATGCTCAAATTCACCTTTTCCTTAATCCCTATTCTCTCTCTCTCTCTTAGTGTCTCAAACTGCTCAAATGCTCAAGTGTATGTGATAACCTCTATCCCAACTTGCCTTTGTAGTTTCAGATGAGACCAAAACATTAATTTACTTTTGAGTTTACTCCTAATCTAAGTTATACATTCATGAGATACATTTTTTAAAACTTAATAGCTAAGTATAAGACTTTCAATTTTTTACTGAAGCGAGTTACAAGATTTAATTACAATTTGAATGCATAATTACTTTTTGTAAATATCTCAAACTTATTCTCACATATTCACATTGAAATTTTGTGGAAGTTCTTGTTTGATATATAATTATACCCACTATGAAACTATTGGGGTGAAGGAAACATCCACAAGTTTATCTCTCCTTCACTCTGATCAACCCATTTTCCTCTCTCACGCTTTAATGAATTTACTCATCATAGAACATTACAAAAATCTCATCTAACCACCTAAACCATCATGGATTTTTCTTATTCTTTGTTCAACAATTCCTTAGAGACATTATCCTCTTGCAATGATCTTTATTGTGTGTAGAAATAAACCAACCTATTTTCCATGTTTTGGTAACTTTTTGCAAAATCCACACTTCTCTTCTCAAGCGTTCGAAGATAAAGTATTGAAAGAGAAAGAAATGAACAATGGGTGAAGGTTTCCTATATTGCCTAGCCTATGCACTCACCTATAACCATCCTTCCTACATATGATGTATGTAAGTTTTCTTTTTAGTGCTACCTACAATGAAATTCCCTTAATCCGATATAGATAGAAAAATGGCGAGCACAACATGAATAACCATTTGTGTAGTTCTGTGAGTGAATGTCAGAGTTCTTGAATGAATGCTATAGTCAATGGGACTGACATGATGGTTGAAATAACAATTGACATTAATTATTATTTTACTAATGCATGGATTTTATATCCAATGTAATGATTGTAGCCTAGGCGAGCTATCTATGTGAGACGACTCTCCCACCAACACTTTACATGAATTCATTGATGGGATTAAATAAGTCAAAAGAGATAGATGGATTATGTAAGGCACAAGGTACAAAATACATGAGTTCTATGGTTGAAACATTGAAATGGAAGATTTGCCTTTCCACAGGCCCCCTTCCCTATTTTACTCTGGAAGAATCATAACCCCTCTAGTGCTTTATGCAGTCACTTGGACAATTATATTATATTCCAACATTAATATTTACATAGCTTGATTTTATCATGATATCCTACCATATGATCCATATAAAGATATTGTACATACATAGCCATTCACTAACTGGGCCTTGGCATTGAGCTCAACATTAGGAGTCCATGCTAGCATATTTATGTTGGGTATGTGTTGTATTCTTTGCACAACTATCCCCACACCCTTGAAAGTTTTTTCATTATTTATGGCAATTTTCGATCGGTGGTTTTCACTGTTTTGAGTTGCATGTTGGTTTAGTGCATGGTTTTGGTGTTTTAGTTAATGAACTATAGTTGAACTCTAATCCATGGTGAATGTGTTATATTCTTTGCACAACTATCCCCACACCCTTGAAAGTTTTTTCATTATTTATGGCAATTTTCGATCAGTGGTTTTCACTGTTTTGAGTTGCATGTTGGTTTAGTGCATGGTTTTGGTGTTTTAGTTAAGGAACTATAGTTGTATTCCAATCCATGGCGAATGGATTGGTAGTGTGTGTGTGTATATATATATATATATATATATATATATATATATATATATATATATATATATATATATATATGTATGTATTAAAAGGAACGATCATATTTGGCATTATAATAATCTAGTTTTAAGGCCATAACCTTTTTTAGCATGTTCCATGAGATTTTTAGCTGTTGTCCAAAATTCTTGCCCCTTTACATCATATATTTCTTTAAAACTACATACTAATGTACTAAAAACATTACTCCCATAAAATCTCCAAAAAAACTCCGTAAAAAACTCCGTAAAAAACTACATAGTGACAAAACATATAACCAAATTAAAAATTAAAAGAAATTATAGGTCCTCCCTAACTGGAGCGACCTAGACTTCATCATCATCCATGATGGGCTGCTCGTGGCTCTCTACTAGAATATCGACACTAGTGTTATCCTCCTCCATCTGCTCTACATTCACAACTACTCCTCATTGATGTCATTTTCTTGGTTGCACGCCATACCATTCTCTTCCACTCTCCTTCCTAAATTATCGACCCTAGACTCTACTATTTCAGAGACCAATTGTAGACGATCGAACTTTAGCTCCAACAACCCCAGCCGATGGGATATTAGCTCGTTGATCGCTCTGGATTCTATCAATTTCATCTCCACATTGAGAGAAATAAGGGTGAATAATAAACCCACCACCCCTGCTATCCTAGCAATGTGAACACCAAACTCCTCAGTGACTTCACCGTCAATTCTTTCCATATCTACCTATAATCCCTGGAATTAGTGACTCAGCGCGATGAGGAATTGAACTACCTTATCATTGATATCATAAGCTCCCAAGCACTCCCAAGCACTCCATATATAGTGTTGATACTTCCACCCTAACCGCATTCGGGGAACCTGCCGCATTGAATTCTGTCACATTCACCAAGGCCACTTGCATTGGGTCCATTAAGAATTGAGCAAAAAACCTATTCATTTCAAAACAATGTGCACTACCAAACTATTACTTTGGAGTAGAGATTATGGTTTTTCACGTTTTGAATTCCCCATTAATCAAATCTTTGCTAATCCAAGTGTCAGCTCCAAGCTTACGTCACTACTCCAGGTGGCCATGAAATCATAAGTATCCAAGTTAATATGACACCTATCTTGGGTCTTAAATAATATGGAGCTTGATTCGAGAGGGTTCGATATTAATAATGAAATTTGATCCCTGATCACAAGCTTAATGCACCTCATAAATCAAATTATTTCTGACACTTTCTCAACATTAAGGGAGTGGTTTAAATATTATTTCCTCACCATCTACCTTTAATTCCTTGGGTTTTTTAGCACTCCATGGTTTTCCATGAAGTTGGATTTCTAATTCAAGTTCCTTTTAATATGACAAAAATCTATATTGTAAAATTACTCTATCAATAGTTTGATCCAGTGCAGGATAGGAGGGAGCTACGAATCATCTTTCTCACAACACTTGATCACTTGGATGAAAATCTTAGAGTCCCCAAATATCTTCAATTCTCGAAGTCTAATGACACAAAGTAGTTCTAATCTTTGACATAGTGAAAAATACTCCACCTGATTGTTAGTCGACACCACTAGGTCCCAAGGAAATTTCAACGCTCTTCTTTCATCGAGGTGAAGAACAACCCATCCAGCTTTTGCTTCCCCTCATATTCATTTATATATATATATATATATATATATATATATATAGTATTGTAAAGATGAAGATATACTAATTTTTTTTTGGTTTTCTCGGTTTGGGTTTCCAAGATAAAATATTTGTGTTAATATGTGTGTTTGCAATTGTATATATATATATAGTATTGTAATGTTGTAAAGATGAAGATATACTAATTTTTTTTTTGGTTTTCTCGGTTTGAGTTCCCAAGATAAAATATTTGTGTTAATATGTGTGTTTGCAATTGTATCTTTTCCATTTAATTAAGAATCTGGTTGGAGTGATTAATTGTATAGGGTTAAAACCTACAACTTACAACATTCACTTAGTCCAATTAAACACATTTCAACGGTTAAAATTGGAGTATAATGTTCCCCTTCCCCTTGGAATAACCACATCATTGACGTTCTCCTCAAAATAATAACAAAGATGGATATGCCTCCTTCATGGCATCCTTTACCTCCCATGTAGCCAAGTTGGGACCAAAGTGTTTCCATTACATCTTTAATTGTTTGATGGATCAATTTCAGAGTAATATTACTTCCATGTTGAGGATGTGTAGTCATTTTGTTTGAAACTCTCTCCTTGGTTCTGCCTAGAACACATCCCAATCAAGCAAATGGTTATAATAATGTGAATATTTATTAAGAAAAGAAACATGGAAGACATCGTGATATTTAGTGCTAGTAGATAACACAATTTTATATGCAATTGGTCATATCTGATCAAGCACTTCAAATCATCCACAATATCTTGGGGTCAACTTGGCACAAATTCCAAGCTTTAAGAAACTCTTCCTTGGCCTCACTTAGAGGAAGACATGATCCCCAATACAAAATTCTATATGCTCTTCATTTTTAACTATGTATTTTGTTTACTAGATTATATTGGCTCAATGGTTTCCTACAATTTATGCCATATAAATCTTCAATTGGGTTCATTTTCAATGATGACTCATATGCATTGCTATATTGAAACTCTACCAGATGTAGATAATCCTCCACTTGGTGGTTTATCCATCACATACATGTGAAGCATTCCTTCAATCACTTGATTTACTATTTTAGCGTGCTCATTTTTTTGGGGATGATAATAAATACTAAAATTCAGTTGGGTATCCAAGTATTTAAAATGACTATCGAAAGTTAGATGTAAACTTCATATCTCTGTTAGGTACAATTTCTTTGTTCAAGCTATTTAGATATTTTTCTCATAAATTTCTTGCTATATAATTAGTCTTGTGAGTGGACTTAATAGGGATAAAATGTGATGCTTTGGAAAACTTGTCCACCATAATCATGATAGAATCGTGTTTTCTTGATGTAGTTGGTAAGCTAGTAATAAAATCCATAGTTACTACTTCCCTATTTTGAAATTTGTAATTGTTGAAATAGGGCTCTTGAATATTTATTTTTAGCCTTAACTTACTAGCATTTCATACATCTAATAGTATTCAGCAACATCGTTCTTCATTCCAAGCCAAAAGTATTTATTTCTTGATGTATCATTCATTTGTTATCCTTGATGTCCATTAAATGACATTATATGTATTATCATCCATGCCAATTATTTTCAAATATGAAGAATTGGGGATATACATTTTATTTTTATTAATAAGAAGCTCCTAATCTAGTTGATAGCCTCCATATATATTTTCTAGTTTCTCATGATCCAATCTATTTTTCACTTGGATGTAATATTCATCTTTAGACAGGGAATAAACTTATTCACCAAATCTTATTGGAAAATGCCAATAGTTGCCACATGCATTACATGCAAATTTTTCTGAGTGCATTGAAAACCTTGTTTATTTTCACTTCATCTATTTGATATCAAAATCAAACTCACATAGAAATTCTAGACATCTAGCTTGCCCGACATTGAAGCTTGCTTACTTGAATGAAAATTTCAAGCCATTGCGATTAACCCTAAGCTCAAACCTATTTCCCATTAAATTGCACTCCACATCTTCAAGGGATGTACTATTGCAACAAGTTCCAAATCATAAGTAGCATAACTCTTCTTATGTTTTTTTAGCTTCATTAAATTATAATATAGTACATGACTCACTTGCATGAGAGATCCAATAATTCCTTGAATGATGAATCTATGCATGTACAAAGTTATTCTTTGGACTTGTAATTTTTAGAACTAGAGCATTGGTAAGAAATTTTTTCAATAGCTAGAAGCTTGCCTCACCCTCATGTCCATTCACATTTGATCCACTTATTTTGAAAAGAATATTGGGTGTGAAATATTGGGGAATATTCTAATAAGCCTTCTATCATATCCAACAATTCCCATAAAAGATCTCACATTTTTTACATTCTTTGGCTGAATCCACATATATTCCTTCTGATGAAATAGTTTGACCCAAATAATGTTTTTCTTCTAATAGAAATCATATTTTCATGGTTTTTCATGCAACTTATTCTATTTTAGCAATTGAAAAACATTTCTAAAAAGTTCTTAACAAACTTCTTCATTTGTAGAATAAATAGGAATATCATATAAACGACCAATGCAAATTTATCTAAGTATTTTGAAAGCATCATTCGTGAGATGCATGAGTGTAGTTGGTGCATTGGTGAGACCAAAGGGATATACCAAAAATTTCATAGTGGTCATACCTCTTCTTAGTAAAGTATATCTTATTAATATATTACCTCAATTCTATCTTAAGATTAATTAAAACTGAAATCATTTATGGGCAAAACTTTTGCTCCTATCATTTGGTTAAAAAAGTCATTAATTTGAGGCATTGAGTACTTTTTCTTCAATGCGACTTTGTTCAACTTATTTTAATCAACACATAGATTGAGAGTTCTATCCTTATTTGCCACAAATAATACTAGTACTAACTATACTAGGGATACACTTGGCCAAATGTATCCCTCTTCCAACAATCCTTGCAAATGCATTTTGAACTCCAACACTTCTACAATACTCATTCTAAAATGTGACTTGAAAACTGGTGCAACTTTTGGAACAAGATCAATTGTGAAATCAATATCCCTTTTTAGAGTAAGTCTTATCTCTTCATCAAGTAATACGACACTGAAGTATTGTAAGGAAACATAAAATTTAGGCTTGGGACCTTTAACTTCTATTGCGTCTAATACATGAGCTACATGCAACTAACAATCCTTTTATAGATTGTTTTTTCAATTGAAAGGTTGAAATATACCTAATAAAAATTGCCTTGGACATGGCCCTTACCATCCTTGGGTTTCCATATTCATCAATGCAATCAAAATTCTTCCTGTAGAAATCAAGTTTAACTTAATGTGCTTCCAAACATTGCATTCCAATGAGGACATTATATGAACCTAGTGGAAAAATATTTGTGTTTTCCATATAAAGAGTCCATTTATCTCTAATAGACATATCTCTACCATTTCAATAAAGGTCCTCTTGTTTACGGTGGCTAGCTGTATTATCTAAGACTTACTATGCTTTCAGTTCTTAAAAGAAAAAAAAAAAACTAATACATTTTGGAGTAACATAATTTTTACTAGATCTTGGATCAATTAAAATATAAACATATTAATTAGCAAGCATACGCTCAACCTTAACCACTTCTTATTGGCGATCTTCTTGGTGGTATTGCAATGCAACATATGATCCAAAAATGGATCCTGGATAAACCTCTAAGTCTAAAAGACTTCATGCAAGAGGTAAAAGGTGCCAAATGGCACAAATCCTTTGTAAATCAAAGGAAAATGAAAGTCACAGGCTGCTCTTAGAAATAGTCTCATTGTAGAGATCTCCTCATTCTGAATCCAACACAACTTGAATGGGCGAAAACGGACTCCGGATGAAGGAGTTATTGTAAAATGAAAATTGCCCAATGTCCTTAGAAAAGGAGGCAATTTCATTAAATTCTGAACTATATCGAAAATTTTGGTTTTAGTATAGGCTCACGGGCCAATACACAAATGACACATTGTAGGCTGGGATTGGGCCACGTGGCCTTGTTTGATTGGTCTAAGAGGAAATATCGTATTGCAATTATTTCAAAGGGAAGGACCTTAGGCCATTGGCGATTGCGATAAGCAATTGCCGCTTTATCGCATCACATAGATTCATGGGAGGACTTAACAAAGGCCGAGGTCAATGCGACATGCGATCGCCAATTATCGACGTCGGCAGATCAGGCATCAACGATATGTATTGGATCGACGTATGTCATAAGGGATGGACCCCATGCCGATGCGACTTGCGACTGCGATCGCCGATATCAGTGGATTGCTATTGGCGATCCCAAAAGGGAAGGACCCCAGGCCTAGCGACATGCGATATGCGATCAGCCAGACCCGATGGTGCCATAAAGCGGTATTATGAATGTTTGAAGTCTGATATATTGGGTTTTATGCGGATTTCCCATGTTTTCACGGCGTTCTTTGTGTAAACAGAGAACGACTGTTACTAAGGAATTTAAAGCGTCGATTTCCCTTCCGTGCAAAAAAATGGCCACCATACCTTGGGACGTTATGAATGATGAAAATGCAAATAGGAAGGTGAATGGACAAACAGAGAGGAATAGCCAGAGGCATGACCAGAGAGACACGACCAGAGGAAGGCGTTTTGGGGAACCAAAGAGGCTTTGGTAACCATCCACGAGAGTTGGAAGCGTTATTCTTGGTGGACTCGAGGAGTTTGAGCCATCTCAGGGGATAAATCCCATTGTTGAGGAGTCAGTGAAGGGAGAGCTCAAAAACGATAATGATTCCAAAGAAGCCGAGGAACAACCAGCCCGAGAGCAAAAGAGCCGAGGGACACAGAGCTGAGAAATAAAGAGCCTTAATCCTAAGAGGGACAAAGAGCCACAATTCCACAGAGAAGCAGGAGGTGGAGCGAAAGAGGCCAAGAGACCCATAGAGAGCCCGAGGGCCAGAGAGTTAGGGCTGGTCTAAATTCGAGCGTGCTGTTAGCTTCAACAGTTGAGGTAATCAATTCTGAGGGAGTCAGAGAAGCTAGAAGCTCAAAGGAGTCTCAGAGCACTAACTGAAAGAATTAATCTAGAGAAGCCTAGGACTATTTGCAGCTAAAGGATAGCCAGGGGTAAGATGGTATTCTGAGCCCATTGGTTCATTTGTAAACCACATGGAGTTGAGTCAAGGACTTGTAAAAAGAATTGAACCATAATCCCAAAGAGTCTAATCGAGTTGATTAGAGCTCAAGGAGACGTAGCCCGAGATATCAGGGTGAACTCCATATTACATTGTTGTCTTATGTGTTTGCTTCTTTACTACATTATTCACTGTTATATGAATTTATGTATATGTTCGAGCACATTAAATATCAACATACGCAACAGATTTTAAAGCACATCACAACCAACAATAAAAACAAGCATATGCCTATATTTTCAAGCATTTCCTAATTCCACATTGGTTAATCAAATAGACTTGGGAAAATTCAAGCTTTGGAAGTGGGAGAGGTTCTTGTAAGCTAGACAAGAAGCCTAAGTGACCGACTGTTCAGATCAGGTGGTATCAAAGCTTAAGGTTGATTAACCACACCTTTAGGAAGGTTATATCAAAATTCTTGATTGACAAAGCAAAGAATATTTGTGTGAAAGGTGTTTGAACAACAAGAGGCTGATTGTATGCTTGTTTGTAGACTGATTATTTTCTGAGTTGCAGAGGTGAAGGGAAAGCTATTGATAGCTTAGTCCAGGAAGGACAAGAAGAAAGAAGAGCTGAAGGCATTCTTCTATCCCAAAGGACCTCAAGACAATCCAAAGCACAAGAGGTTTGTTGCAAGAGGTTGCTTAAATAAGCTCTTTATTTATCTTGTTGAAGTTTTTTGTTCATTAGCATAATGACAAATTCTACAAGTGGATCCTCAAATTCTGCTCTCTTCACGAGACTCTTTGATGAAGACATGAAGCAATAATTATCCACCATGATGTATATGGTGAGAGAATTGTATGAGGATGGAAGGAATAGCAACATACTTAGAAAGTAGCTAAATTCCATGAAGGAAGAGAAGCAGTTGCTTGCTGACAAATTGCAGGAAATGGAGAGGCAACTTCATATTGCAAATATGAATTTGAAAAGGATGCATGAATTGGAGTCACAACTCTTTGTTTCCCAAGAAGCCTTAGTGAAGTATCAGCTTGAAGAAGAGGTAAAGCCATTCCAGTTTGTCTTCAAATTCTTCTAAGAATGCTTGTATGGGTTCTTTTGAAAAACATACTAGAGGCATAGGTTCCAAGCTAATGACCAAGATGGGCTATGAAGGAAAGGGCTTGGAAAAGCATGCACAAGGTATCATTGAACCAATAATGGTTGAGGAAAGGCCTAAATATTTGGGTCTTGGCTATGGACAGTCTTATGGAGAGAGTTCCAAAGCTGCCATGAAAGCCATTGAAACCATTCCAAGAAGGAGTTTCATTGCAAGTCCTCTATCTCAAGAGTGTGAAGATTGTGTTCAAGAGGAATGCAATAGCTTGAAACATCAATTGTAGGATGCAGGTGTTCAGAAGCACACCCTTGAACCAGAGAATTGTGGAAACTCTGACAACCTTGAAGAGATTGATGGAATTCCAAAGGGAGCCACTTCTTCATTTGCTTCACCTCCTCATGAAGGCAAGAAAGGTGAAAGAGGTGGGTAAAATATGGTGCTAACCATAGACCTTTTGATTTTGAAAAACATGATAAATTTCCACATAGATATGGGAAAAGAATTGCATGTTCCTTTTGTGGTTTGGATAACCATCATGTTTCTAGATGTTGGAAGAGAATGGCCACATACAGGAAACTTTTGAAGGAAAAGAAGCAAGCAGCCAAAGGTCCATTGGACAAGGCAAATCATGCTGTCAAGAGGATGCATATGTGTTGCACTTACTACCATAAGCAAGGGAATCTTGCTGAAAGGTGTTGGACTCTGAATCCAGCAATGCTTCCACTAAAGCTGAGGGAGAAGGTGAAAAGAGAAGATGGCAGAAATGGAAAAGAATATTCCATGACTGATGTGTCTCAAAATGATTGACATATTGATGCGGATGTGCGACAAAGGAAGGACCTTTGAAATGGATTGGTAAGAAATGGTTAGAGTTCTTATCCAATTAAATATTGCATGTCTATTGATGCATCTATTTGCATTTCTTTGTTAATGGAATGCAAGTTGCAGGATTTTACCAAGAAGGTGAATGGAGAAGTTGAGTGGGAAGATCACTTTGTTGCTGCACCATTATATTTTATTTTAGCTTTGAAGTACAAAGTGGTTAAGCAAAAGTTGAAGGATGAAATGTATGCATGAGATGATGTGCATGAACACAGGGATGCTGATGTTTTCCTTGTTTTCGGAACATGTGTGTGTGATTGACTTGAAGGGTTGATTTCTTTAAAAGCATGTTTTGTGGGCTTGTTATCTAGTCCATCATTTGTATGCAGATCTTGTCAAACAGGTACAAATGAAAGTTTTGCGAAGCAGATGTACTTCACATTTGTTTGAGCCACCTTGGATTAATGATCAATGCAGGGAAGCTCAAAAATACCTTCTATGACCATTTCAGCAGGAGTTCTGCAGGAAGGTAAGGAGGAAGACTGTTCTTCTCAGGAATACCAACCCATCCAGAGAAGGGAAGTGGTTAGAAACTTTGGTTTGGAGGAACTATGTAAAGGAAAGTGTAAGGAGGTTGAAAGAAGAGGGTGAGTCACTCTCATTTACTGTTTAGATCAGTATATCAATCTTTTGGAGACCAAAAGTCTTTTAGTGGGAAGGCATGATCCAAAAATGGATCCTGGATAAACCTCTAAGTCTAAAAGACTTCATGCCAAAGGTAAAAGGTGCCAAACGGCACAAATCCTTTGTAAACTAGGGGAAAATGAAAGTCGTAGGCTACTCTTAGAAATATTCTCATTGCAGATATCTCCTCATTCTGAATCCAACACAACTTGAATGGGTGAAAACGAACTCCAGATGAAAAATGAAAATTTCCCAATGTCCTTAAAAAAGGAGGCAATTTCATTAAATTCTGAACTATATCGAAAATTTTGGTTTTAGTATAGGTTCATGGGCCAATCCACAACTGACACATGGTAGGCCGGGATTGGGCCACGTGGCCTTTGTTAGTGTTAGTCTTTCCAGCCTTCCTCCAGTGATCAAATATGCTCTTACAAAGTGGTCTCAGAGTGTCAAGGCCAAATTTTGTCATTTCAGTGAGTCTTCAAGCAAAATTTGGTCACTAGGCATTAGGTCTAGGGTTTGCTTTCACTCCTTCTAAAGTTGTCCAAATGGCGGTCCATGTCATCATTCAACTGAGTCTATCATCATTCATAGGGTTTTCATTATCATCTCAGTGTCTAATGAGTCTTTTTACACCTTGTCCATGCTTCAGTTGCGCCTAGGTAAGGTCATTTTCCTCTCCTAGGGTTTTGAGGGAAATTTCTCTTGGGCGGCCAAATCATCGGCAAAACTTGTATCCTGATGTTCATACACCTTCCCCTATCCTTAAAGTACCTTACCAAATGCTTCCCATCACTGAGATCCCCCAAATTCCTCATTTTTGCACAAACCCTAGTTTCTAGCTACAACCTGGCAATTTTTTAGGTTGGGCCTGTGTTTTGCCCTTTTGGACCCCTTCCCCTCACTCCATCCCTGAGATTCCACTTTCCCCTGCTTCCTAACATCCCTACCTACTTCCAAAAATTTCCCCAAGAATTTAGAAGCCCCTTATCCCCTTCATTTCGCTTCATTTCGACCAAAACCCTTGTTCCACACATCGGGATAAGTTTCACTAAAATGATGTTTCTGAGCAATCAAAGATGAATTTTGCAAAAATGAGAGAGGTTTTTGTTCAAAACATGCCAAGGAATAAACAAATCCTTCACTTTTTACACAGGTGTCATGGTTTGAGAAAAATGTCAAGAATATCGTTACCTCAGGAGAATCAAAGGCACCTCTGAAGTGACCTTGGGAAAATCAAGTTTTCTCCTAGCTTGGTTGGCCAAATGACTTTCTTGATGGATAAAATGATAACTAGACACAAAGATATTTCCAATGAGCTATCATGAGCTCAATTTGGGGTTGAGGAAGGCATTCAAAAGTTGACTGCAACAACATTCTTCCTTGAGGCAGCCTCATTTGGCACATTTTGACCAGTCTTGGGAGATTTGATTTTTGACAGGGAAAATGAACTCCAAATTGAAAAATTCTAGTTGGGTTGGAAAGTAGACTCAAATACCTTTCCAACGAGCTATCCTGCGCCCGATTCTGACACTGGGAAGGCCTCCAAAAGCCTCCTGCAAAAGCGCGACCCGTTGAGCCTGGCGCGCGACCCGTCAGGGCACCTCCAGCAGTGTAAAAATTACACAGGCGCGACCCGTTGAGGGCGCGCGACCCGTTGGGCAGTGCGCGCGACCCATCAGGGTTTCCTTCACAGAAAGTTACCAGCAAGCTGCCAAGGAACCACAAGTTGCTAAATTTTGCAAGGTAGGCCCTCAATTATGAAAAATTATTGCTTGCTACAGTTCAAGAAGGTCATGATTGTATTTGTAAAAGTCTCCATTTGCAAGTAAAAGTCTCCATTGTGCTTTTGGGCTTGAAGTTGTCAAAATTGCTAGGGTTTATTATGTTGTTTTGAGGTATCCCTTTTCTTTCCTATTGTCCACCTCCCATTACATATTCCTTATCATTTTATTTAAATTTCCCTTCCAAATTTTCTAAGAGCCTTAAACCCTACCCCTCTCCCTAAGAAATCAAACCCTAAACCCTACCTTCCATAACATCCTTGCAAATGAAATTGTATGATGATGTTGATGTCATGATTTCTCTCTTTAACCCCTGTTTCATATATTTTTCCCAATTTCCCTTCCAAGTCTCCCTTCCCTAACATTTCCCTTGTGCTACTTGTCCCCTTGAGACAACATTTCAAAACAGTTAAAACAACAGATTTCAAAGCAGAAGCAGCAGTACATTTCAGTCACTTTGCCCCTGAAACCATGTCAGAAACTGAAACCGACTATGAGCAAAGTGATGATCGTGAGTCAACACCAGAAGTTGAGCCTGCTCCGGAACATGAAGAACCATTATTGGGCAAGAATGCATGTGTGCAAGGCAAAGATGAAAATGTTCCAAAGGCGGTTGGCCAAGGCACAAAAAAGGAGAAAGAGGCCCGATCCCCTCCATATCTTGGCCGAGGCTTCACTGAAGGACCAAGGCACTAAATAGCCCAGCCATAGCACAAATCCCAAGAAATTTTGAACATTTTGGGTCAATTTTGGTTTTTTTAGGCAATTTACAGGTTTTCTCCATTAACGGGTCTCACCCCCCGCGCGACCCTTCATCCTGGCAACTCCATTTTGCAAAAACTCAGCATTTCTAGATTTGTCATGAGAAGTTACATATGCTCATCAGTGGACTTGATATTTTATGAAGTTTTGGGCCTCCAGAAAGTCAAAAAACAAGCAAAACATGACTTTCTGCCACATTTTTGAGACACAGAAAGCAGTCTTGGGAGATTGCAATTTTGGAGGGGAAAATGACCACCAAATTCAGAAATTCCAATTGGGTTGGAAAGTAGACTCACATACCTTTCCAAAAAGCCTACTATTGCTCAATTTGGACACCTGGAAGTGCCCCAAAAGTGGTCCGAAAGGCGCGCGACCCGTCAGGCAAATTTCTCCAAATTTCACTGTACAGCTCAGAAAAACGCAGTTTGACCCTGTTTGAATTTTTGGGGTGGATTATTATCTTCTTTGATGTAATTAATGTACTTTTATGACACTCTTACTCTTATGTACCTCTTCTAGAAGATTCATTCATGAAAAGGGTGAAAATTAAATGAATGAATTGGTTTCCTAGCTTATAGAGGCAAGTTGTTTTGACTGCCTAGTTTGTAGTGCTTAGTTTAGAAGTGGTTGAAACAACTCCTAGGATAGTGAGCTCGACCCATGGAGGCAAGGAAAGAGGTTAGATGATCTATATTATGTACTTTCTTTCTCATTTTCATGGTTGGACTCTTGAGGGAGAAACTCTTATTGTATTATTCACTGTATCTCTGCAATTTTTTGGCAAAGGAAGACCAGGGTTTTGCAGTCCTCTTTGGGATTCTTGTGGACACATGTGTTGATGGTGTGTTTCTCTTTGTATTTGTAAGTGTGTTATGTGAATCATTTCCTTACTTTTCCTTCTGCACATTAGGAAAATGAAGTGTTAAAGTAGAACTCATGACTGTCATGCTCTGCTTTTAAGTTTGCTTAATATCAATGTTTTCTACTGTTTAAGGGGAATTCAAGGTTATTGCTTACTCTCCTTAGCTCCTCACCTGTCATTCTCATCCATCCAACTCTATCAAAGGCATAAATACTGTCTCCTACCTCGCCCCAAAGAACCCCCTGCAGAAACTGTGTCCAATCCCCGCACCTGAAATTGCCATCTCCCCAATTTGCCACCAAAAATCCTAAAACTCCCCAATTCAAACTTTTTAATCAGTTTACTAGCCTAAAATCGGTGTTTCCTTATTGGTTATCTCGCCCTTTGAAGATCTTATATCGAGATAGACCAGAGAGAGCCCTCTCCTGCCCCATAGGGCTAGCTACGAGGCTAAGTGGTTTGATGTTGCCTTGGAGTTTGCCTTTCTCAGCCTGAGGTGAAATTTCAAGCGCTAACATATTGGCGACCATACTGGGGAAGAACAAATGGTTTGCTAGTTGATGTCATTTGTTTTATAGGCTACAGACGGAGCCTGAAGTTATGCCAGGTAGCCTTCGAAACGCTTTTGCTTTACATTAGCGGAAGTAGATAAACGCTGCTTCAGTCAATCTCCGGTCTAGCTTGTAATCGTGACATCTAACTTGTTAATTGCCCCAGTACATGTATCAAGTTCAGATCTGATTGTTGATTGTGGACAACGATCAGACACTTGAAAGGCTGAAATCATTCACTTGGCGACTCTAAATCATTTTCGAGATCAGATCCAAAGACTCCACTGGAGGATGATCCTGACCAGCAGAAACATGAAAGGAGAATATGGACAGATCAGGTATTCAAGTTGGAATTGCATCCAAGACATTTTGTTCTTTGTCATAAATTATTTCTTCTCTTTTCCCAAGAATGTCAAGAAGGCTTTGCAAAGTATACTATGCTTGAGAAAAGATCCTAGGCCTGCAGTTAATTCTTTCCCTTTGAAGATTGTGAATACCAAATATTTGCATGCCTTTGAGCTTGATCAAGACCTTTCTTCTCAATCTTGTGATGACCATCTTCAAATTGATGAGCCTCAAGAGACCAAGACTGATCGTATACCTTCTGTACATACCCCTACACCTTGTAAAATTCCAGATCGGTATAAACCTCTTGTTTTACCTTATGTTCTCCATGCTTTCCCCAAAAACTATGATCTATACTTGCTGAGGTTTGATGGTGAATGTAAGAATATCAACGCTAAGCAACATGTGCAGAATTTTGAGAATTTTCTAGATCTTTTTGAAGTTGATGATGAAGATGTTAGTATTAGGCTTTTTGCTCTTTCTTTGCAAGCCAAAGTGAAGAGTTGGTTCAAAGCCCTGCCTGATGCGAGCATCTCAGATTTCCAGCAGTTCGTCAAAGTTTTTCTCGATAGGTGGATGATTGGGCAGAACATTTTCTTGATTATAGAAGAGTATAACCAGCTGAAAAGATTGCCAGGGGAGACAGTACAATAGTTTTCAGCCAGATTTAACCAAGTTTATTATTCAATGCTAGTTGATATAAGGCCTACTCCTAGATCTGCTCTCTTGCACTATCCGGGTGCCTTTGATCCGGAAATGGAGTTTCAGCTGAGAGAAAGGAATATTGCAACACTTCACGAGATGCAAAACAGTGCAGTAAATGTAAAGGCTCATCTGCTGATCCGAAGGGCAAGGTTGAAAGAAGAAGAGATGAAAAACATAGATCCGGCCGAATCAAAATCTCTAGAGGTAAAGCTTGATATTTTGGTAAGTACAGTGGAAAAGATGATGGAGAAGGTCACCACAAGGAATGCTTATGATGTTCAAGCTCATGGCTCGCTGATTGAAGAAGAACAAGTTGTTGATCCAAAACATTTTGTTTCTTATCCTAGTTGTCATAGATCTGATAATGATTGTTTTGTAGATCATCTTGGAGAAGAGAGATCTGTTGATATGACATGTATGCTTGATGATATGTTTTAAAGTGATGATTTGCCTCATTTTGATCAGTATGATGATGATTATGTTCTCCAAACAGAAGCTAATCTTACAGACAAACCAGCAGTTAGTTTGTGGGTGGAGGAAGTTCATTTTCAGCAGCTCGAATACAATGTTCAGCCATCACATATCAGCTATGACAGTGATGAGGAAAGTGCAGCAAAGTTTGAAGTAAGTGAAGGATCTTTGCCTTTTTGTTTTGATTCATGTCAGTTCATTAGAGACAACTTCCATGAAATTAGAAATCAGCTTTCAACAAGTCTTGATCTAGACCATCTTGAAGGCAATAAAAACCCTGTTCCAGACTTCTCATATTCAGATTTGCAGCCCCCAAATGCCATTGGTTGTCAAGTTGCAGATGAAAGCATGGAAGTTGACATATTTGATCAAATGATACAAGAAGGTTCCCTACCTTTCTGTTTTGAATCATTTCAATATTTGAAGGGAAATTTTCATAGTCCATCTTCAGTGAAGAATGAACAGCATGTAGGCAATCATGTAATCACATTGGAACCAATAGAAAATGGGTTGCAGCAGTATTTTCAAGCTTTTCATGATCCAATAGCTGATGTTTTGGATGAGGTTTGCAGTCAAAGTCTTTCTCCATTGACTACATGTGAGCTTGAAACATGTGCTGATATGAACTTGATCCGGCAGTCAGTTTCTTTGTCATTTTCAGCAGAGGTCTCGTCACAAGGCTCAGATCACAATTTGCATTCATGGTATGAGGAAACGAGAAGTAATCCATTGGATGAGCTAAGTTCCAGTGTGCTTGAATTTCAAGATCCTTATGCAGTGTTTTTGGAGGTGGATAGAGAATTCATATCATTCAACGGATCTGATCCCAAGTTGTCACGGGAGTTGCCTTTCAGTTGTTCTCTCTTGTTGTTCATAAGCAAGCACTTGTGGAGAATTCAAACAGCAGACGGGATACTTACTTGGTTGCATTGGTTGTTTCATTTCACTTGATCAGGTGATGAATGAAACTGTTAGAGTAGGTTGTGATGAATAAGCTCCCCTTTGAGCATCATTTCTAGTTTGTCGGTTGTGTTTAAGTGTTGAGTCAGTTTTTAGTTGAGTGGGAGTCAATTTGTGTTGTCAAGTCATCAGTTTTTAGTCATGCATTTTCATTTGAGTTTATGACTCCATCGCCCAATGGATGAAAACACTGGTCTGCTCTCCCAGAGGTCTAAGGTTCTTGGCACCTCCAAGGAGCTACCATCCCCATTGGAGCCAATGTTAGTGTCAGTCTTTCCAGCCTTCCTCCAGTGATCAAATATGCTCTTACAAAGTGGTCTCAGAGTGTCAAGGCCAAATTTTGTCATTTCAGTGAGTCTTCAAGCAAAATTTGGTCACTAGGCATTAGGTCTAGGGTTTGCTTTCACTCCTTCTAAAGTTGTCCAAATGGCGGTCCATGTCATCATTCAGCTGAGTCTATCATCATTCATAGGGTTTTCATTATCATCTCAGTGTCTAATGAGTCTTTTTACACCTTGTCCATGCTTCAGTTGCGCCTAGGTAAGGTCATTTTCCTCTCCTAGGGTTTTGAGGGAAATTTCTCTTGGGCGGCCAAATAATCGGCAAAACTTGTATCCTAATGTTCATACACCTTCCCCTATCCTTAAAGTACCTTACCAAATGCTTCCCATCACTGAGATCCCCCAAATTCCTCATTTTTGCACAAACCCTAGTTTCTAGCTACAACTTGGCAATTTTCTAGGTTGGGCTTGTGTTTTTCCCTTTTGGACCCCTTCCCCTCACTCAATCCCTTAGATTCCACTTTCCCCTGCTTCCTAACATCCCTCCCTACTTCAAAAAATTTCCCCAAGAATTTAGAAGCCCTTTATCCCCTTAATTTCGCTTCATTTCGACCAAAACCCTTGTTCCACACATCGGGATAAGTTTCACTAAAATGATGTTTCTGAGCAATCAAAGATGAATTTTTCAAAACTGAGAGAGGTTTTTGTTCAAAACATGCCAAGGAATAAAAACCTCCTTCACTTTTTACACAGGTGTCATTTTTTGAGAAAAATGTCAAGAATACCGTTACCTCAGGAGAATCAAAGGCACCTCTGAAGTGACCTTGGGAAAATCAAGTTTTCTCCTAGCTTGGTTGGCCAAATGACTTTCTTGATGGGTAAAATGATAACTAGACATAAATATATTTCCAATTATCTATCATGAGCTCAATTTTGGGTTGAGGAAGGCATTCAAAAGTTGACTGTAACAGCATTCTTCCTTGAGGCAGCCTCATTTGGCACATTTTGACCAGTCTTGAGAGATTTGATTTTTTACAAGGAAAATGAACTCCAAATTGAAAAATTCCAGTTGTTTTAGAAAGTAGACTCAAATACCTTTCCAACGAGCTATCCTGCGCCCGATTTTGACATCGGGAAGGCCTCCAAAAGCCTCCTGCAAAAGTGCGACCCGTTGAGCCTGGCGCGTGACCCGTTGAGGGCGCGCGACCTGTTGGGCAGTGCGCGCGACCCATCAGGGTTTCCTTCACAGAAAGTTACCAGCAATCTGCCAAGGAACCACAAGTTGCTAAATTTTGCAAGGTAGGCCCTCAATTATGAAAAATTATTGCTTGCTACAGTTCAAGAAGGTCATGATTGTATTTGTAAAAGTCTCCATTTGCAAGTAAAAGTCTCCATTGTGCTTTTGGGCTTGAAGTTGTCAAAATTGCTAGGGTTTATTATGCTGTTTTGAGGTATCCCTTTTCTTTCCTATTTTCCACCTCCCATTACATATTCCTTATCATTTTATTTAAATTTCCCTTCCAAATTTGCTAAGAGCCTTAAACCCTACCCCTCTCCCTAAGAAATCAAACCCTAAACCCTACCTTCCATAACATCCTTGCAAATGAAATTGTATGATGATGTTGATGTCATGATTCCTCTCTTTAACCCCTGTTTCATATATTTTTCCCAATTTCCCTTCCAAGTCTCCCTTCCCTAACATTTCCCTTGTGCTACTTGTCCCCTTGAGACAGCATTTCAAAACAGTTAAAACAGCAGATTTCAAAGCAGAAGCAACAGTACATTTCAGTCACTTTGCCCCTGAAACCATGTCAGAAACCGAAACCGACTATGAGAAAAGTGATGATCGTGAGTCAACACCAGAAGTTGAGCCTGCTCCGGAACATGAAGAACCATTATTGGGCAAGAATGCATGTGTGCAAGGCAAAGATGAAAATGTTCCAAAGGCGGTTGGCCAAGGCACAAAAAAGGAGAAAGAGGCCCAATCCCCTCCATATCTTGGCCGAGGCTTCACTGAAGGACCAAGGCACTAAATAGCCCAGCCACAGCACAAATCCCAAGAAATTTTGAACATTTTGGGTCAATTTTGGTTTTTTCAGGCAATTTACAGGTTTTCTCCATTAACGGGTCTCACCCCCCGCGCGACCCTTCATCCTGGCAACTCCATTTTGCAAAAACTCAGCATTTCCAGATTTTTCATGATAATTTACATATGCTCATCAATGGACTTGAGATTTTATGAAGTTTTGGGCCTCCAGAAAGTCAAAAAACAAGCAAAAAATGACTTTCTGCCACATTTTTGAGACACAGAAAGCAGTCTTGGGAGATTGCAATTTTGGAGGGGCAAAGGACAACCAAATTCAGAAATTCTAGTTGGGTTGGAAAGTAGATTCACAGACCTTTCCAAACAAGCCTATGTTTGCTCAATTTGGACACCTGGAAGTGCCCCAAAAGTGGTCCCAAAGGCGCGCAACCCGTCAGGAAGAGGCGCGCGACCCGTCAGGCAAATTTCTCCAAATTTCACTGTACAGCTCAGAAAAACGCAGTTTGACCCTGTTTGACTTTTTGGGGTGGATTATTATCCTCTTTGATGTAATTAATGTACTTTTATGACACTCTTACTCTTATGTACCTCTTCTAGAAGATTCATTCATGAAAAGGGTGAAAATTAAATGAATGAATTGGTTTCCTAGCTTATAGAGGCAAGTTGTTTTGACTGCCTAGTTTGTAGTGCTTAGTTTAGAAGTGGTTGAAACAGCTCCGAGGATAGTGAGCTCGACCCATGGAGGCAGGGAAAGAGGTTAGATGATCTATATTATGTACTTTCTTGCTCATTTTCATGGTTGGACTCTTGAGGGAGAAACTCTTATTGTATTATTCATTGTATCTCTGCAATTTTTTGGCAAAGGAAGACCAGGGTTTTGCAGTCCTCTTTGGGATTCTTGTGGACACATGTGTTGATGGTGTGTTTCTCTTTGTATTTGTAAGTGTGTTATGTGAATCATTTCCTTACTTTTCCTTCTGCAAATTAGGCAAATGAAGTGTTAAAGTAGAACTCATGACTGTCATGCTTTGCTTTTAAGTTTGCTTAATATCAATGTTTTCTACTGTTTAAGGGGAATTCAAGGTTATTGCTTGCTCTCCTTAGCTCCTCACCTGTCATTCTCATCCATCCACCTCTATCAAAGGCATCAATACTGTCTCCTACCTCGCCCCAAAGAACCCCCTGCAGAAACTGTGTCCAATCCCCGGACCCAAAATTGCCATCTCCCCAATTTGCCACCAAAAATCCTAAAACTCCCCAATTCAAACTTTTTAATCAGTTTACTAGCCTAAAATCAGTGTTTCCTTATTGGTTATCTCGCCCTTTGAAGATCTTATATCGAGATAGACCGGAGAGAGCCCTCTCCTGCCCCGTAGGGCTAGCTACGAGGCTAAGTGGTTTGATGTTGCCTTGGAGTTTGCCTTTCTCAGCCTGAGGTGAAATTTCAAGCGCTAACAACCTTGTTTGATTGGTCTAAGAGGAAATATCACATCGCAATTATTTCAAAGGGAAGGACCTTGGGCCATCTACAATTGTGATAAGCGATTGCCGCTTTATCGCATCACACAGATTCATGGGAGGACTTAACAAAGACTAAGGCCAATGCGACATGCGATCGCCGATTATCGGTCGGCGGATCAGGCATTGGCGATATGTATCGGATCAGCATATGTCATAAGGGATGGACCCCAGGCCGATGCGACTTGCGACTGTGATTGCCGATATCGGCGGATCACTGTCGGTGATCCCAAAAGGGAAGGACCCTAGGCCTAGTGACATGCGATATGCAATCAACCGGACTCGATGGCACCATAAGGCAAGATTATGAATGTTTGAAGTCTGATATATTGGGTTTTATGCATATTTCCCATGTTTTCATGGCATTCTTTGTGTAAACATAGAACAAATGTTGCTAAGGAATTTAAAGCACCAATTGCCCTTCTGTGCAAAAAAATGTCCACCATACCTTGGGATGTTATCAATGATGAAAAGCAGACATGGAGGCGAACGGACGGACATAAAGGAATAGCTAGAGGCACGACCAAAGAGACACAGCCAGAGGAAGGCATTTTGGGGAACCAAAAAGGCTTTGGTAACCATCCATGAGAGCTGGAAGCGTTATTCTTGGTGGACTCGAGGAGTTCGAGTCATCTCTTGGGATAAATCTCATTGTTGAAGAGTCAGTGAATGGAGAGCTCAAAAACGATAATGATTCCAAAGAACCTGAGGAACAACCAGCTCGAGAGCAAAAGAGCCGAGGGACATAGAGTTGAGAAACAAAGAGCCTTAATCCAAAGAGGGACAGAGAGACACAATTCCACAGAGAAGTAGGAGGTGGAGCGAAAGAGGCCAAGAGACCCACAGGGAGCCCGAGATCCAGAGAGTCAGGGCTGGTATGAATTCAAGCGTGTTGTTAGCTTCAACAGTTGAGGTAATCAATTCTGAGGGAGTCAGAGAAGCCATAAGCTCAAAGGAGTCTCAGAGCTCTGATTGAAAGAATTAGTCCAGAGAAGCCTAGAACTATTTGCAGCTTAAGGAAAACCAGGGGTAAGATGGTATTCTGAGCCCATTGGTTCATTTGTAAACCACATGGAGTTGAGTCAAAGACTTGTAAAAAGAAATCAGCCATGATCCCAAATAGTCTAATCGAGTTGATTAGAGCTCAAGGAGACGTAGCCCAAGATATCAAGGTGAACTCCATATTACATTTTTGTCTTATGTGTTTGCTTCTTTGCTACATTATTCACTGTTATATGCATGTATGTATATGTTCGAGCACATTAAATATCAACATACACAATAGATTTTAAAGCACATCACAACCAACAATAAAAACAAGAATATGCCTATATTTTCAAGAATTTCTTAATTCCGCATTGGTTAATCAAATAGACTTGGGAAAATTCAAGCTTTGGAAGTGGGAGGGGTTCTTGTAAGCTAGACAAGAAGCCTAAGTGCCCCACTATTCAGATCAACATATATATTAGGAACAATCCCTGCTACAACCTCCATAGTTATAATGTTTTGAATGTGATGAACATTCCTTGTGCTTCCTTTTACATGTGGAAAATTCTTGAGAAAGTGGTCTTCTCCACATCTCCAACATTGAATATGCTCCCTTGGCTTCCCTCTTAGTAACTCAACTCGCTTAGTCTCACCTTGTGCTATTTTCTTCTATGATTTTAATAATATGAGACATGAATCCTTTCATTCTTTGATGAAACCTATCCTCCTCCTTTTCCTTCCATGTCCTATGGAGTTTTGGCTTCCCTTTATTATGATCATAAAAATACTTATCCTTTCTAATGGCCTCATCTAGAGTCGGAGATTCATCAAAATAAATTCTATCTTTGTAAGAATAAGGTATATCACTTAGGAAATGTTGGATCTTTACCTTCTTATCTATTATATACCTGACATACTTCAATAACTGTAAGAATTTATTGGAATATTCATCCATAGTCATTTGTCCTAGATTTAACTCTTGAAATTTATAATTTTGGTCCTAATCCAATTTGAGTCAAATTTGTATATTGGGAATTACATCAATCACACATCCAAAACCTACATGATTTATCCATTAGAAATCTAGATAGGGGATTGAAGCCATTAATTCAAAAATATCAATGTTTAGACACTTCTTGCAAACCCCACCCCCAAAACGTATTCCTTGAAGCTTTATATCAAACTTATAGCATATGGACTATGATTTTCCCAATTTCCACTAAATTTTTTTGTCAAACACTTTAAATGAAATTTATAAATTCTTCTTGTATAGTTAAATTCAACACTTGCAACTCTAGTGTTGTACCTAGAAGCCCTAACAACTCCAATATTGAAAGAAGAAGCTTTGAAAACTTAGATTTTCCGCCCAAATATAGGCCATTGTTGTAAGATTATTCTAATACCAAATTGAGGCATATCCAACCATCATCACAAACATTGGATGAGTATATACTACATATGTTGGGTCCCCATAATACTAGTGATTACCCCATTACTATTGTAGTTATACCCCTTATTAATATTGTTGTGCCCCTATTGCCCCCATATTGTTATTACTGTGCCCCATAGAATCCCTCTATTGTTATTTTTGTGGCTTTATATTATTATTGTTAGGTCAGCTGGATTATATTGTGACTCCTTAGACTCCTATATATAGAAAGGAGGTTTTGTCATTTGAATCATCGAAGAATTGTTCATTTATGTAATATAAAGGAGGTTGACCGCTTGAAGAGGCTGAATTCTAAGGTGTTGATCTATCTTTTCTATCTTTTCTTGAGCTGGTTTCATAGCATTTGGTATCAAAGCTTTGGATTCTAGGGTTTCGCTGCTCCAAACAGGTCATCATGGAATTTTCGCTATAAATTTTGTTCTGCGATGTTTTAGAAGTTGCAAAAAAAACCCATTTGAGAAGAAATCGCGCTGAACCTTGGTTCTGAATTTCAGAGATTTTCGCGCTATATTTGTGGAGATATGATCTGAGGAAGTTGGTATTTTTGCAGACTCCTGAATTACATTCCAAACAGGTGACCCGGGGAAAATCGTCATAACTTTCTTTCTGAGCATCGGATTGAAATTATTCAAGAAGGTACAGAAAGAGGACGAACTTTAGTTTTCTTGTATATATTTTTCAGAGTTAAAGGTCAAAACAGTGACACGTGGCACTTCAGACAAGTTCGCTCTACTGAACTAGTCTACAATCAGGTCCCCGCGGGAGATTATGCATAACTCTTTCTTGGAGAATCCAATTTGGATCAGACTAGTGGCATTGGAAAGAGGACACAGAAGAATACTATAGATCATAATTTCAGAATTGGATGATTCAAAATTACAGAGATACATCAGATTCAATATCAGGCTTCTACAAAGTGAAAAAAGGTGCGTAGTTTTTTTTAAATTTTTGCGTAAGCTTGGTTTGAAGGAATTCAAAGGGCATAGTAAAGCATTATTATTGGTAATTGATGCACCGAGGAAAGAAAATGCAAACACCTAGTAAGCAACCTGAAGGCTCTAGCATGAATTATGAAGAAGAGGAAGAAATGCCACATGATATAGCAAAATTACGAGACCAAGTGCAACAAGTGTCACTTGCACAAAAATGAACAGAATCTAAGATGGATGGTTTAAAGAAAGATGTAGAAGCTAAGATGGATGGTTTAAAGAAAGGCGTAGAAGCTACGATGGACGATTTGAAGATATATTTGAAGACAGACATGGAAGAATTGAAGAAGTTGCTACAAGAAAGGGTCACTAATGGTGAAAGGGTAGTAAAGGAAACTCATGATGAGAACAAAAGAAATGTTAATCATGATTCCATAGACTCTAATGTTGGATCGAAGACCCACCATATTCCAAAAATCGATATGAGGAAGTTTGATGGCAAGGATCCCGCAACATGGATATTACAGATGGAGCAATTCTTCGATCTCAATAATGTGCAAAACACACAAAAGGTACGTATGGCAACTTTATATTTGGAACCAAATCAGTTTGTATGGTATCAATGGCTTTGTTCTCGTAAACAATTTATCACTTGGGCAATTTTTACAGAAGAATTGATAGCACATTATGAGGATACAAAAAGCAACACTTTTTTTAGCCAATTGATAAGTCTCAAACAAAAGGGTTCAATAATGGAGCACATTGAGGAGTTCCAAAAATTGAACATAAGGGTAAAAGATATTCCAGAGGAGCATAGGATTGATGTGTTCATAGGGTCTTTAAAGGATAATATCCAACATGATGTTCGCCTTTGGGAACCTGATTCATTAGAGAAGGCATTCAGGTTAGCAAGAAAAATGGAAAGCAAAATTATGGCAACCAGGAAGCATACCACTCACAACTATAAAGATGGAAGTGTTGTTGCCCCTAGTCTTCCACAACCTATAAGGTTGACACCACAACAATTGGAAGAAAAAAGAGCAAAAGGGCTTTGTTACAGTTGTGATAGCAAATACACTAAAGGTCATAAGTGTGCTGAGAAGAAATTATTCTACATAGATTGTGAAGAGGAAGAAGAAAAGGAGCAAGAAAGGTCAAAAGAAGAGGATATACTCCAGGAACAAAGCCTAGATGAAGAACAAATAAATCCGACCATATCTTGTAATGCATTGGCGGGAATTACCACTCCTCAAACCATCAAGATAGAAGGACAAATCAAGAAGAAAAAGGTAATAGTGTTGATTGATTCAGGAAGCACCCACAATTTTATTCATTGTAAGGTAGCAAAAGAATTGAATTGCTTCCTATATCCAGCACCAGAGTGTCAAGTGATGATTGCAAATGGAGGAACAATAAATTGCTCTGGAAAGTGCCATAATATCAAGCTATCCATGGGAGAATATGTATTGACTAGCCCAATGCTTTCCATTCCAATGGGAGGTGCTGATGTTGTACTAGGAGTCCAATGGCTACAATCCTTGGGTACAATAGCTTTTAATTTTCAAGAACTTTTCATCAAATTTTCTACGGAAGGAAAGGAAGTTGAATTAAGGGGTATTGCAGGGAAACAGGAAAGATAATCAGCTCTAATGGTATGACAAAGCTTCTAAAAAAGGAGCAAAGAGGTGTAATTGCACAATTATGTTCGCTAGATGTTTCCACATTGGAATCATCTATTTCTCCAGATCTCCAAAAAGTCCTGGACAATCATTCCAAGGTATTTGAGACTCCCAAAGGTCTCCCACCTATGCGTGATCATGATCATGCTATTCATCTGATTCCAGGAAGTGTTCCTCCAAACATCAGGCCGTACAGATATCCCTATGTCCAAAAGAGTGAAATTGAACGTATGGTTGCAGAAATGCTAGAGGCTGGTATAATTCAACCGAGTCAAAGTTCTTTCTCTGCTCCAGTAGTATTGGTGCACAAGAAGGATGGATCATGGCGCATGTGTCCGGATTATAGGGAGCTCAACAAGCTCACTATTAAAGATAAGTTCCCCATTCCTGTCATTGATGAATTACTGGATGAATTGCATGGATCAATTTACTTCACCAAGTTGGATCTTCGTTCAGGATATCATCAAATCAGAATGAAGATTGAAGACATTCCAAAAACAACATTTAGAACTCATGAGGGTCATTATGAATTTTTGGTCATGCCTTTTGGCCTTACCAATGCACCTTCAACATTTCAAGGTTTGATGAATTCAATTTTCAAACCATTCCTTAGAAAATTTGTGTTAGTATTTTTTGATGATATACTAATCTACAACAAGTCTTGGAAGGATCATGTTGAACATGTTGACAGGGTGCTACAACTATTGGAGGAGAAACAATTATATGCAAAAAGATCCAAATGTTTCTTTGGAGTCCAGGAGGTGGAATATTTGGGTCATATTGTATCTCATGAAGGAGTTAAGGTAGACCCTAGCAAAATTAAAGCCATTAAGGAATGGAAAATCCCCACATCCATAAAGCATCTGCGAGGATTTCTGGGTTGACAGGGTATTATCGCAAGTTTGTTAAGAATTATGGGAGAATAGCAGCACCTCTAACAACATTATTGAAGAAAGATGCATTTTCATGGACTTCGGAAGCAACAAAGGCCTTTGAACATCTTAAAGAGGCAATGTGCCAAGCACCGGTCTTAGCTACACCGGACTTCACAAAAACCTTTATTGTGGAATGTGATGCTTCAGGAAATGGAATTGGTGCTGTTCTAATGCAAGATGAAAGACCCATTGCTTTTGAAAGTCGTCCAATCAAGGGAAAGTTTTTAAGCAAAGCTATTTATGAGAAGGAAATGTTGGCAATACTCCATGCACTTAAGAAATGGCGACCCTACCTAATGGGAAGACACTTCAAGGTAAAAACGGATCATGATAGCCTTAAATACTTTTTAGAACAAAGATTATCCTCTGAAGAGCAACAAAAGTGGGTCACAAAGATGTTGGGTTATGACTTTGAAATCATCTACAAAAAAGGGAAGCAAAATGTGGTGGCAGATGCACTCTCAAGAAAGGATGAGGATGTGGAAGCATTGTTGTGCGCCATTTCTATTATCCAACCAGATTGGATAAACGAAGCAAGGGAGGAATGGAAGAATGACGAAGAAGTGTGGGCACTTATTCGAAAGTTACAACAAGATTCCAGTACGTCTGATACATTTAGCTGGCAAAATGATTCGTTATGGTACAAAGATCGCTTATACCTCTGTAAGAATTCCCAGCTAAAACAAAAGATTCTTATGGAATTGCACACTTCTCCCTTAGGAGGGCACTCAGGATTTTTAAAAACTTACCACAGGGTTAAGAAGGAATTTTTTGGGATGGCCTTAAATCAGATATTCAAAAGTTTGTGGCGGAATGTTTGGTTTGCCAACAAAATAAAGTTGAAACAATTAAGACACCGGGTCTATTACAACCTTTATCCATTCCAAGCCAACGTTGGGAGGAGGTTTCAATGGATTTTATCACAGGTTTACCCAAGTCTGAGGGAAAGAGTGTCATCATGGTGGTAGTTGACAGACTTACCAAGTATGCACACTTTTGTGCATTATCACATCCATTTAAAGCCAGTACAGTTTCTACTGCATTTATGGAAACAATTCAAAAGCTACATGGAAACCCAAAGATTATTGTAAGTGACAGAGATCCCATTTTCACTGGAAATTTTTGGACAAAATTATTTTCTTGTCTTGGTACTCAGTTAGCTCATAGCTCATCTTATCATCCTCAATCTGATGGGCAAACTGAGATAGTAAACAAATGTTTGGAAGGATATCTTCGTTGCTTTGTATCTGATAAACAAACACAATGGGTCAAATGGTTGCCTCTGGCTGAATGGTGGTATAACACTTCCTTCCATACAGCAACAAAAATGACCCCATTTATGGCACTTTATGGGTATCAACCACCATCCATCACATCATATTTAAGAGAAAATTCTAAGGTTCAGGCAGTGGAACATCACATCGAACATCAACAACAAGTCCTCCAACTCTTAAAGGATAACCTCGTGTTGGCACAGAATAGAATGAAACAACAGGCAGATCAACATCGCAGTGAAAGAAGTTTTGATGTAGGTGATTGGGTATTCCTACGGCTACAACCATATAAGCAAATGTCCCTCAAGCAAGCTAAGAAGGATAATAAATTATCACCAAAGTATTATGGTCAGTACAAGGTGTTGCAAAAGATTGGTACTATGGCATACAAATTGGAGCTTCCTGCAGCTTCTCGATTGCACCCAGTTTTCCATGTTTCATGTTTAAAGAAGGTTATAGGCGACAAGCTCCCAGTTCAAACAATATTGCCAGAACTTGACGAGGAAGGAAAAATTATATTGGAACCGTAAGCAGTCACAGAAACAAGAACTCGACAGCTACGAAATCGATCAATTTCAGAGTATCTTATCAAGTGGAAGAACTTATCTGCTGAAGATTCCACATGGGAGGATGAGAATTTTATGCAGAAGTATCCAGAACTACTCAAGCGTTGAGGACAACACTTTTTTGAAGGAGAGGGGCATGTTGGGTCCCTATAATACTAGTGATTACCCCATTACTATTGTAGTTATACCCCTTATTAATATTGTTGTGCCCCTATTGCCCCCATATTGTTATTACTGTGCCCCATAGAATCCCTCTATTGTTATTTTTGTGGCTTTATATTATTATTGTTAGGTCGGCTGTATTATATTGTGACTCCTTAGACTCCTATATATAGAAAGGAGGTTTTGTCATTTGATTCATCGAAGAATTGTTCATTTATGTAATGTAAAGGAGGTTGCCCCCTCGAAGAGGCTGAATTCTAAGGCGTTGATCTATCTTTTCTATCTTTTCTTGAGCTGGTTTCATAACAACATAAGCCTTTCAAATTACACCTCTCAGAGGTTAAATCCTCATATAAGCCTCCTAAATAGAACTAGAATTCAAAGAAATGCACATGAAGGCATGAAAGTCAAAATGTAATGGAAATAACAAATATAATCACATAAAATATGCATAAATGCAATTATTTCATTAAAAATTATAACCATGAATTTTCATATTTATAAAAAAATATTTTAACTAAATATGGTCCAATACATTGGCCATGTAAGAGCATTTTTCTAACCAAATATAGATGTCTACTATAGATACCACTCACCATCACCAAGCTAATCTATGAGGTCAATATTGTGAATGAAACACCTACATGTTATCTATTTCTATTATTGCAACATATTTTCTCTCTCATACTTTTCAAATTTTCTCATTGCAATGCATTATATACATCTTGTCTAGCCACCAAACTAGCCATGGATATCTCCACTACTCCACATAGCACAAGGTGTTAGAAAATCAAAAAGGAAGAATGATATTCTTATCTTGATAATTACTTGTGATTTCTTTGCAATCTTATTAAATCCTTTTATGTCTTTTTTAATTTTCTTATCTTTAAGCAACTATCAAAGCATAAATGCATGAAGATCAAAACAATAAGGAGACTAGATGTAGGCTCTCATCCAGAAAAAAACCCATCTTCTAGGGGAAATCCCAAAAAATATCTTCTCTTCCTTTAAAATCAAATCAAATGAGACAAACAAGGCCCTTTGACAAATACCTCCTCCAACCACCAAGTCAGCCTCCCAGGAAAACAATTATGCACCTTCGATCTATTACCTCAATTCTGCACCTTTGACCTGTTACCTCAGTTCTGTGCTTTTGGATTATTCTGAACCTTCAAACTATTAGCTCAATTCTGTACTTCTGGCCTATTATGAATCTTCGACCTATTACCTCAATTCTGCACATTTGACCTATTCTCGTAGTTCTATACCTTCAGCTTAGTGTTGTACATTCATCATATTTTGCACCTTCAGCTGAGTTTTGTACCTTTTGCATGTTTTGCATCTTCGACTCAATTATGTATACTTTTCTAAAAAATTTAGACGTGATGATCAAAATTTTGTCTTTGTTGAATACTCAAATACGTCAAATGCACTGCTTGTAAATAGTCTTTTTATGTGGTCGAATTCCCTTTATGAGGTCGAATTGAATAGAGGGCAGGCCGACTTGGTGGAGGAGTAATATATGACTAATTTACATAAAATACATTTTAGTTATTTGGAATAATAAACTCATCTATGTGTGAGATGGGGTAGCAGTTCTTTAGGGTCCTCTTGTTGAGGGCCCAGTAAACTACACACATGCGTAATTTCCCGTCCTTCTTCTTCACATCTCATTCCCAAGTGCCAACATGTCATGAATGGCCCTCTCAATCTCATATCTTTAAGCCCTGGGATGTATGTACGGGGTGATAATCATGACCTGTACCCCCGGCTCTAACTCAATCGTGCTCAAATCCTCAGTCAGGTGGCTTCCCTGGAATTATGTCTCCAAACACCACCGAGTACCTGTTTAACATGGCTTGTACGTCAGGGTGTGGTGATGTGGGCTAACCCCCAGCCTTAGAAATCCTCAACTCCACCATCCACTCAATGTCACCAAGCCTTAGGTCAGCCTCCATCCTATGTGCTGAAACAACCTATGGTGGGTAAGAGTGTGTTAGCGCTTGAAATTTCACCTCAAGCTGAGAAAGGTAAACCTCAAGGCAACATCAAACCACTTCACCTCGTAGCTAGCCCTACAGGGCGGGAGAGGGCTCTCTCCGGTCTATCTCAGTGAGATCTTCAATGGATGAGATGACCAATAGGGTAACACTGATTTTAGGCTAGTAAACTGATCAAAAAGGTTGATTTAGGGTTTTTAGGGTTTTTGGTGGCGAATTGAGGGGAAGGCAATTTTGGGTGCGGGGATTGGACACAGTTTCTGCAGGGGGTTCTTTGGGGCGAGATAGGAGACAGTATTGATGCCTTTGATTGAGGTGGATGGTTAGGAATGACAGGTGAGGAGCTAAGGAGAGCAAACAATAACTTTGAATTCTCCTTAAACAGTAGAAAACATTGAAATTAAACAAACTTAAAAGCAGAGCATGACAGTCATGAATTCTTACTTTAACACTTCGTTTGCTTAATGTGCAGAAGGAAAAGAAAGGAAATGATTCACATAACACACTTACAGGTACATAGAGAAACACACCATCAATACATGTAACCACAAGAATCCCAAAGAGGACTGCAAAACCCTGGTCTTCCTTAGCCAAAAATTGCAGAGATACAGTGAATAATACAATGATAGCTTATCCCTCAAGAGTCCAACCATGAAAATGAGAAAGAAAGTACATAATATATATCATCTAACCTCTTTCCCTGCCTCCATGGGTCGAGCTGACTATCCTAGGAGCTGTTTCAACCACTTCTAAACTAAGCACTACAAACTAGGCAGTCAAAACAACTTGCCTCTATAAGCTAGGAAACCAATTCATTCATTTAATTTCCACCTTTTTCATGAATGAATCTTCTAGAAGAGGTACATAAGAGTAAAAGTGTCAATGAAGTACAATAATTACATCAAATAAGATAATAATCCACCCCAAAAAGTCAAACAGGGTCAAACTGCGTTTTTCTGAGCTGTACACTGAAATCTGGAGAAGTTTGCCTGACGGGTCACGCACATTTGGGACCACATTTGGGGCACTTCTAGGTGGAAAAATTGAGCAAGAGTAGACTTGTTGGAAAGGTCTGTGAGTCTACTTTCCAACCCAACTAGAATTTCTGAATTTGGTGGTTATTTGCCCCTTCAAAATTGCAATCTCCCAAGACTGCTTTCTGCAACTCAAAAATGTGGCAGAAAGTCAATTTTTGCTTGTTTTTTGACTTTCTGGAGGCCCAAAACTTCATAAAATCTCAAGTCCATTGATGAGCATATGTAACTTCTCATGAAAAATCTGGAAATGCTGATTTTTTGCAAAATGGAGTTGCCGGGATGAAGGGTCGCGCGGGGGGTGAGACCCGTTAATGGACAAAAACCTGTAAATTGCCTGAAAAATCAAAATTGACCCAAAATGTTCAAAATTTCTTGTGATTTGTGCTGTGGCTGGGCTATTTAGTGTCTTGGTCCTTCAGTGAAGCCTCGGCCAAGATATGGAGGGGATCGGGCCTCTTTCTCCTTTTTTGTGCCTTGGCCAACCGCCTTTGGAACATCTTCATCTTTGACTTGCACACATGCATTCTTGCCCAATAATGGTTCTTCATGTTCCTCAGCAATTTCTTCTCTTGGTTGGCCTTAGCCAACAGCCTCTCCAAGTGTGCATTTACCCGGATGAGCATGGACTCTCGGTCAGCGGGCAATAGATCACCGGGTCTTCTCCGGTTCAAAATGTGGTCACTACGAATCCTCCACAGCTCATCAAGTGCTTGCTCATCCTCCAACTGTTTGTTGCGCTGCTCGAGGTATGTGATGGTCCATTGTGACCCCTCTAATCTCCTCTGCAAGGCATCATTTTCAGCTCTGAGGTGCTGAATGATCTCCTTTGCCTCTCGGCTAGAAGAACTGACATCAAGATCAATAAGCTCTATATCCGGAACACCTGATGGTCTCTCATCAATCTTGGGCTGTTTTCCCCTCCCTGGTACCTGTGTTGCTGAAGAAAGCGAGGCCCCTTCCACCTGATGTGGAGATAACACTCACTGAGCCGATGAAGAAGGCGAGACCCCTTCCACATGATGTGGAGAAAGTACTCGCCGAGTTGCTGCAAATAAGGCCCTCTGGCCTCTCTGATAAGTAACCACAGGTGAGGAGCTGACATGTCTGGTGACGGGGATGTCATGCTGCTGTGATGGTCCTCCCTCCTCATGAATAATCTCAGGATGTGGCGGTGATGGTGCTGTGAAAAACTCACGAGAGATGAACTCCTCCCATGAGATGCCCTGCTGAGCCAACTGATGTAATACCACTAGCTGAATCAAACCATAATGGTAAAGGCTCCTGTACTGCTGTGCCAGGCTCTTCCTCTGCATCATGGACACCATCTTCTCAATGTTCTGATAGAAGAAAACAGGGATGTTCATCATCCTCACTCGGGTGAAGTGCATCAAGAGGCGAATATGGTATGAATATACCTGTGAAAATCTGCCCTCACAGGTAAAATAGAGCATGATGAGCCTCATCATGGGAGCATACTCACTCCTGAGAAATCTGAAGGGAAACACTCATGTCAAGTGTCTCATGAGTGCTGGTCTAACGAAAGGCTCAAAATTAACATTGTCCAGCACCTTGCGCTTATTCCATACCTCTCCTACATTAGGTATCCCTGTGGTCTGTGCAATCACCTCAGGTGTCAAAGTAAAGTCTACCCCGGCGAGTTTGACATGTCCATCATGCAAGTGTAAAACAAACAGGCGAGCCAACTCTCTGTGCTACTGAATCCGAGAGATCCTCTCACAAAACTCATAGCAAGACATGTACTGGAAGCGTGAGACTGCCATAGGACAAGCTTGTAAATATGTCAAAGAGGTGGGCTCCTCTCGCCTATGATGACCACCCTTACCACCCTTATGAGGCCTCCTCTGTATCTCAATCTCTAAAGCTGATGCCTGGTCATCACTCTGCTCATAGGTTTCGGTTTCTGACATTGTTTAAGGAGCAGAGTGGCCAAAATGTACTGTTGTTTCTGCTTTGTAAAATGCTGATTTGTATGTTGTTTCAAGGGGGACAAGGAGCATGAAGGGAATGTTAGGGGAGGGACACTTTTAAAGGGAAAATGGGAATAAATATATAACACAGGGATTTAAGGAAAAAACATCGCCAAAAATCATTGCACATGCATCATCATATACATTGTTTACATGAGTAATGAGAGGTAGGGTTAGGGCTTTAATTTTTCATTTTTTTTTAGGGAAGAGGGGTATGGTTTGGCTTTTTCTTTACAAATTCAAAAGAGAAATTTATATAGAAAAACAAGGAAAATGACATGGGAAATGGGGAAAATGATTACAAGGGGAATACCTTCAAACAACATAAAACCCTAGGCATATTTTACAAATTTAAAATGCAGCAACATGGAGCTTTTCTCTTGCACATGGAGATCCTTTAAAAATGCCATTAAGATTCCCATTGATCATAACAAGCAACCATTCTTAAGTTTGGAGAGCCTACCTTGGCAATTTGGCGATTTCGGAGGGTCCTTGGATAAATTTGCAGTCGGTTTGGAAAGGAGGGCGCTGACGGGTCGCACGCCTCACCCAACGGGTCGCGCGCCACTGACGGGTCGCGCGCCTCTGACGGGTCGCGCACCTGGTCTGACGGGTCGCGCGCCTGTCCAGCTCCCAAATTCACTCAATCTTTTACTCAATCGCTCTTGCAAACAACTTGGATGCACAATGAGGGTCGATGGAGGGAGATTGGGCTTTTATAGCTTTGATTTGAAATAATTTCATGCTCAAACCCACTTTATAATGTTTCTCTTTGACACTTTATAAAATTGACCATTTTGGTTTCCTTTATCCTGAAATTGACTCATTTAATGCTTTTGCTTGATATTTTTTGCAGGGACATCATCTGAGGGATCTTGGCAAGGGAGCCAGGGTTTCATACTGTCCTTGGAAGTTTTTTGAAATTTCATCACTTTTTACAAAAATTTGAAAAATGACCTTGGCTTTAAAAACAGAGTTTTTAAATCCAAGGTGAAAATTTGCTGTACAAGATAGAAGTTTGCGAAGAAACACTTTGAAAAACATCCCTCTGGCTTGCTGGGCACCATTTGACCTTCAGAGACATGACTTTGTAAACCATCTTGACCAAAACCCTAGACCTAGGAATTTGACCTCAAGACAAGACAAGACAAGCTTGAAAGTGACTAAGGACTGAAATGACTTGATCCAGCAATGCCAAGAGGGGGACAAAGACACCAGCTCCTCCATCAGGGTTATGGCATGCCTAATGGGATGCAAAAAATTGACACTGATGAGACACCTACTAATGCAAATGCAAAGAGCTTTGATCGCTGATGGAGGGCAACAAGACCGACTCTAACATTGGCTCCAATGGGGATGGTAGCTCCTTGGAGGTACCAAGAACCTTAGACCTCTGGGAGAGCAGACCAGTGCTTTATCATCATTGGGCAATGGAGTCAATATTTATACATGTGACCCAAAGTTGGACAACTTTATTGACTTTGACAATTGACTGAAAATTAAACTAACTTTGACACAAACCGACTCACTTTATGCAGAAAATAAACTGACTGAAACAACTTGAAAAACTCACACCAACTAATCATCATCTTCAGAATTATAGCCTTCACCGCGGGCCCCAGACTAAAGATGGGAGATCAGTTCACACTTGCTGCAGAATAAAAGTAAAATGGTAATTACAATGAGAGTGATTAGAGCAGAAAATGCTCAAGCATGATACCTTTTGAGCAGCCAGCCATTCACCGACCCACCGAGACATTCATCGCCGTTCATTTCTTTGAGAAGAAAAGCATTTGGGCCACGGTATGCTGCAATTTTGTAGGGACCTTTCCACAAGTTGTCGAATTTTCCATGTTTCCCTTTGTCTTCATTTCGGGCATCCCATCTCAAAACAACATCATCTATCTGAAAATCATCTGATTTGGCCTTTTTGTCATAGATTTTCTTTATGCGCTCCTGCAACTTAAGGGAATTTTGATGAACCTCCTCTCGTGTCTGCTGTAAATGAATCATTTGACTAATCCGCCGTTGCATAGGATCCTCCTCGCCACCAGCTTCTTGAAGCAACTTTGCTACTGGAACACTAAGTGAAGTAGGAAACACTGCATCTACCCCATAAACCAGTTCAAAGGGTGACATACCAATTGACTTCTTTTGACTTACTCGATCAGCCCATAATGCATTTACTAACTTTTTGTGCCAGCTCTTCTTATTTATTTCCAGCAATTTCTTTATGATTTTCACTAGAGATTTGTTCAAAGATTCGGCCAGCCCATTACCTTGCGGATGGTAGGCGGTCGAATGCCCCAAGCTGATGTTATATTTGTAGCAAAAATCAACCATTTTCTTCGACTTAAAGGCTACTGCATTATCTGTAATCAACTTATGTGGACAGCTGAAACGTGACAATATGTTATTCTCAAGAAAAGAAATAATTACCGAATTCGTGGCTTGCCGGGTGGGAATGGCTTCAATCCATTTTGTGAAATAATCTGTGGCGATCAAGATCCATCGATGCTGGCCGGAAGATGCTGGGTGGATTTCGCCAATAAAATCCAAGCCCCAATGCTGAAATGGTGTGCTGATTTCAATGGGCTTGAGAGGCAACGGTTGTAATTTCTGCTTTCCTTGAAAAATTTGACATTCATGACAACTCTTAACTGCATTATATACATTCGAAAATAAAGAAGGCAAATAGAAACCAGCTCTCAAGATCTTATTAGCCGTGGTCTTCCAAAACAAGTGACCCCCACAGTCACCTTTATGAAAATCTTCTACTGTTGTCTTAGCTTCTTCTTCGACTAAACAATTCAGCAATATGCCACCAGGGTCTTTCCAATAAAGTGCAGATTTGATAATGCAAAATTTGGCAGCCTTTAACTTCAATGTTCTAGCTTTGTTTCTAGGCATCCCAGGGGGTGAAGACAAATTTTGAAGCACATATACTATATCAGCATACCAAGGAGAGGAAACAAAGATATCTGATACCTGTAGAGCTGAATTCTCTTCGTCTTCATCGGACAAGGCAACAATCAAATTGATGTCAAGGACATGAAGATTTGTTTCAACCATCAACTTAGCAAGACCTTGACCTTTAATCAACTTGGTAGGCTTAATTTCCACATCATACTCTAATAGTGCAGCAATCCACTTATCCCTTCTTCCTTCCGGTTTTGTTTGTACTAAAACATCCTTAACGGCTGCATTGGGAACATATGCCAAAATATGAGAATTCAGTATGTATACCCGGAAATCTTTCAAAGCTTTTATCAGTGCCAATGCTTGCTTCTCAATGATATTATAATTCAGCGCTCCGTCCCTTATGATGCGGCTGAAAAAAGCTATAGGCCTCTCGACTCCATCTCTCTTTTGCATCAACACGGCTGCCAACGTATGCTCAGAAGCAAATGAAAACAAAATAAAATCTTGTGTATAATCTGGACTGATCAAAGTTGGGGCTGAAGATAAAATTAATTTTATCAAGTTGAAAGACTTTACCGCCTCTTCGGTCCATTTGAGCTCGCTGTCCTTTTTGAGCATGTTGGTTATCTCTCTAAGATGTTCGGCAAGATTGGGAATGAAGCGACGCAGAAAATTCAATTTGCCATTGAAGGACTGAATTTCTTTCTTGTTTCGGGGCTGCTCTAACTGCTGAATTGCTTTCACCCGTGCATGATCGATACGAATGCCATCTTTAGAAATAATATGGCCTAGCAGCTTGCCTTCGCTCATAGCAAAAAGGCTCTTCTTCGGATTCAACGAGATACCATACTTTCTGCACTTTTGAAACACCTTAGTCAAATGAAACAAATGCTCTTCATCAGATTTAGAAAACACAGTCAGATCATCAAGATAAACGACCAAAAAGACATCTTTCTCATTAGCAAAGGCCATGTCCATTGCCCGCTGAAATGTAGCACCAGCGTTCTTCAATCCAAACGGCATCTTGGCATAATGAAATGTACCCCATGGAGTAGTAAATGTTGTCTTGTCACGGTCATCTTCATGTACCAAAATCTGATTATACCCGGAATAACCATCAAGCAATGACATCCTTGATGCCCCCACTACCTGCTGCAATATATGATCCATTTTGGGCAGCGGATAATTGTCCTTTAATGACACCTTGTTCAGATTTCTTAAGTCTATACACAAGCGAATCTCACCGGTCTTCTTTCTCACAGGCACCAAGTTGGAAATCCAATCAGAAAATCGGATTGGCACTATGATTCCAGACTTATATAACCTGTTGACTTCCTTCTCAATCAATGGCAGCAACTTAGGATTAATTCTTCTCAACTTTTGTCGGAAAGGCTTTTGATTTGGCTTTATGGGAATGGTATGCTGAATGATACTTGTGTCATAAGTTTTCAAATCTGAATAGTCCCATGCAAAAACATTAGAAAACGAAGACAACAATTTGATATATTCTTTCTTTACCTTTGGCGACAATGCTTTCGAGAGCTTCACCATCTTTGGATTTTCGGCTGTCCCGAGATTCACATCTTCGACACCTTCTTCCGTTGGCCTCAAAGTTGGTTTGCGGGCCAGATCATCTTCATCGAACAATTCTTCTAAAGGAATTAATCCTTTAGGAATGTAATTGTCCTTGAGCTGCAACACATCCATCTGATTTACTCCTTCAGCTTCCGTGTCTATTGAGATGTCTTCGAATTTACCCTCAATTTGCAGAAAATCTTTAATTTCTTCGTCATCTTGGAAAACTTGCCAACACCTTTGATTATCTGGAACTGTAGGACGATGCTTCACATATATCTCAAACTTATTGCTGGAATTCATGGGTATTTTAAGATTACTCGCTGCCTTTGCCAATGCATCCGCAACACCATTTTGAATCCGGGGTACACATGTCAAAGTATGTTCTGAAAACAGTTTTAAGATATCTAGGACAACATTCCGATATGCTCACATACGAGGATGTTTGGCCTGAAATTCACCTTTCACTTGCTTGATAACCAACTCGGAGTCGCCATATACCGCTATCTTCTTTGCCTTCAACTTCCGAAGGATTTTCAGACCAGCAATAAGAGCCTCATATTCTGCCTCATTATTTGAACAATCAAATGGCAATTTATATGAACATACCCTTACCTTACTTGGAACTTGGTTTTGGACTGAAAATGGGCTTCGAATCCACACACCTATACCAGCACCATCGCTGCCCACCGCACCATCAAAATCCATGGTCCAAAGACCATCCTCATCGTCTTCTAAGTGCTGAAAATGTGATGTCGATGCATTCTCTGTTTGCTGCCTATTTATTTCAGCTGTTGGCTTTATGACAGCAGACCTTTCTTCACTTTCCTTTCTCAAAACTTCTCTGAAATTTTCTGAAATGTTTGGTATATCTTTTGTTTGAACTAATTGACTATCTATCTCATTGAAATTATCCGCAAACAAAACAAAAGATTCTAAATCTGTTTGTACATAATTTACAGGATGATTGACGGGCTTTTCCTTTCTAGTGATCATGTATTTCATCTTTTGTTCCCGATATAACTTCCTCATCTGACCAAAAACCGGAATTGTAGCATAGGAAAAATCGAGCTGAAGTGTACCTTTGAGCTTGGCTCCCCATGACCTCGAAAGCAACATGCCAAATCGCGGAGGAATATCCGCCACTACCACGTCCATCAAAACATTCTTTGCTGGAATTTGATCTAGACTCACCACCAAGTCTTTGATCAAACCAATACATTTCACCCGGCTGGAATCAAACGAATACAAATCATGATACTTCCTTGTGATGTCAAGTCCCAGCTTCTCCATAATCGCTTTGGGCATCAAATTATGTGAAGCTCCCGAATCAAACATGTCATTGTGTAGCACGTACTCATGTAATCGCAAACTGATATAGAACAGAGGAACATCACTCTCGGGAGACTCACCATCTAAAGCGGGCCCAAAAATCAGCTCAGGCCGATCATCTTCTACATTCACCGTGTCTAGCATTGGATCGAAATTCAGCAACTTGGAAATTTGGCCTCGGTAAGTGCTGTTCTTCATGATTTCCGTCAAGGGAATAGATACCTTCAACTTTGCAATCTCATTCTCCAAACTGAAAGCTGAAACCTTCTCACCTTCTTTGGCCGGATTATCTCTTTTTTCACCTCTATCTCTTGGTGCATTTGATGGCTGGTCTATTTTGCTTGCTGATAATGATTGGCCTGCTGGAGGATCGATTATTTCTTTCCCTTTTTTCTGCGGGACAGCAGAACCATTCTTTTCCGAAGCTTCTGTTCTCTTCTGGATGGGATTTATGGGAACAGCTCGGTTTCTCAATTGCCTTTGCTGACCTTGCTGAGCTGATAAAGCATGCAAATACCCTCTTTGATACTCTTCGGATTCTTCTTGAAGTGCTGCATCGTTTGACAAAATATAATGCTCATCTTGGGGAATGATGGAATTACTCACCAACTCTTCCTCTTCTGTAATATAAGTGGGCAGATCATCAGGAGTGAAGAAGTGATTTTCCTCTCCAACATTATCACCTTCATCCTCTGATTCTTGGCTAACGAAATTCTGCTGAAAAGGAGGTTTCATTTGCTGCTGAACTGCTGCCTCTTGTGCCTTTGTTTCCCGCTACTTGATTCTATATTGTGGCTGTTGTGCACCTCGGAAATTAGGATTACGGATCTGCGGTTCCGGCTTGTCAAGACGAACATTTTCAAGTGCCCTCTTTATCTGTTCAACATCACGAAGAAGCTGATTTGAGGTGGATGCTTCCTCTTTGATTGTGACTCGCTTTTCTGCCTTCATCCTTGCTCTTTTATCATTCAAATTCACTTCAACACTAACAGCAATTTTCTGCATATCCTCCAAGGTAGGTGGATCTCTGTCTCTCAATGAGTAGGCCATCTCCGGATCAAAACCATCCGGGAACTTAAGAAGTGCTGATTTTCTAGATGGCCTCAAATCATCGGGAATAGCATTATAAACTGTATTGAATCTGATTATGTAATCTTGAACGGACTCACCCGGATTACGCTTGAGGTTGTTGTATTCGGCATTAATCTGAAGCGGATCCTTTCTGATTTCCCATCGATCTAAAAATTGATTCTGAAGTGCTTCCAAGGTGGCAATGCTGCTAGTTGGCAACCCTCTGAACCACTTTCTAACCTCTCCTCCAAATGTTTGCACGAACAACCGCATAGTAACATCTTCTTCATCTATCTCATATAGATCGAAGAAAGTTGTCATTTTTTCAATACATTGCTGAGCAAAAATACTTTGTGGAGTACCATCAAACATAGGGATTTTACTTTGATAATCAGCTGGCATATCATGAAGATTTGCAGGCAAAGCAAGTGGGGAAAACCGGGCAGCCATTGCTTTAGGAGGGGGAGTAGGATGAGTATGAGGAGGAGGAGCTGTGATAGTAGGGACTATAATAAGAGGAGGTGTAGTTTGTGGAGTAGGGGGAGTCGGAGGGGTAGGAGAAGTAGTAGGAGTATGGGGTGTAGAAGGAGAACCGACTGTGGATTCGGGATAGGTGATTATAGGCGAAACTGAAACATAAGGAGGATAAGATTCTTCGTGAGCTGTGATAGTGGATCCAATATGATCAGAGATATTCTCAACAAAATCAGTAAGGGTAGTAGCTTGAATATGGGTCTGGAGATATCTCAAAATGAAATTTTCGACCAATTTGTTATGTCTCTCAAATTCAATAGCAGCTGCAAAATCAGGGTCAAGGACTAGAGAATCGAGCGCACTTTCAGACTTGACTTTAAACAGAGACAACTCAAAGCTTTCGTCAAAATCTAAATCTTCAAGATAATCAAAAATAGCTGGGCATGAATGAGATTTGAAAATGGGTCTAGGATCTGTAGCCAGCTTGTTTTTCTCAAAAAGACTAGGAAAGAAAAACCATTCAGCCTGTGAAAACTCTCAACCTATCATCAACGGCTCAGAGTTAACAATTATACTGGGATAAAGTGTCAATGAAGCGCTACGTTCACAAGCTCACGGAGATTGACTGAAGCAACGTTTATCTACTAACGCTGATGTAAAACAAGAGCGTTTTCGAAGGCTACCGGGCGTAACTTCAAGCTTCGTCTAAGACTTATGAAATAACATGTCAATGAGCAAATGATTAGTTTGTTCTCCCTAGTATGGTCGCCAATATGTTAGCGCTTGAAATTTCACCTCAGGCTGAGAAAGGTAAACCTCAAGGCAACATCAAACCACTTTGCCTCGTAGCTAGCCCTACGGGGCGGGAGAGGGCTCTCTCCGGTCTATCTCGGTGAGATCTTCAATGGATGAGATGACCAATAGGGTAACACTGATTTTAGGCTAGTAAACTGATCAAAAAGGTTGATTTAGGGTTTTTAGGGTTTTTGGTGGCGAATTGAGGGGAAGGCAATTTTGGGTGCGGGGATTGGACATAGTTTCTGCAGGGGGTTCTTTGGGGCGAGATAGGAGACAGTATTGATGCCTTTGATTGAGGTGGATGGTCAGGAATGACAGGTGAGGAGCTAAGGAGAGCAAACAATAACTTTTAATTCTCCTTAAACAGTAGAAAACATTGAAATTAAACAAACTTAAAAGCAGAGCATGACAGTCATGAATTCTTACTTTAACACTTCGCTTGCTTAATGTGCAGAAGGAAAAGAAAGGAAATGATTCACATAACACACTTACAGGTACATAGAGAAACACACCATCAATACATGTAACCACAAGAATCCCAAAGAGGACTGCAAAACCCTGGTCTTCCTTAGCCAAAAATTGCAGAGATACAGTGAATAATACAATGATAGCTTATCCCTCAAGAGTCCAACCATGAAAATGAGAAAGAAAGTACATAATATAGATCATCTAACCTCTTTCCCTGCCTCCATGGGTCGAGCTCACTATCCTAGGAGCTGTTTCAACCACTTCTAAACTAAGCACTACAAACTAGGTAGTCAAAACAACTTGCCTCTATAAGCTAGGAAACCAATTCATTCATTTAATTTTCACCTTTTTCATGAATGAATCTTCTAGAAGAGGTACATAAGAGTAAAAGTGTCAATGAAGTACAATAATTACATCAAATAAGATAATAATCCACCCCAAAAAGTCAAACAGGGTCAAACTGCGTTTTTCTGAGCTGTACACTGAAATCTGGAGAAGTTTGCCTGACGGGTCGCGCGCCTCTGCCTGACGGGTCGCGCGCATTTGGGACCACATTTGGGGCACTTCCATGTGGCCAAATTGAGCAAGAGTAGGCTTGTTGGAAAGGTCTGTGAGTCTACTTTCCAACCCAACTAGGATTTCTGAATTTGGTGGTCATTTGCCCCTCCAAAATTGCAATCTCCCAAGACTGCTTTCTGCAACTCAAAAATGTGGCAGAAAGTCAATTTTTGCTTTTTTTTTTACTTTCTGGAGGCCTAAAACTTCATAAAATCTCAAGTCCATTGATGAGCATATGTAACTTCTCATGAAAAATCTGGAAATGCTGAGTTTTTGCAAAATGGAGTTGCCGGGATGAAGGGTCGCGCGGGGGGTGAGACCCGTTAATGGACAAAAACCTATAAATTGCTTGAAAAATCAAAATTGACCCAAAATGTTCAAACTTTCTTGGGATTTGTGCTGTGGCTGGGCTATTTAGTGCCTTGGTCCTTCAGTGAAGCCTCGGCCAAGATATTGAGGGAATCGGGCCTCTTTCTCCTTTTTTGTGCCTTGGCCAACCGCCTTTGGAACATCTTCATCTTTGCCTTGCACACATGCATTCTTGCCCAATAATGGTTCTTCATGTTCCTCAGCAATTTCTTCTCTTGGTTGGCCTTAGCCAACAGCCTCTCCAAGTGTGCATTTACCCGGATGAGCATGGACTCTCGGTCAGCGGGCAATAGATCACCGGGTCTTCTCCGATTCAAAATGCGGTCACTACGAATCCTCCACAGCTCATCAAGTGCTTGCTCATCCTCCAACTGTTTCTTGCGCTGCTCGAGGTATGTGATGGTCCATTGTGCCCCCTCTAATCTCCTCCGCAAGGCATCATTTTCAGCTCTGAGGTGCTGAATGATCTCCTTTGCCTCTCGGCTAGGAGAACTGACATCAACATCAATAAGCTCTATATTCGGAACACCTGATGGTCTCTCATCAATCTTGGGCTGTTTGCCCCTCCCTGGTACCTGTGCTGCTAAAGAAAGCGAGGCCCCTTCCACCTGATGTGGAGATAACACTCGCTGAGCCGATGAAGAAGGTGAGACCCCTTCCACATGCTGTGGAGAAAGTACTCGCCGAGCTGCTGCAAATAAGGCCCTCTGGCCTCTCTGATAAGTAACCACAGGTGAGGAGCTGACATGTCTGGTGACGGGGATGTCATGCTGCTGTGATGGTCCTCCCTCCTCATGAATAATCTCAGGATGTGGCGGTGATGGTGCTGTGAAAAACTCACGAGAGATGAACTCCTCCCATGAGATGCCCTGCTGAGCCAACTGATGTAATACCACTAGCTGAATCAAACCATAATGGTAAAGGCTCTTGTACTGCTGTGCTGGGCTCTTCCTCTGCATCATGGACACCATCTTCTCATTGTTCTGATAGAAGAAAACAGGGATGTTCATCATCCTCACTCGGGTGAAGTGCATCAAGAGGCGAATATGGTATGAATATACCTGTGAAAATCTGCCCTCACAGGTAAAATAGAGCATGATGAGCCTCATCATGGGAGCATACTCACTCCTGAGAAATCTGAAGGGAAACACTCCTGTCAAGTGTCTCATGAGTGCTGGTCTAATGAAAGGCTCAAAATGAACACTGTCCAGCACCTTGCGCTTATTCCATACCTCTCCTACATTAGGTATCACTGTGGCATGTGCAATCACCTCAGGTGTCAAAGTAAAGTCTACCCCGGCGAGGTTGACATGTCCATCATGCAAGTGTAAAACAAACAGGCGAGCCAACTCTTTGTGGTGTTGAATCCGAGAGATCCTCTCACAAAACTCATAGCAAGACATGTACTGGAAGCGTGAGACTGCCATAGGACAAGCTTGTAAATCTGTCAAAGAGGTGGGCTCCTCTCGCCTATGATGACCACCCTTACCACCCTTATGAGGCCTCCTCTGTATCTCAATCTCTGAAGCTGATGCCTGGTCATCACTCTGCTCATAGGTTTCGGTTTCTGACATTGTTTAAGGAGCAGAGTGGCCAAAATGTACTGCTGTTTCTGCTTTGTAAAATGCTGATTTGTATGCTGTTTCAAGGGGGACAAGGAGCATGAAGGGAATGTTAGGGGAGGGACACTTTTAAAGGGAAAATGGGAATAAATATATAACACAGGGATTTAAGGAAAAAACATCGCCAAAAATCATTGCACATGCATCATCATATACATTGTTTACATGAGTAATGAGAGGTAGGGTTAGGGCTTTAATTTTTCATTTTTTAGGGAAGAGGGGTAGGGTTTGGCTTTTTCTTTACAAATTCAAAAGAGAAATTTATATAGAAAAACAAGGAAAATGACATGGGAAATGGGGAAAATGATTACAAGGGGAATACCTTCAAACAGCATAAAACCCTAGGCATATTTTACAAATTTAAAATGCAGCAACATGGAGCTTTTCTCTTGCACATGGAGATCCTTTAAAAATGCCATTAAGATTCCCATTGATCATAACAAGCAACCATTCTTAAGTTTGGAGAGCCTACCTTGGCAATTTGGCGATTTCGGAGGGTCCTTGGATAAATTTGCAGTCGGTTTGGAAAGGAGGGCGCTGACGGGTCGCGCGCCACTGACGGGTCGCGCCCGTTGAAAAAATGCACTGCCGGAACGCTGCTGACGGGTCGCGCGCCTCTGACGGGTCGCGCACCTGTCCAGCTCCCAAATTCACTCAATCTTTTACTCAATCGCTCTTGCAAACAACTTGGATGCACAATGAGGGTCGATGGAGGGAGATTGGGCTTTTATAGCTTTGATTTGAAATAATTTCATGCTCAAACCCACTTTATAATGTTTCTCTTTGACACTTTATAAAATTGACCATTTTGGTTTCCTTAATCCTGAAATTGACTCATTTAATGCTTTTGCTTGATATTTTTTGCAAGGACATCATCTGAGGGATCTTGGCAAGGGAGCCAGGGTTTCATACTGTCCTTGGAAGTTTTTTGAAATTTCATCACTTTTTACAAAAATTTGAAAAAGGACCTTGGCTTTAAAAACAGAGTTTTTAAATCCAAGGTGAAAATTTGCTGTACAAGATAGAAGTTTGCGAAGAAACACTTTGAAAAACATCCCTCTGGCTTGCTGGGCACCATTTGACCTTCAAAGACATGACTTTGTAAACCATCTTGACCAAAACCCTAGACCTAGGAATTTGACCTCAAGACAAGACAAGACAAGCTTGAAAGTGACTAAGGACTGAAATGACTTGATCCAGCAATGCCAAGAGGGGGACAAAGACACCAGCTCCTCCATCAGGGTTATGGCATGCCTAATGGGATGCAAAAAATTGACACTGATGAGACACCTACTAATGCAAATGCAAAGAGATTTGATCGCTGATGGAGGGCAACAAGACCGACTCTAACAGAGTGCATGCCCCTAAGGACAACCAAGTTTCCATATGGCCCTGTAAGCTCCATCTCCAAATTCCTCCAATCGCTAGTGACCCGAACAAGAGAATAGAGGCACTTGACACACATCACCACATTGGTGTCTGGTACATCTACCACTAAGAAATGGTCTGCGACTGAATAATTCCCCATAGTCACTGTCATAGAGGGAACATAACATGTACACTGCATGGTCTTGTCCCCCAACACAAGTAATGAGAACCCCTAAAACTCCTCGGTCATGATCCCTCTCCTATGCACAATCTTTGCATGAATGAAGTTGTGGGTGGTCCCACTGTCCACAAAAATGAGACACACTATCCTTGCATTATGCCTCTGATCCTCAACGGAAAAAACTTAGGTACCCCATGTAAGGATGCTAGGACCCCTCCTGCTGGTGTGAAAGGGGCTCCCTTGGGTGGTGGTGGTGGTCCCCTCTTCATGTGTGCTACACTGCACCTTCCTCTAACTCTACATCGTCCTCCTGGTCGCTGTTAGAGTAGACCTCAATGTAGTTGGACTTGCCCATTGTGCATCTATGGTCTTGTGCCCATGGTTCCTGAAAAGTGAAGCATAAATTCTTCCTCCAGAGATCTCTTCAGGTTTCCTCATCCAATTGTCCTCACCCCTGGTTGGCTCTTAGTGGTAATGGTAGAAGTGTCCTCAGACACGTAATTTTATTAATCAGAAAAAAACAATTACATATTGATTTTGGAAGAGTTTACACCCAAAAAACAAAACACTCTTGCAATGAGTTATTTATAAGCTCAATGTCCTAACTACCTCTAATTATGGATCACTTATGCAATAAAAAGTGTCCACTTACAATAAAAGCTATTCAAACAATCTTACTAACAAATCTCCTAAAATAGAGCCTAAGATACGACACATTTGTAAAGTCATATCTTTTACAACAATATACTAATTCTAAATGTCTCCATTAAATAATTAAATATTCTAGATAAATAATTAATAATTTAATATATTAAATTAATAATTATTTTATTCTAACTTAATAACATATGATAATATTTATTTTTGGATCATCTAACATTCCCCCCTATGATCCAAAGATACATTATAATAGATACCAAGTTCATCCCTGAACTTAGTAAATTTTATTCTGCTAAGCGGTTTTGTGAAAATGTCGGAGATCTGATCTTCTGAAGGACAATAAATTGGCTTGAGGACATCTTTGGCAATGAGAGGTTTGATATGATGATACTTGGTGTCCACATGCTTTTTCTTTGAATGAAAAACTGGGTTCTTGGCAAGTTTGATGGCTGACTGGCTGTCAATGAATAATGATGTAGCTTCTGCCTGAGAAATGCCCAAGTCCTGCAAAATTCTGCGCAACCAAACAATTTCACATGCTGCTTCTCATGCTGAAATGTACTCTACTTCTGCTGAAGAAGTGGCCACTGTAGCTTGTTTCCTACAACTCCAAGATACTGTTGCTGACCCCATATTCATTAAATAACCTGATGTTGATGCTCAATCAACAATACTTCTAGCAAAGTCGGCATCTAAATATCCACCAAGTATGAAGTTTTTAATCTTTGTGTAAAGAAGACCAAAATCTTTTGTTCCTTGGATAGATCAAAGCTCTTTTGGCTGCATTCCAATGGTTGTCTCGTGGTTCCTGCATAAAACATGAAATAATACTGACTGCATAAGATAGATCAGGGTGAGTGTTTGTTAAATAAATCACGCTGCCAATCAATTGTCTGTAAGTAGTGCTATCCACCTTTCCCCCCCTCAAATTTTGAAATTTTCAAGTTCTGTTCCATGGGGGTAAGAATAGGCTTGCAATATTGCATACCAAATTGCTGAAGAACCTCTGCCACATACTTACTCTGAGAAATGAAAATATGATGTGGACATTGGAAGACTTCAACTCCAAGATAGTAATGAAGTAATCCCAAATCTGTCATCTTAAAACCTGCATGTAACTCCTTTTTCACTTGGGCAATATTATCATCATTGTTTCTAGTAATGATCAAATCATCTACATACATAACAAGAATTACCATATATTTTCCCTGTTGTTGCACATACAAAGTATCATCAGATTCACTTCAATGAAAACCAACTTTCCGAAGGTATTCATCCATTTTGCATACCAAGCTCGGGGAGCTTGTTTTAACCCATATAAAGCCTTGATCAATTTGCAAACTTTACGTTCTTGCCCTTCAATTTCAAAACCTGGTGGTTGTGTCATATACACTTATTCCTGTAAATCCTCGTTGAGAAAAGCACTTTTAACATCCATTTGATGAAATTTCCATCCTTTCTGAGCAGCCAATGCAACTGTTAATCGGATGGTGTTCCATTTAGCTGTAGGAGCAAAAGTTTCCTCATAATCAATGCCTTCCTGCTGTGCAAACTTTAGCGATAAGTCTTGCTTTATACTTTTCAAGTTCGCCCTTTTGGTTGAACTTAATTCTGTAAACCCATTTGCATCCTATGGGTTTAACATTTTGAGGACAATCAACAAGTTTCCAAGTGTTGTTATCAATTACTACTCGACATTCTTCAATCATAGCCTGTTGCCATTCTTTATGTTTTACTGCTTCTTTGTATGTGGAAGGTTCAGTAAAATAGTTTAAATCAAGGCAAAATTTCCTTCACTTCTGTGTGACTTTCTTGTGCCTGTTTTATTCTACTCATTAGGCTTTACATCTTTCAAAAGTTGAACTGCCCATTTTGGTAGTTGATGCTCACTTGTTTGAGATTCTGAAAATTCACCATCATTGTAAAGAGGATTAATATAAACTGATTTTCGTCGATCAATTGGAGATTTTGGAGGTGGAGAATCACTGTCAGAAGAACTACTGCTGCTTGGATGCGGATGAACTGCTAGAATATCCAGATGGTGTTGTTGAAGTAGATGGACTCGATGAATCATCTTCAGATGAAGGAAAATCAAGTTCATACCAATTTGGTGAATTTGGTTGAATTTGCATATTTCCTTTTCTTTGACTGCCTTTAATTTCTAACTTTTGAAGAAGAATTCTGATTTCTTCAGCACTCTTACTCTCTGTTTTATCAAAAATTACATCTCTGCTCACAATAAATTTTCCATTGGTCAAAAGTTGGTACCCTTTCTTCTCATTAGAATAACCAATCATTGTGCATTTCAAACTTCTTGAGTCAAGCTTAATTTGTTTTTCTTTCGGAACTAAAGCATAACAGACTGATCCAAAAACTCTAAGATGTTTAACTCGAGGTTTGAAACCAAACCAAGCTTCATAAGTTGTGATTTCGTCTAAAGAAGTAGTTGGAGATTTGTTCTTAAATAGACAGCTGTATGAATTGCTTCTGCGCAATATGTTGGACTTAACCTTTTAAAAGTTGACATAGATCTCGCCATTCCTAACAAGGTACGATTCATTCTTTCTACTACTCCATTTTGTTGTGGAGTGTAAACATTGCTAAGATGTTGTTTTATGCCATTATCACTATAATAAGTTTTGAATTCATTTGAAGTGAATTATCCCCCATTAATTGTACTGAGAGTACCTATCTTTTCTTTGACTTCATTTTCAACAAGTTGCCAAAAAATTTTAAACGTTTCAAGTGCTTCTGACTTTTGCTTTAAGAAATAAACCCAAGTCATTCTACTAAAATCATCAATGAATAGTAATAAATATTTGCAACCACCGAATGAAGTCTGTAGTGGTCCACAAACATCACTGTGAACTAGTTGTAGCCGCTTGTTTGCACGCCATGAACTTGTTGGAAAACTTTCTCAACATTGTTTTCCATAAATGCAAGCTTCACATTTTGTATTTTCCTTTTTGAAAGTTGGAAGTCCTTTAACCATCCCATGTTTTTGCAATTGAGAAAGACCATCAAAATTTAAATGTCCATATCTTACATGCCACAATCGTATAGGTGAAATCCCTATAGTCACTACCCCTGCAAAATTAGAATGCCTTGGAATAACTGTCCCTTTCATCCTTAACAATTTGCCATCTTCATAACCTATCACCACTATTTGCAAACTCTGTTTGACTGAATTAATCTTAACTAAGCCATCTTCCATAATTACCTGATTTCCTGCTTGTCGAATCGTGACTAAAGACAACAAATTTTTCTTAAAGGTTGGTACATACCATACATTTGAAATCATTTTTTCTCCAATGCCAGGGAGAAAAACTTTATCTACTCCTTTTCCATAAGGAGTATGTTTTGTATCATTTGCAGGAAAAATGGAATTAAGTTGACAATCTTGAAAATTCCAAAAAAATCACGTCGACAAGTCATGTGCTGAGTTGCCCCTGAATCCAAGATCCAGGCATATTCATAATCACTTCTAAGATGGGATGAAAGTTGTAATGCCGACGAAGAAGTAAAAACATATTCTGAGTTATCATCATCTTCATCATTTGCAAATTGTGCTGGGTGGTGATGAAAGTTGGGAATTTTATTAAGAGAGGCTCGACAATCTTCAACATAATGTCCAACTTTATTACATCTTCAACACACAATTTGACTTAAGTCTTTTCCTCTTCCTGGATATTGTCCTCTGCCTCTGCTTTGACTTCTGTCTTGAGGTTGTCCTCTACCTTGTTATTATTTCCTCTTCCTTGATTGTTTCCTCTGCCATGCAAATTACTCTTGCTTGAATTATTGCCACTGTTAAATTTGTTTCCTCTGCTTTGGCTTCAACCTCGACTTTGTAAATTATGTGTTGCTTGATTCTGATTGAAATTCCCTCTGCCTCTACTTCGAGAACTGTCAGTTGATGATTTACTAGTGCTGGCCTCAGTGAAAAAGACATCTTCACCAAAATTATTTTTCTTCCCAAAGGTTTTATCATGTTGGGTCAACATTTCGCAGAGCTCATCAAACTTTAGCTTCTCTAACTTTCCAGTTAATTGTAGAGTCTCCAAAAATGTGTGTAGGAAGAAGGAAGTCCAATAATTAAAATTGTGACCATAAAAATATCATCTACTGCTGTAAAACCAACATTAATGATTTCCTGCCTAATATTCTTAAGTCTTGAGATATATTCAATAACATCACCTCCTTCAGTCAATTTTTGTTGCAACAATTTTAATTTTAGATCAACTTTCTTTGATTCAGGCTGAGTATCGAAGAATTCTTTAAGAGTTCTCAAAGCAGACCATGCATCTGTAGCATTTTCTATATGGACATTCATTTCATCATTGGCAGAAGATTTAATGAGAGCTAATGATTTGGAATTCTTAACTGCCCATTTTGCTAGTGCAGCTGCATCTGTGGGTTTATTTAGCTTAATATCACCATCACATATACCTTGCCACAATTCATTATAAATGAGAGTGTTTTCGATGAGGTGTTGCCATGTTTTATAAGATTTTGTACCTTCAAGTTTGTGGTTCCCATGTGTTCTATTATTTTTCTAGTGTGTAAGAGAGCGGGTTTTGAGATCTACGTTTCTGTGTTGGTAAAGTTAAACTAGAAAGAGCAATGGCTGAGGCAAATGCAGGGCTTCAAAAAACCAGAATTCATCAAAGTTGAGATCTGCGTTTCTGCGTTGGTAAATGAAGAGAGCGGATTTTGGTAAATGAAGAGAGCGGATTGAAACCACTGTTGCCAAGGAAAAAGAGGTAAGATGATTGGCAGATAGAATGGTCTAGCTTGGGAATGAGGACACTGAATTAGCTAAGAGACGCGCAAGTTCTTTTGTTCGAGGAGATGATATTGTTTATAAACTTTTTACTGAATTTTCTTACCATTTTGGCATTTCCTTGGGAAAAATAGCATGGAGATGATGGAACATGAATAGTAGTGAAAGAAATCTTATAATAAAACACAAATTGATTTGCAGATTAAAAATCTAAAATCAATAAGAATTATTTATTTATTTTTTTTTAAACACAAAACTGGACAATTTCCATACCAATCATCTGCTAATCAATTTAATGGAGTTTTCCAGAAACTTGTAGAGCCGAAATCTCCTCCTCACATCCACTACAGGATTACTAGAGCTTTGATACCACAATAATGACAGAAGTGTCCTCATACATGTAATTTTATTAATAAGAAAAAAGCAATTACATATTGATTTTGCAAGAGTTTACACCTGAACAACAAAACACTCTTGCAATGACCTATTTATAAGCTCAATGTTCTAACTACCTCTAATTATGGATCACTTATGCAATAACAAGTGTCCACTTAGAATAAAAGCTATTCAAACAATCTTAGTAACAACTCTCCTAAAATAGAGCCTAAGATATAACACATTTATAGAGTCATATATTTTAACGATATACTAATTCTAAATGTCTCCATTAAATAATTAAATATTCTAGATTAATAATTATTAATTTAATATCTTAAATTAATAATTATTTTATTCTAACTTAATAACCTATGATAATATTTATTTTTGGATCATCTAACAAGTGGTGGAGCCCTAGTGTCTCTCCCCCTTTGCTGGAACTCTTTTCTGGGTGATATTGGTGCTCTAGTCCTGGGTAGAGCATCCTGCAAGTCTTGTGCTCTCCCAACTATGTCCTGCAAGGTGGCAGGGATGTTGGACTTCACCAATCCCCTCTACAAACATGAAAACCCTCCTAGCCTCTGATAGGACAGGAACCATCAATGATAACCTCATAAACTCGGAGATGTAGGCATCAACATTCCCCATCTGCTTGAGAACTCCCCAAAATTCCCCTTCGAATCTCTCCTCTCAAAATGCTCCAACACCCTCCGAGTGAAATCCTCATAGGCTGTAACGTGGTTAGTGTTATCCTCTACAATGTCCCAGGCTGAGGAGGAGATCGAAAGAGGTAACTTCAAACCACTCGTAGTTCAATAGCTAGCTTGCTAAACCAGAGAGGGATCTCTCTAAGGATTTCTCAGTCAATGACTGTAAGAGAAATGGATTTTAGGCTAGATATAATAGTTTTAGTTGAGTTTTTGAAAATTTAGGGTTTTTAGGTTGCTGGACCAGGGATGAGAAAGAGAAATTAGGTTAAGGTCTCAAAGGTATGTAGTATCAGGCATAAAGAGGAGCAATATGACGATGTCTTGTGATGGATTGCGATTTTGTCAATGTAGTGTAGGTTCTGAAAGCTTAAGAAATCATAATGAGCATGTATTACCATGAATTCATTAATCTAGAAGAAGAAATACACAAACATGATTTTCCACATAAACATAGCTTTGAATATAAATAATTCTGCCTATATAACTGTAAGGAAAATCACTGAGGAAAGAAAAACATGTTAAGGGAGATGAATTCATTCATAATAAATTGACATAGAAAGGAGACAACACCACAAACTCACTACACAAGTATTCCTGAAAAATAGCTGCAACTGCTCCTTGATTAACTGTATGAAAGCATAAGATACGAGTCCTCTCCTTTGAAGTCCAACCCTTCTCTCCGAGTGATAAATGATACATATAGAATTAAAAAAAACAACTTCCCCACTTTTAGGGGTCGAATCCCTAAGTGGTGGAACAATTTCCAAGAATCTCTCAACCAACAGGTGAGATGAGAAGGTAAAAAACCAACTTTTCTCTTAGACTTTGATTTGAATTTTGCTTCATTTATGAGGCCTAATTAACCATAAAAGCGACATCTCATGCCTATTTATTCATTATTACGTCATATATACTTCGAACTACTAAAGCTGCATCATACTACCTTTGACCAAGTCAAACTAGAGAACTGAGAAATTACACAGTGGAAATTTTAATTGAAAACTCAGAAAATTGTAGAAGCGCAACACCAACTATGAGGCCACTTTAAGGTGCCTTTATGAAGTCAAATTTGCAATCTGAGAGAACAATACACTAGCCCTACCTATCTAGTTTCCATAACATCTTGAATTTTTTAAAATGACCCATGGGAAGGCCTTCAAAAATTGATTCTCCCAAGATGTCCCCAAAAGCGCAACGTCTGTCAAAAACAGGGGCAGAATGTTGATTTTTTACCCCTTTTTCTCAATTTTCTCAAAATTTGAGCCTTGTCTGAGAAATATGATGAAATTATTTTTGAGAGGAGACCACTAGATTTCCAAAAATCTAAGCTACTTGTCATTTGGAGCCTTGAGGAGAAAGTGCAGCGCCAATGCACTACGTTTCTGCAACTAGTGCAATTTCTGAGTTTTGCACCAAAATTCACCAAAAACCAAAAATGCTTAGAAAAATATAAAAATTGGTCCAAAAGTGAAAAATGAGGTATGTTATGCTCTCATGGATGCTTCAACAAGCATCTCCAAGTTATCCCTCTCATTTTTGTCTTTTAGGGTTTCCTTTAGCTTGTTTTTCATTTGCTTGAGCTTGATGTTGCAAATCATGTTTCTGGTTTGGTATTGGTGGGCCATGTGCCTCAATAGCTGGTTATCTCTATTAGGCTTGTCAATAAGTTGTTTTAGATGGCCATTGACCTTACCTAACCAATGCTCTCTGCCTTCACTAATTTCCAAAGAAATTCTGTCTTCAATGTCCAAGGCTTCATCCAGTAGGTTTTGTTCTTTTCCTTTCTTCAATGCGCTTTTGAGACCCTTTGTTATTGGCTTCTTCTTTCCAACCTGATTTTACTATTCATCATGCTTTAACACTGCTTTACCTTTGTCTCCTTGCTGCAACATCTTGGATTGCTCTTTCTCCATGATTAGCTGTTTGGCCTTAAGTTGAATATTTTCTTGCTCAAGGAAGGAAATGATGAATCTGGTCTTGGCCCAAATGTCCATGATCTCTCTAATTTGGGAATCCTTCTCCTTGATAACTTGTTTCAGTTTTGAAGGTTCATCTACTGCCTCCAAATCAACTAGTTCAAAATCATGCTCAATTAGCTCCTCATCCTATAAATGTGATCTCTGTTGTGCTAATGTAGAAGGCTTGGCCCTTTTCTCCACTTGAGAAGTAAAAACAAGTCTTTTTCCTCTCTGATATATTTTAGTCACCTCAGGTCTAGGTGTCCTGGGAAATTCCTCTTATTTTCTTGATGACCCTACCTCCATATGTTGTGATGATGTGTCTTGATGATGACTTGATGAAGTAGTTTCATGCCATTGCAAAGCTGTTTCTATGAAGGTATCCCATGCCATGTTCTTTTCTGCCAACTGATGGAGGAATACAATCTTTATCAAACTCTGATGAAAAAGACTTGGTTAATTTTCTTTACTTTTCATCTGCACCTTTTCAGACATTTTGATAAGACTTCTACACAAGTAGTTGCACATGTTGAGAGGTTTCAGAGCTGTGAAATGCATTAGCATTCTAATGTGGTATCCATACAATCTGGAAAATCTCCCCTCACAGGTGAAAAACTTCATTACAACCTTCATCAGTGGCACATAATTTTCCTACAAGTATTAGAATGGAATGATGTGTGAATGAGCCTCTCTATAGGGTGATTTTAAGAAAGGTTTGTATTACTCAAGGTCTAGGCTCATGCCTTTGAACCAATACTCCCCATGATTAGGTATCCCTATGGAAAAAGAGATGGAAGCTACTGAGAATGTAAATTCAATCCCTAATATGATGGCTTTTTCTCCCTTCAAATTGGTGGCAATCCAATCATTGAGCTGCTCATGAAAACCTACTTCACCCACCCTTTGACAAAACCCTAGGCAGTTGACATCTTCAAAGCACTGTTTAATGAATGGTGAAGAGTTGATTTCATTTTAGTTTGTAGGCTCATATCTCAGAATCCTCCCTCCATTATGATGTTTTATCTTTTCTGATGGTGAAGAGTCTCCCTCCATTATGAAAACCCTAGATAATAGGAAAATGGAAAAAATAATGAGGAATGAGTGAAATGGTGAAATGAGGGAGTTAGGGAAGGGAAATTGTGATATGGAAACTTTGAGAGATGGGTAGGGGTTTTAGAAATATTATGAAGTTGAAATGGAGGGAAATGAATGAGGGAAGATAAGCAAGAAATTGGAAAAATAGTCCTAGCTAGGAAAACTGCTGAGTTTGATAGGTAAGAGCTAGGGTTTGTAGGAAGATGGAGTAAACTGAAAGGAAAGATTTGTTTGGTGGATGGAATGGTAATTTGTATGCAAACAGAGGTATGGGATATCAATCTCTATGGTTTTGAATGTTTCCAGCTGACTAAACTCACTATTAGTAAGTTTAAAAACATGAAATTTATCCAAACCCTAAATGATTAAACTAACCATCATTCATTTGATTTTCCAAAAGGAAAGAGGGAGTGAGATGATTGTACTTACTTGCCAAATAGCTTAAAGCAATAATAAACTGGAGTGTAAGCTTAAATTTGGAATTTGGGTGATTTTATTTGAGTTTTGGGCCACTCTGTCCTGAGCGCAGCGTAGTTGACAAAAGCACATCGCCAAAGCGAAACACAGTTCACAGAAGTGTAATGCCTCTCCCAGAAGCACAACGCCTAGGAATTTTTGCCAATTTTAGCTAGAAAACCCATGTTTTTTTCACTTAAAGAGGAGAGATATTGATAAACAAAGGAAGTAAGGATGCAAATGAGATATGATTGGGACTTTTGGGCTTTTATAGGCATAGTATGATCCTCGTTTCAGTGAAAATGGGCCCCACATACCTTTTTCAAAACACGACTTTCACTCTTTTTGAAAATGACCACATTAGAGATTTGTAATCTGAACTTCTTTTTACCTTTTTGAATAGTGAACCTTCTTTCTTTTGGAACCTTGATACTATGGCCATGAAGTAATCATGATTTATTGAAAAGAGTTGCTTATCACAACTCATCTTATGCCAAATTTTTATGCATGAAATGAAAATGGACCTTGAAACCCTAATGACCTAATGAAGAAATTAGACTGAGTAAATTTCTGATGGTGATGACTGACATGATGATGACATTCTCTTTATGATGATACACTCATCTGAGTGATGTAAGCGATTGACATGTGATATTTTTGAGAGAATAGAGATAAACCTAGACAAACTAATCAGTGACCAAATTTTATTATGAAAATCTAGTGAAATGATAAAATTTGACCTTGAGACCCCTAACAAGCTTGGTAAAAGCATATTTGATCACTGGTGATAGGAAAAAATGACTGAAACTAACAGTTAGCCCATGGAAGCACTAGTCATGGGATTCTCCTTCTAAATTCAATGTGGAAATCTTAATTTCCTCCCCCTCTATCATCTGGTTGAGTTGGAAGAAGACATCTAAATTCCCAACCCATGTTTTCGCTAAGCTCTTGGATGAACCATCAAAATTTGGGAGGAAAAATCTCCCCATGGTGTGCTACAAATCAATACCATGCATGTAGCTTCCTTCACCTTGCCCTTTCCCCTATTGTTACCCTTGAACTGAAAAAATTCCCTGAAGGTAATGGTCTCTCTAAAGTTGGGCCCATAGGACTCATACTCCAAAAAATAGTCCCCCATGGGCATCTCCTCTTGCCCTTGCGGTCCTCTAGCATCAAATGCTAGAAACGTGAGGATAGTGGACTTGGGTGGTGTACTGGAAATGAGGGGTGCATTGGGGCCATAAACCCTATGGTGGTCCAACGCGCTGGAGCCTTTGCCAAATTGGAATTCCCCTTGAATCCATTTTCCCTTGTTGTTGCTATAGGTTTGCTGCCTCAACTCCTAAATACCCTTAGACAAATCTTGAACAACCTTGAGAAGGTGTTGGGAAAGCTCCTCCTCTTTACTCCTTTTGTATTGCTTAATATCTCCCATGTTTGGCCTCTCAACCTCCAATTCAACTAACACTAGATCTGGGGTATATTGTAATTTCCTCTCTATGCTCCTGTACCTCTGCCTCTAGTAAGTCATGTTCTGTTGGTCTTCTAATGTCATAGAGTGATGCTGCTCCCACAGAATGAGCCAAGAATATGAGATATGATACCACTGTAATATTCTTAACGAAAATATACAATGATAAACAAAGAAAACATAGCAAAACATACATGAAATTTACACACAAATCAAACACCATATATTGAGCCAAAAGCTACGTTGTTCTGAGTCATTTTATTATAAAATCATGGGCTTAGAATATGGTGTTTGGAAAGTGTTCGCCTAGGCTTGCTCAAGGCAAGCTAACAAATCCCAAGTGATGAAGACAAGTCCCCAAATGTTGTTGTATGATCTCTTTATGGATATGTGTTGTTCTCCCAAGAAATTGAACTACTGGTTGCAAGAAATGGCTAGTAGGGCCTCCTCCATTGCTCAACAAATTCTAGGAAATTAACCCGAGGCTCTCCTCCAAGTACCCACAAAAATCCATGAAGGAATTGGCCAAATGTTAACCTCATAATTTCGACCCAATTTCCCCTAGCTCCTCTAGATGTTGGGTATTTCAACTCACCTGTAAATTCTGCTACTGAGTGTCCCCAAAATGGATGAAATATTTAGAAAAACTCCTTCCCTAACTCTCACACAAATTTTAGCCCAAAATTCATTCTCTCCTTTAGTCCCACACGTCGCATGAAAAAGAGTTGCATAAGTCCTGTGCGATCACTGTTGAAACTCCTCCACAATCCCAGTGAAATACTCCTGGACTGATCTGAAAATGATGGGAATTCCCTCCTAGGGTTGGCATTGTAAGTCCACCAAATCAAGGGGTGATATTCTTGCCTGAAAATCTCTTGTGATCAAAAACACATGATGACTTAGCCTCTAGCTCAAGCGTGCTAATCTAGGTGAATGATCGAATGATCAATAATTCCCAAAATGAGTGCCTCCTCCTCTTTTGTCATTGTCCCTCCCAATTTCCCATGTGGGGCCCAACCATCAAACTCCCCGTTATTTTCCCTCCAAGGAGTGTGTATTTCCAAAGGGGCCCGTATTTCTCCATGAGTGGTCCCCACCTTCCACTAAAATTTTGATTTTTTTCCTTTTCTCCTAAGTTGGGCCTTTCCTTAGCTCCACAACTCAAGTGGGGCTTCATAACACACTTTTCCTAAGGGTAAATGCAAAGTAAAACAAAATTGGAAATATTGATACGCCCCATTAGCAATATTCCTATGTGGGAATATCATAACATCTATCACACAATAGCTGGAAATTAAAAAGTGGAAGCATAAAATTAATTTCACATATACATAGGTAATAATTCCTTCAAAATAATATTTCCATTCCTTCGAAAAACTTAGAAGGAAATGTATGCAAGATGGTAGAAAAAGAAACCCTCCAGGGATACCACAAATCACCCTTAATTGAGAGGAATGACTCGCTAAGAATGTACAACTTGTTGGATAAATTAAAAATAACAAAAACTATTGTACCACCTAGTAGACAATGTGTATGGCCTATTCATAAGAGTATAAAAATCTATCCACATGACTGTATTGACTTTTGCATGATTATATGAAACTATGCCATACACCTGTATGGAACTATATAACACTTATAAAGAATGCCACCTACAACCTAGAATATCGTCTACTTGAATCCATACCCTCTTTGTCTTTCTTAGTTATTCAACCTAATCAATTGCTCAAGTGTATGTGAAAACCTCTTTCTAGACCCATCTTTATACTTTTAGCCAAGAGTAAAACCTTAATCCATTTTTGAGTTTACTCCTAGACTAAGTCATGAATGCATGAGATACACCTTTTTAGACTTAACAACTAAGTACACAACTTTGACTTTTTAACCAAAGTGAATTAAAAAATATAAATACTTTTCAAAAATTACCTTTTGAAAATATACCTAATTACTAAACCTACGTGGAGGTACCCATCCAAGCTGTAATTCTCAGTGATCTCTCTTAGTGAGGAATGAATTTTACAACAATCGAGATCTATCTTTGAATGCGTCAAACTTCAATTTTTCCAAGGGATTGGCGAGAAAATTAACTATCTTATGATCAATTGGAATATATTGGAGCTTTGGTACTCCTATATGAATCCTATCTCATATGAAATGGTCTTTTCTCTCTACTTAGCTAAGTGCCATGGAAGTCTAATTCCTATTAAACTAGGATACCATCACTGATCCTAGGCTAAAGTGACACCTTGAGGTTCTTTTCCTATTTGTTGCATTGCTTTCATTTTCCAAGTCTCTATATCCACACAACCTTACTGTACCATATCCAAGATGCTTTAGGTCATATTGCATTGTGCCCCTCAAATTCTCGAGCACAAATTTTGCTACTACTCAATGCTCCTACCTTGGCTCCATATGAAATGACTAAATATTTTCACTATAAAACACTGATATATAGCTATGTGTTGACCAAATAAATTAAGGAACCTATTAAATTCTTGTACATTATAGGTTCACCAACTCTAAATTTGAAGCCACCACCTTCTTCAAATTATTGATCATGTGTGTTTCCATATGTTTATAGTCCTCCATCCAAAATAACTTTACGATTTGAAGTGCATACTTATCCATCCCAATGAAAATATCCCTTGGTCTCACCAAAACCTGCAATCTCAATAAGTAATGCATCATGCTAGTGTCCTTCCTCTTAAGCTTAGTTTCCATGTGTAGTTTGCACCCTGCAATGAGCTTCTCTGCACTCGTGAATAAAAATTCATTTACACACAACAACAAAATGAGTGAATCAATCTAAATTAGAATCTTCTTCACTTTTGGTGAAGCTCGTGCTTTGAATATATCCAATTATCTTGGAATACCATGCTTTTAGTGGTTTCTCGAGTCTATATAAGGATTTGTTAATGTTGCACACATGGGAATCCTTCCTATTTACCTCAAAGCCTTTAGGATACTCTATGTACACTTTTTCCTCAATGATCCCACTAAGGAAATCTATCTACACATACATATAATGTATCCTCCATCCCATAAATTAAACCGAGGACCTAAAAACTATAATAGAAATGTACTTTGAGATTAGATAAAATGTCTCCTCATAGTCCACCCTTATATTTATGACAACCCTCTTACCACAAGCCTCACTTTAAACTTCTTAATACTACCATTTGATACATGCTTGGTCTTGTAAAGCCACATGGAACTCATAACTGAATTCCCCTCTGGTCTTGAAAATATGTCCCGAACATCATTATTCACAATGGAGGTTTACTCCACCATGGTGTCCCACCATACTTGTTGGTTTACCACCTTACGATCTAGAATGTTGCTCATTAATGCCATGTAGTCTAGAAGCTTCTTTGGAGGCCTGCACTATTTTAATTTTCTTCTAGGAGTCTCAACATACTCTTGAGCATTTCTTAATGTATGAATTAACAATCAAGTTCTCCTGATAGAAGAGGAAGGGGGTACCATCTACCCTTCTCCACCTCAAGGTTGTTATTTTACTCTTGAAATCACTAGTAACTATTCCTAGTCCTCATCCTTTATCACTAGAATAAGATCATGGGACGTTTCTAAATCCTTCCTCATGAATGTATTCCTTTGCTATAGAATAAATACCATGTAAGTCTTTGAAGTTTCACTATGCTCATTGTTTGGGAAAGAAATATTGGCATGATTTCCAAACATGCACCCTATATATACTCTATGTTGCTTAATACTAAACTATGGAAGACCTATGACTATCTCCCTTAGAATAGGTCATTCCCCATGATGCAGGTACCCCATGATCTTATGCAACAACTTGCACAAGTTCTCACTGTTATGATCTAGGAATCAAACAAGTTCACCTTGTAAAATGTAGAAACTACCTCATGTAAACCCTATTAGTTAGGATATATATTCCTTTGGTTTGATGAGGAATTTTTGGTTCTTGAATTCCACTATAATTACCTTATCTTCCATAATAAAAACTAAAAGAAAAATCCTCTTGATACTTGAAACAAACAAGACATTGTCAAAATATAAAGAATTACTTGAGTCAATCTAGAAAGAAATAGTACCAATTCCTAATACTATTACTTGGCATCGTTACCAAGCAAAAAATGTACTCCTCAGTCCTACTTATTCAGACAAGAAAACAACCATTGTACCAATGTCTTATGTCAATATGCCCCATTGTCCACATACCATGCATTCCTTAGAAGCACACTAGTAGAAATGCAAGACACCAATGAGACATCTTTTTCAAGCTTGGTAGTAGAATCGTTCATCTAAGTTTGCGATGAGAATTATTAATTATTATTCTTATGACAAACAAAGAACTTGATTTTAATCAAGTTCTTCTTTCCTAGTTGTGAGGTTGCATCAGGGGAATTTTGAGGTCTAAAATGGGTCTCCTAAGGAAAATAATAAAATAATAAAATAAGAGTTATTAATTTTTAAAGGAAAATAAATAAAACTATTCTTTATGGTACTTTCGGCTATACCTTTATAGGTTAACTCAAATTTCAAGTGTCAACATTTGTTGGAGGCATAATTTAATTCTGCATCCATTGGGTGCCTACACTTGAAATTTGAGTAAGATTTTAAGGGGATAAGTAAAAAATACAATGAAATAAATATTTTTTTTCTTTTTCCTTTAAGGATATTTATCCCTGGAGATGGCATCATCATCTTGAATCTTATTGGTTCTTTTAAAGTTTATTTGGTCGTAATTTTTTGTTTTGAGGTCCATTTTTGTGCTCAAAATTCTCATAATGACTCCTTACTCTTTCCCTTATCCTTGCTAGGTCCTTTACTTCTACCCTTGATTGATGAAATAAATCTAGATTATCGTCACCACCCTTCTTATTGGCCTTTTACTCTATCCGAGTCTCCTTGCAGATATAGTCATCCTAAAGCCTCTCAAATTTAGGAGGGTTTCCATTAGCATACATACCTCTAACAAATGGTTCCCATGAAGTTGGGAAACCATTAGTTATAAGTTCACTAGCTGTACATATTCAACCTTCTCTCCAATTGCTATAAGTTGATCATGAATCCTTGTGATCTTCATAAGGTAACTGTTAACTGTGTTTGATTTGGTCATCATTATGGACCTAAGTTTTTTCCACAATGTCATATTCTTGTTTATGTTCTCACTTTGGTAGAGACTAACAAGGCATCAAACATATCTTTCATCATCTTATTCTCAAATATAGGAGGGATAAAATGATCCTTTGTAGTATCCATGATCATTCAATTGGATTTCACTTTATTCTTATTGTGAGTGACCAACTATTACAAATTTACAGGCAGAGTCACAATGTCCTTGACAATATCCTAGAGATCATTCTCTTGTAATAAGAGTGTAATCCTCACCTTCCATGTTGATAAATTCAAGGCACCATCCAATCTGTCCTCAAACTTGAGATTAAATAATGCAATGTCTTTAAAGATCTGTTGCACAAAATTACATATATGAAAATGAGTTTGAAATCCTCTAATTGTTGGTCCTTCTTCCCTGTAATTGATTTATTCCCCTAAATTCTTGAGAATATTAGTAAGAGAATTAACTTTGAGACAATGTGAACATTTCGGAGCCTAGGTGACTAAAGTCCTTATGATCTCAATTAACTATGTAATTTTTGAGTTTAATTATCTTTTAAGAAATAAATTTCAGACCATATCACGAATCACACAATAGCTAGAAGTAAGAAACATAAGCACAAAATTGATTTCGTAGATACACAATTAATTACTCGTTAAAAAACAAATTTTAATTAATTACAAGGAAATCTCCACAAACTTCTAGAAAACATAGGATTGCATTGATATTGAAATCACTTGAACTAAGTATAATGGTTTGTTGAGAAAGTAGAACTATCTAGGAAAAACCAGAATCAACAGAAACTAATGCATGACCTATTTTATGATTGAATGGACCTGTCCATAGAACTACATGGAATTTTTCCACACATGTATGGACCCCTATGACACCTATATCGATTAATTTCGATTGCTCAAATTCACCTTTTCCTTAATCCCTATTCTCTCTCTCTTAGCTTCTCAACCTTCTCAAATGCTCACGTGTATGTGATAACCTCTATCCCAACTTCTCTTTGTAGTTTCAAATGAGACCAAACATTGATTTATTTTTTAGTTTTCTCCTAGTCTAAGTCATAAATTCATGAGATACATTTTTTTAGACTTAATAGTGTTGGCATTATGATGCATGTGTTGTAATTAATGGCAACCCACTTGTAGCAAAACAACTCACTTATATATAACTAGATGAATCTACAGAAGAGATATCAGATGTGACAGAATACATGGGATGCAGGGCAGCTCAAAGGAATCAATTCAGATGTAATGTACAATGGTAACTCATTAAGATGATAGTTCTCAGTATGGCAAGTTAGCTTTGCCATCAATTCCATAGGGGGAGATTATTGGCATTATGATGCAGGTGTTGTCCTTGATGGCAACTTACTAAGATGATAGATCACAATTCAGGCTCACAGAATGAAGATAAGGAGATATACGCAAGTTCCCCTTGATAAAGCCACATATACACGCGGGTTAGTCAACCAAAAGGTGCGTATACATATACACGCACTTTCATGCAAGTAAAGGCGCGTACACTAGGTTTTGGTCTGTAGTATTTGGACCATGGTATTGTGATCCATGGTATTGGTCCAAGGTATCTTGTTCGATGTGTTGACCCCAGGGATTTGGTCCAAGGTATTGGTTCTAAGTGGTTTTGGACCATGGTATTGAGTAAGGCCTAAGACTATAAAAGGAGGAGAAGATCATTAGGCAAAGGCATTGAGAAAGTCTTGAATATCTGATGAAGTGTGAGATCCAGTATGCAGGTTATAGGTTTATGATGCTTTGCTTGATCTGAGCCAAGAAGGAATCTTAGCGGTTGATGGAGGCAAAGGTCTATGATGGATCAGGATCTTATGGCTTGGAATGAATCATCTCAATATGGTTTGATCATGCTTATTCCAAATTTGTATACTAACACGTGTAATGTTCTGTAAATATTATGATCTGGGTATAACTCAAGTTTGGAATAGCTGCAAATCATGAATGAATATTTACAGATGTATACGCTGGTTGACTTTGATAAAAGTGCATACATACGCAGGTTAGATACATCTGAATAGCATATACCATATAAACTATGATGTTTGAAGTTACAGGTGGTTCTGGTTGATGATGCAAAGTCTGAGTTCTGGTGACTGTTTACTGGTGTCAGTATTCTGCATATTCAGATTCGTTGATTATGTTTAGCTTCAGTGTTGATGGATGAGATCTAACAATGGATTAGGATCATAATGACTTATCTTTATATGATCGGATGGACTAGAACTATTTGCTAACACACATATTATCCTTGTATATGTAATGATCTGGGTATGTCCGAAGTCAGGAAGTGCAGCGAAGTTATAAGTAAGTGTTTGCTGACATATACGCTTGTTCGCCTTGGTGAAGTTGCGTATACACTCTAGTTCGACTCTTCCAAGTAGCGTATGCACTCTGATGCATGATTTTTGATGATAAGTTGGATCTGAATATTGTTGTAGAGTTCTGTGTTCTTCTCTGTGTCTGTGTTTTTGTTGATAGGGTTTCAGTGATTCAGTATTGGGTGATTCAGAGATTGATGATGCAAGTGGTGATTGATTTTGTGTTTCAATGATATTGATGGGTCCAGTATGAAAATTGGATGAAACGTGGCCTTCAGATTATGATGTTGTGTTCTATAAGTATCTAGTTTGAAAATTTATGAAACGTGGTACCTGGAGGAAGAAAGAGAAGGTTGTAGCCTTATGTAGGTCAGCACCTATGTACTAGTACATCAGCTAGTACAAGAGCTAAGGGGGTTGTAGCTCCCTTCCACGAGAAGATGGAGAACGAGAGAAGGTTGTAGCCTTCTGTAGGTAGAAGCTTGGGTACTGGTATAAGATTGCACCAGTACAAAAATATTGTAAAAAGAAGTTTCTTATTAAAAGAAGATAGAGACGAATTGCAGCAGGTGGTTTTCGCCCACATTGGGTTTCCACCTTACATCATGGTGTTCATGTGTGCTTCTTATGTGTGATGATCTGTTCTATTTTACTGCCTTTGTTTATTGTTCATATGGTTAATGAAGTTCTGATGCACTAACTAAAGATCAACATTTAATGGATTAACTGAATCATAAGTTTACTCTATATACGCTAGTTGCATTAGACACAGTTGCATGTACACACGGGTTCCCTTAACTGAAGTAGCGTATATGAATCTGAGTATGGAAATGAAAAGGTTATTAATTTGATAATACTGATTCACACCCCCCCCCTCAGTATTATTTCCAACAAATAGCTAAGAATAAAAATTTCAATTTTTTACTAAAGCGAGTTACAAAATTTAATTACATTTTTAATGTATAATTAATTTTTGTAAACATCTCAAACTTATTCTCACATATCCACATTGAAATTTTGTGGAAGTTCTTGTTTGAGCTATAATTATACCCACTATGAAACTATTGAGGTGAAGGAAACATCTACAAGTTTCTCTCTCCTTCACTCTGATCAAACCATTTTCCTCTCCCATGATTTAATGAATTTACTCATCATAGAACATTACAAACATCTCATCCAACCACCTAACCCGTCATGGAATTTTATTATTCTTTGTTCAATAATTCCTTAGAGACCTTATCCTCTTGCAATGATCTTTATTATGTGTAGAAATAATCCAACCTATTTTCCATGTTTTGGTAACTATTTGCAAAATCCACACTTCTCTTCTCAAGGATTCAAAGAGCAAGAAATGAACAATGGATGAAGGTTTCCTATCTTTCCTAGCCTATACACTCACCTACAACCATCCTTCCTACATATGATATCTGTAAGTTTTCTTTTTAGTGCTACCTAAAATGAAATTCCCTTGATCCTATATAGATAGAAAATGACGAGTACAACATGAATAACATGATGTTTGAAATAAAAATTGACATTAATTATTATTGTATGAATGTATGAATTTTATAGTCAACGTAATGATTGTAGACCGAGCTACATATCTATGTGAGATGACTCTCCCACCAACACTTTACATGAATTAATTGATGGGATTTAACAATTCAAAAGAGATAGATGGATTATGTAAGGCACAAGGTACAAAATATATGAGTTCGGTTGACACATTGAAATGGAAGATTTACCTTTCCATAGCCCCCCTTCCCTGTTTTCCTCTAGAAGTATCATAGCCCCTCTAGTGCTTTACTCAATCACTTGGACAATTATATTATATTCCAACATTAATATTTACATAGCTTTATTTTATCATGATATCCTACCATATGATCCATATAAATATATTGTACATACATAGCCATTCAGTAATTGGGCCTTGGCCTTGAGCTCAACACTAGGAGTCCATGCTAGCATATTTATGTTGGCATGTGTTATATTCTTTGCACGACTATCCCCACACCCTTCAAAAATAAGCAATTGGTTTCATCCATTTATGGCATTTTTGAATCTGTGGTTTTCACTTTTTTGAGTTGCATGTTTGTTTAGTGCATGGTTTTAGTGTTTTAGTTAAGGAACTATAGTTGTATTCTAATCCATGGTGAATGGATTGGTAGTCACATTCAGCAAAGACGCTTGCATCGGGTCCATTAAGAATTGAGCACAAAACTTGTGCATTTAAAAACAATGTGCACTTCAAAACTGGTACTTTGGAGCAGAGATTATGGTTTTTAATGTTTGAATTTCCCCATTAATCAAATATTTTCTCATCCACTATCAAGTGTCAGCTCCAAGCTTACGTCACTACTCCAGGTGGCCATTAAAGCATGAGTATCCAAGTTAATATGATGCCTCTCTTGGGTCTTAATTATTATGGAGCTTGATTCGAGAGGGTCCCATATTAATAATGAAATTTGGTCCCTACTTCTAAGCTTAATGTGCCTCATAAACCCAATTATTTCCGACGCTTGCTCAAAATTAAGGGAGTTGTTTAAATATTATTTCCTCATCATCTACCTTTATTTCCCCAAGTTTTTGTAGCACTCCATTGTTTTCCATGAAGTTGGCTTACTAATTCAAGTTACTTTTAATATGATAAAAATCTATATTTTCAAATTACTTTATCCATAGTTTGATCCGGTGTAGGATAGGAGGGAGCCATGGGTAATATTTCTCACAACACTTGATCACGTGTTGGATAACATTCTTGGAGTCCCAAAATATCTTCAATTCTCGATGTCTGTTGAAACAAACCAGTTCTACTCCTTGACATAGTGCAAAATACTCTACTTGATTGTTAGTCGACACCCCTATGTCCCAAGGAAATTTCAACGCTTTTCTTTCATCAAGGTGAAGAACAACCCCTCCCGCTCCTGCTTCCCCTCGTATCTATCTATCTATCTATCTATCTATCTATATATATATATATATATATATCTATATATATATATATATATATATATATATATATATATAGTATTGTAATATTGTAAAGATGAAGATATACTAAAAAATATTTTTGGTTTTCTTGGTTTGGGTTTCCAAGGTAAAATATTTGTGTTAATGTGTGTGTTTGAAATTATATCTTTTCCATTTAATTAAGAATTTGTTTCCAATGATTAATTGTATAGGGTTAAAACCTATAACTTACAACACTCACCTAATCTAATCAAACACATTTCAGGGGTTAAAATTGGAGTATAATGTTCCCCTTCACCTTGGAATAACCACATCCTTGATGTTCTCCTCAAAATGCCTCCTTCATGGCATCCTTTAGCCCCCATGTAGCCTCGTTGGGAACAACGTGTTTCCATTACATCTTTAATTGTTTGATGGATTAATTTTAGAGTAATATTACTTCCTCGTTGAGGATGTGTAGTCGCTTTTATTGAAACTCTCTCCTTGGTTCTGCCTAGAATACACCCTAATCAATCAAATGGTTATAATAATGCGAATATTTATTAAGAAAAGAAACATGGAGTACATTGTGATATTTAGTGCTAGTAGATAACACAATTTTATATGCAATTGGTCGTATCTGATCAAGCACTTCAAATCATACACAACATCTTGGGGATAACGGGGCACAAATTCCAAGCTTTAAGACACTCTTCCTTGGCCTCACTTAGAGGAAGACATGATCCCCAAAAAAAAATTCTATATGCCCTTCATATTTAGCTATGTATTTTGTTTACTAGATTATCTTGACTCAATGGTTTCCTACAATTTATGCCATATAAATCGTCAAATGGGGTCATTTTCAATGATGACTCATATGCATTGTTATATTGAAACTCTACCAAATGTAGATAATCCTCCACTTTGGTGGTTTATCCATCACATACATGTGAAGCATGTCTTCAATAACTTGATTTACTCTTTTAGCCTGCTCATTTTTTTTGGGGGATGATAAGAAATACTAAAATTCATTTGGGTATCCAAGTATTTAAAATGACTAACGAAAGTTAGATGTAAAATCCATATCCCTGTTAGGTACAATTTCTTTGTTCAAGCTATGTAATTTAGATATTTCCCTAATAAATTTCTTGCTATATCATTAGTCTTGTGAGTGGACTTAATAGGGATAAAATTTGATGCTTTGGACAACTTGTCCACCATAATCATGATAGAATCATGTTGTCTTGATGTATTTGGTAACCTAGAAATAAAATCCGTAGTTACTACTTCCCTATTTTGAAATTTGTAAATGTTGAAATAAGGCTCTTGAATATTTATTTTCAGCCTTAACTTACTAGAATTTCATACATCTAATAATGTATTCAACAACATCGTTCTTCATTCTAAGCCAAAAGTATTTATTTCTTGATGTATCAGTCATATGGTATCCTTGATGTCCATTAAATGACATTATATGTATTATCATCCATGACAATTATTTTCAAATATGAAGAATTGGGGATATACATTTTATTTTTATTAATAAGAAGCTCCTCATCTAGTTGATAGCATCCATATATATTTTCTAGTTTCTCATGCTCCAATCCATTTTTAACTTGGACATAATATTCATCTTTAGCCAAGGAATAACCTTCTTCACCAAATCTTATTTGAAAATGCCAATAGTTTCCACATGCATTACATGCAATTTCTTGCTGAGTGCATTGAAAACCTTGTTTATTTTCACTTCATTTGTTTGATATAAAAATCAAACTCACATAGAAATTCTAGCCATCTATTTGCTTGACATTGAAGCTTGGTTGCTTGAATGAAAATTTCAAACCACTGCGATTAACCCTAATCTCAAACCTATTGCCCATTAAATTGCACTCCACATCTTCAAGCCATGTACTATTGCAACAAGCTCCAAATAATAGGTAGCATAACTCTTCTTATGTTCTTTTAGCTTCGTTAACTTGTAATATACTACATGATTGACTTGCATGAGAACTCCAATAAGTCCTTAAATGCATGCATTTATGGATGTACAAAGTTATTCTTTGGACTTGTAATTTTTAGAACTAGAGCATTGGTAAGAAAAAATTTCAATAGCTAGAAGCTTTCCTCACCCTCATGTTCATTCTAACTTGATCCACTTCTTTTGCAAAGAAGTAATTGGGTGTGAAATATTGGGGAATATTTTGATAAGCCTTCGATCATATCCAACAAGGCTCATAAAAGATCTCACATTTTTTACATTCTTTGGTTGAATCCACATATATTCCTCCTAATGAAATAGTGTGACCCAAATAATGTTTTTATTCTAGTAGAAATCATATTTGCATGGTTTTGCATGCAAATTATTCTATCTTAGCACTTGAAAAACCATTCTCAAAAGTTCTTAATGCACTTCATTTGTAGAATAAATAGGAATATCATATAAGCAACCAATACAATTTTATCTAAGTATTTTGAAAACATTATTCGTGAGACGCATGAGTGTAGTTGGTGCATTGGTGAGACCAAAGGGAAACACCAAAAATTTCATAGTGGTCATACCTCATCCTAGTAAAGGATATCTTATGAATATATTACCTTAATTCTATATTAAGATTAATTAAACCTAAAATAATTTATTGGCAAAAATTTTGCTCCTATCATTTGGTTTAAAAAGTCATTAATTTGAGGCAATAAGTACTTTTTCTTCATTTCAACTTTGTTAAACTTCTTGTAATCAACACATAGATTGAGAGTTCTATCCTTATTTTCCACAATAATTACACTTGGCCAAATGTATCCCTCTTCCAATAATCCTTGCAAATGCATTTTGAACTCCAATAATTCTACAATACTCATTCTAAAAGGTGAATTGGACATTGGTGCAACTCTTGGAACAAGGTCAATTGTGAAATCAATATCTCTTTTTGGAGTAAGTTTGAGCTCTTTATCAAGTAATAATACACTGAAGTATTGCAAGAAAACATAAAATTTAAGCTTGGGACCTTTATCTTCTAATGCATCTAATACATGAACTACATGCAACTAACAATCCTTTTATAGATTGTTTTTTCAATTGAAACGTTGAAATATACCTAATATAATTTTCCTTGGGCATGGCCCTTACCATCCTTGGGTTTCCATATTCATCAATTTAATCAAAATTCTTCTTGTAGCAATCAATTTTAACTTAATGTGCTTCCAAACATTGCATCCCAACGAGGCCATTGTATGAACCTAGTGGAAAAATATTTGTATTTTCCATATAAAGAGTCCATTTATCTCTAATAGACATATCTCTAACATTTCAATAACGGTCACCTTGTTTACGATGGCTAGCTAGAATACCTAAGACTTACTATGCTTTCATTTCTTAGGAAAAAAAAAAAAAAAAAACTAACACCCACCTTTTGGAGTAACATAATTTTTACTAGATCTTGGATCAATTAAAATATAAACGTATTACTTAGCAAGCATACGTTCAACCTTAACTGCTTCTTATTGGCGCTCTTCTTGGTGGTCTTGCAATGCAACATATATATTAGGAAAAATCCCTGCTACAACCTCCATAGTTATAGTCTTTTGAATGTGACAAACATTCGTTGTGCTTCCTTTTACATGTGGACAATTCTTGAGAAAGTGGTTTCTCCACATCACCAACATTGAATATGCTCCCTTCACTTCCCTCTTATTAACTCAATTGGCTTAGTATCACCTTGTGCTATTTTATTCTATGATTTTAATAATAGGAGACATGAATCCTTTTGTTCTTTGATGAAACCTATCCTCCTCCTTTTCCTTACATGTCCTATGGAGTTTTGGCTTCCCTTTATTATGATCATAAAAATACTTTTCCTTTCTAATGGCCTCATCTAGAGTGGGAGATTCAACAAAATAAATTCTATCTTTGTGGGAATAAGGTATATCACTTAGGAAATGCTGGATCTTTACCTTATTGTCTATTATGTACTTGACATACTTGAATAACTCTAAGAATTTATTAGAATATTCATCCATAGTCATTTGTCCTAGCTTTAACTCTTGAAATTTAGACTTTTGGTCCTAATCCAATTCGACATTTTTTCATAGAGTCAAATTTGTATATTGGGAATTACGTCAATCACACATCCATAACCTACATGGTTTATCTATTAGAAATCTAGATAGGGGATTGAAACCATTAATTCAATAATATCAATGTTTAGACACTTCTTTCAAACCCCATCCCCAAAACCTATTCCTTGAAGCTTTATATCAAACTTATAGTAGATGGACTATGATTTTCCCAACTTCCACTAATTTTTTTTGTCAAACACTTTAAATGAAATTTATAAATTCTTCTTTTATAGTTAAATTCAACACTTGCAACTCTAGTGTTGTACCTAGAAGCCCTAACAACTCCAATATTGAAACAAGAAGCTTTGAAAACTTATATTTTCCACCCAAATATAGGCTATTGTTGTAAGATTGTTGTAATACCAGATCGAGGCATATCCAACCATCATCCCAAACATTGGATGAGTAGCTACTACATCATCCTTTCAAATTACACCTCTTAGAGGTTAAATCCTCATATAAGCCTCCTAAGTAGAACTAGAATTCAATGAAATTCACATGAAGGTATGAAAGTCAAAATGTAATGGAAATAACAAATATAATCACATAAAATATGCATAAATGTAATGATTTCATTAAAAATTATAACCATGAATTTTCATATTTATAAAAATATATTTTAACTAAATATGGTCCAATACATTGGCCATGTAAGAGAATTTTTCTAGCCAAATATAGGTTTCTACTGTAGATACCACTCACCACCCCCAAGCTAATCTATGAGGTCAATAATGTGAATTAAACACCTACATGTTCTCTATTTCTATTATTGCAACATATTTTCTCTCTCATACTTTGCAAATTTTCTCATTGCAATGCATTATATACATCTCATCTAGCCACCAAACTAGCCATGGATATCTCCACTACCCCACATAGCACAAGGCGTTAGAAAATAAAAAAGGAAGAATGATTTTATTATCTTGATAATTACTTGTGATTTATTTGCAATCTTATTAACTTCTTTTATGTATTATTTAATTTTCTTATCTATAAGCAACTATCAAAACATAAATGCATGAAGATAAAAACAATAAGGAGACTAGATGTAGGCTCTCATCCAGGAAAAAGCCCCTTTTCTAGGGGAAAACCCAAATAATATCTTCTCTTCCTTTAGAACCAAATCAAATGATACAACCAAAACCCTTTGACAAAGACCTCCTCCAACCACCAAGTCAGCCTCCCAAGAAAACAATTATGCACCTTCGATCTATTTCCTCAATTCTGCACCTTCAACCTGTTACCTCAGTTCTGTACTTTTGGCCTATTCTGAACCTTCAAACTATTACCTCAATTTTGTACTTTTGGCCTATTCTGAACCTTTGACCTATTACCTCAATTCTATACCTTCGGCTTATTCTCGTAGTTCTATACCTTCGTCTTGTTTTGCACCTTTGGCTCAGTTTCATACCTTCAGTCTATTCCGCACCTTCGACTCAGTTATGTACCTTTTCTAGAAAATTCAGATGTGATGATCAATTTTTTTCTTGTTTTGATACTCAAATAGGTCAAATTCACTGCTTATAAATAGTATTTTTATGTGGTCGACTTGAATAGAGGGAAGGTCGACTTGTTGGTGGAGTAATATATGACTAATTTATATAAAATACATTTTATTTATTTGGAATAATAAGTCCAAGAAGGGTCTAGTACATAATGATAAGTAAAATGAATTATGACACAAATCCTAAAAGCACTTAATGAGTGCTTTGACCTAAAAACAAAATAAAATGAGCGTGAAATCCATGCTTTATAAAAACATTTTTTCTTTTCTTTTACACCAATTTTTATTTTTCTTCCCTTTACAAATACATATGAATTACATCATGTCATGAGGTAGACAACAATTATGAAGACTGATACTACTTACATTTTCAACAATCCACCTTAACTAGGGAGGTATTCGTAATTTCTCAATCGGTACAAGGTTGACCTCATCTTGAAATGTTCCAAGAAGGGTACAACAACATACACAATGCTAGAAATACTAAAACTACCAAGGTATCCTCCCAACAGGGACTAAGGTGTCATCAAGGAAACTTTCCACTATAGTTACCATTAGAATACAACATGATATCAATCCAACTAGATATAGATACCATCTAGGCTTCCATGACAAGACACCAACCCTCATAGGGATCTAAGTATCATCAAGGTCAAACACTAAAATGGAGCTCCGTAAGACCAAGATACCCTCCCACACCAGGATATAAACATCATCAATGCCAAACTATAACTGAGATCTCAACACCAACTAGACCAAGATGTCCTCCTAAGTACCATCATACGGGAAACTTATGGTACTCATCTCTTCCTCTCAAACAAATCAGAGATATGAAGTAGTCCAAGCATGGTTCTAAAATATACAAACTTCTCAAGGAGAGATCACCGCATCAACTACTTGTTCATCCACCTAAGCATAATATAGCCTCATGACCCCAATCACTTCCAATATATTGGTTCTTATTATCGATATGTTAGCACAATCTCCAAGGTACTCAACCATTTTGATGCTTCTTAGTTCATCATAATCTCCAATCAAATCTTGATAGAAGCTTCCTTCTTCAACTTCTCCAGTAACACCAAACTTGAGTTCAACACTTCCCAAATAAAAATGAATCTTATATCAATATCAACCACCAACAATGCCATAGCTATTATCTGATCTTATTATTTCTTCATAGTCTTTACTATACATCATTTCCTCTTTTTCAACTATGGGGGATAAGATCTTTCTTAACAACTTTTAGCTACACAGGTTCTTTCTTTTACATCATCATGTCATCAAAGAACTTTGATCTTCACAAACATCACTTTTTATCTTCTCATGGAAACAAGGTAAGCTATAAAACATCAACGTAATGTCATCAAAGTTCTCACAACTCCATCTTTCCATCATGCTCATCAAAGTCATCATCAAATATGAGTTAGACATACATTATTATGACCTCTTGTAAACTATTTTCTTGCAAATTTCAACAACTAGTACAACCAAGCACAAATATACAAGAGCATGAAGTTAAATTTCTAGGGTTAAAGTCTAAGGTTTACACTTTCATGCCCTGGATCCTTACAACAACCTTTGTTATGGTTTCGTCACAAACCTTAGATATTATCATCAAAACTTTAATACTAAACCTTCACCAAATAAACCATGTTATGGTTTTAACCATTACAAAAACACATAGGGTTTCTATTTCAAGTCCTATAATCTTATTTCAACTTTTACTAGGGTTTTTATCATAAACCATAGATAATATCATCAAACCCTAAAAATATAGGGTTTTATCATATGCACTAGATATCATCAACAAACCCTAATCAAAAGGCTAGGGTTTTACCAAAGTGAACAAATATCAAAAGATAATACTACAAGGGTTGTATTTAATATTATAAATCAAACACCCTAACAATATAAGAATCTTTATGATTCTATAACAAAACCCTAAACATGAGAGAGTCATTGATATAAATCAAATTTAAAGACAAAAAGATCATGCCTTATTATATAATGAAGACCTACTACAAATATTGTAATCTTATACATACCTTTAGTTACTTCCTTTACAAACCTTGTAAGGCTTCCTCTTGAAGGGATTCCTTTGCAACAAATATTTATACAAGTCTCCCTTTGAAATCTCCCTTTGAATCTAGCCACAATCCTTTCTTTTATAGATATTCCTGCAAGATTTTCTTTCCATGGAAAAGACAAGAGAAAGTATTATAAACAAGCAAAAATGAAGCTAGAAATATAGACGAAATCAACAATGAAAAGGAAATAATTATTAGGATACTTATATTTTGTGAAAAGGTGAAAGCTCCCTCTTGATCTTGCATCGACCTAGTCTTGTGACGGATTCCTTTATCAAAACAACTCGAGAAATTTCCAACAAAAGCATAATAGATATATAAACCCTAAAAATAAGAAAGAAAGATTGATCCTAGAGTCAAGAATAAAAGAAAATTTATGTAGAAATTGAAATAAATTTGCTAATGCTAATGAAATCGCACTGAAATCAAGAGACATAAATTTCTTTAACTATTCTGCAGAAAGTAAAACACACGATAGAAACAAAAGCAATAACAACCAACCATCAAAACACAAGGAACTCAATGATTTTACAGGGGAACCTGACTAGGAAAAACCCCTCCTCTAATTTGCATTAATTCAAATAAGAATATGGATCAATTACAATGTCTTGCTTCAATCCTGAAGCACACCCTACACTGCAATTTTGATCTCCTTCTCACTAACCTTCTCTGACCAACACTTAGACAAAATAAGCCTCTGCTATCCTCCTATTTCTGTGCGCAATCCTTGAGGAAATCAACCCCTAAAAAAAGGATAATTCCCTATTTCCTTGCACAAATCCCAAAGGAATTGACCACCTGCTCAATGCAAAAATACTGTACACTCAACTCGTATACAATTGAAAATTACAATGTGCCTTTTTCCTCCACTCCAACTAGGCAATTCGAATTCCATGCATGTCTAGGTATATTTTTAGTAAATTGATTAGTTAACTAAGAGATCAATGAGTTAATAATAGTTATAACTACTCAACTAAACTCTTACTGACTCTACTAAAGACTAGAGCTCAACTAACTGAGTTTAACCAACAATAACTCCACTAGATTGATATATTTTAGCAATCAACCCATGCACAACTCTACTTCTAGCCTACAAAATCAAATTTACTAATTTAACTAGGAGACAAGGCCATGTCACTCCATCTAAATGCAATCCAAGTCATCTCGTTGATATGGAAAATCGAATTTCTCCATTTGACTAAGGAACAAGTCATATGAAGCCTTTTCTTGCTACAATTATAAGTCTCCCTCTTAGCAAGAAAAGGGTTATGCATCACCCCTATGCTACTACAGTGGAATATATTGTAACAAAACTAACACTCCCTCTCACTGTTATTGTTTCTATGCAAGCAATAAGGGTGAAATCCAATTCAAATTGTGATGTGAGAGCATCACCTCCTACTCCTCCTGCAATATTCTTCCCATATTTCTTGTGCGGACACTTGGTTGCATAGTGTCCATATTCATGGTAGTGAAAACATTTAATTTTGTTGAGGTCCTTCTTCTTTCCATGGTTCTGGATGGATTCTGCCTTGCCTTGGGCCTTCTTTCCCTTGGCCTTCTTTCCTCTACTTTCTAGAGAAAAGTTTTCTTCCTCCTCAGATTTGGATGTGACACCATCTCTAGTGTTTCTTCTGATCTCCTCCTGCACCAAATCATCCCAAAGTCTCTCCCAATCTGGTAGTTTGTCTCTTCCATTAACTGAATCTTGATAGCTATGCTAGGATTTCAGAAGGCTAAGGAGTGCTAAGCTCACAAGTTCAGATGATGACACATTTTCTCCTACTCCTCCAAGTTCATCTCGAACTTGAGTGAATCTGAATAGGTACTGAGGAATGGTTTCATTTTTATGCATTTGAATGCTCCTGAGTTTATCCAATTTCCTGAAATCACTGCTACTATGGAATATATGTGTGGGAGTTTTCCACATTTCAAAAGGAGTCTCATTTCCATGTAAGTTCGAAACCACATGATATCTGACACCCTCTAGAATAATCGTCCTAGATTTTGTTGTGTCCTTCTTCCTCTGAGAAAGTGCTTGTGCATCTGTTGCTTTTAGTTTTGGAATATTAGTTTGTTTGTATTACCATACTTCATTTTCATCCAGGACAACTTCTATCTTGTCTTTCCAAGCACAAAAATTCAAGGTTCCCTTCAATGCATACTCAAGCCTCAATCCATTGAAAGGCATTTTTTTTTGCACTGGAGAGAATCTGCACCAAAAAATCAGCAAATCAAAATTTCTCTGAGAGAATATCTGGAACAAGGCTTTTATGTAGTCTTCGATAGTTCTGATACCATGTAGAAATTACAAGAAATTTGCTATTGTAATGAAATTGAATTGAAATCAAGAGACAAAAATTTCTTCTACTATTACGTGGAAAGGAAAACACATGATTCAAACACATGCAATAACATGCAACCATCAAAACACAAGGAACACAATGATTTTATAGGGGAGCCCAATTGGGAAAAACCCCTCCACTGCTTTTCATTAATTCAAATGGGAATATGGATTAATTACATTATCTTGCTTCAATCTTGAAGCACAACCTGCACTACAATTTTGATCTCCTACTCACTTAGTTGCTTTGACCAACACTTAGCCAAAATATGGCTATGTTATCCTCCTATTTCCTTGCGCAATAATTGAGGAAATTATCCCATAAAAAATAGGAGAATTCCCTATTTACTTGCGCAAATCCTGAAGGAATTGACCGCTGCTCAATGCAAAAAAGTTGTACACTTAACTAGTGCACAATTGATAATTACAATGTGCCTTTTTCCTCCACTCCAACTAGGCAGTTTGAATTCCATGTAAGACTGGGTCTATTTTTAGTAAATTGATCAATTAACTAAGAGATCAATGAGTTAACAACAATTATAACTACTCAATTGAACTCCTACTGACTCTACTAAAGACTAGATCTCAGTTAACTAAGTTTAACTAACAATAACTCCACTAGATTGCTAGATTTTAGCAATCAACCCATGCACAACTCTACTTCTAGCCTACAAAATCGAATTTACTAATTTAACTAGGAGACAAGGCCATGCCACTCCAACTAATTGCAATCCAAGTCATCCTGCTGATGTGGAAAATTGAATTTCTCCATTTGACTAAGGCACAAGTCAAATGAAGCCTTTTCTTGCTATAATTATAACACTTTACAAGACTTACAAACAATAACCTATACTATAAGTAAAGGATATACAAGGGATAATATCTCCAAAGAATTAATAGAATACGCCTTTGAATTTTTTTTCCTCAGTTTTGTTCTTCTTTGGTGGAGCTTCATTAGTGGCAACATTGGCTTGATCTCTTTCTCTCTTCTTGTTCTTAGGATTATCAGGGCATTGGTTCTTATAATGTCCCATCTTGTGACAATGATATCATTATGTTATGAAACCAGCTCACAAAAATATAGAAAAGATAGTTGAACATCTTAGAATTCAGCCTCTTTGAGGGGGCAACCTCCTTTACATTAAACAAATGAACAATTCTTGGATGATACAAATGACAAGACCTCCTTTCTATATATAGGAGTCTAAGGGGTCATAATATAATCAGAGCCGACATAACAATAATAATATAAGGGCACAATAATAACAATAGTGGGCTTCTATGGGGCACAATAATAACAATATGGGGACTACATGGGTACAACAATATAATAAGGGGGTTGTAGTAATAACAATAAGGGGTTACACTAGTAGTATAGGGGCCTAACCTGCCCCTCTCCTTCAAAAAGTGTTGTCCTCAATGCTTGAGTAGTTCTTGATGCTTCTGTATAAAATTCCTGTCCTCCCATGTGGAATATTCAACGGGTAAGTTCTTCCGCTTGATGAGATACTCTGAAATTGATCTATTTCCTAGCTATCGAGTTCTTGTTTCTGTGATTGCTCCAAGTTCCAATATGATTTTTCCTTCCTCTTCAAGTTCTGGCAATATTGTTTGAATTGGGATATTCTGCAACTTTTGAATGAGTGGCCACACTTCTTTGTCCTTCTTCCATTCATCCCTTTCTTCGTTTATCCAATTTGGTTGGATAATAGAGATAGCACAAAACAATGCTTCCACATCCTCATTCTTTCTTGAGAGTGCATTTGCAACAAAAATTTTCTTCCCTTTTCTATAGATGATGTCAAAGTCATAACCCAACATATTTGTGACCCATTTTTTTTGTTCTTCTAAAGATAATATTTGTTCTAAAAAATATTTAACACTATCATGATCCATTTTTACCTTGAAGTGTCTTCCCATTGGGTAAGGTCGCCATTTCTTAAGTGCATGTAGTATTGCCAACATTTCCTTCTCATAAATAGCTTGCTTGAGATGTAGTTGTAAAAATACCCAATCACCTACATCAAAACTTGTTTCACTGTGATGTTGATATACCTGTTGTTTCATTTGATTCTGCACCAAAGTGGCATTATCCTTTAAAAGTAGGAGAACTTGTTGTTGATGCTCGATATGATATTTCACTGCTTGAACCTTTTTATTTTTGATATGTCCTTCTATCTTAAGAGTTTGAGAAGTGATAATTTCTTCCAATGCTTTACAAGATATGGTCGGATTCATTTCTTGATGCTTGATGTGATCTTTCACTTCTTGAACATTTTTCTTCTGGATGTGTCCTTCTATATTGATAGTTTGAGGAGTGGTAATTCCAACCAATGCATTACAATATATGGTTGGATTCCTTTCTGCTTTCTCGATATGATCTTTCACTTCTTGAACCTTTTTCTTCTTGATATGTCCTTCTATCTTGAGAGTTTGAGGAGTGGTAATTCTTTTCAATGCTTTACAAGATATGGTCGGATTCATTTCTTCTTTCTTTGGGGTTTGTTCCTGGCGTATATCCACTTCTTTTGATGTTTCTTAATCCTTTTCTTCCTCCTCTTCATACTCTACGTAAAATAATTTCTTCTCAGCACACTTATGACCTTTAGTGGATTTGCTATCACAATTGTAACAAAGCCCCTTTTCTCTTTTCTCTTCCAATTGTTGTCGTGTAATCCTTGTAGGTTGTGGAAGGCTAGGAGAAGAAACACTTTCATAATTATAGTCATGAGTGGTGGGATTCCTTGTTTCCATAATTTCGATTTCAATTTGTCTTGCCAACTCGAATGCCTCCTCCAATGAATCAGGTTCCCAAAAATGAACCTCATGTTGAACGTTATCCTTTAAAGTCCCTATGAAGACATCAATCATTTGCTTCTCTGGAATATAATTTACCCTTCTATTCAATTTTTGAAAGTCCTCAATGTTCTCTTCCATTGAACCCTTTTGTTTGAGATTTATCAATTGGTTAAAGAAGGAGTTTCTCTTTGTATCCTCATAATGTGCTATCATTTCCTCTGTGAAAATTGACTACGTAACAAGTGGTTTACAAGAACAAAGCCCTTTATACCATAAAAATTGATCTGGTTTTAAATATGAAGATGGAATACGTACCTTTTGTAATAGTTGCACCTCATGTAGATCGAAATATTTCTCCATCTGTAGTATCCAATTTACCGGATCCTTGCCATCAAACTTCCTCATCTTGCTTTTTCTTGATTTTAGGAGCTCAATCTTGAAACGACTGGAACTCTGTGCTTTCGGATCTTTAAGTTCTGAAATTGCGACATAATTGTGCAATTACACCTCATTGTTCTTTCTTTAGAAGTTTTTTCATTCTGTCAGAATTGATTATCTTTCCTGGTTTCCCTGTGATACCCCTTAATTCAACTTCCTTTCCTTTCGAAGAAAATTTCATAAAACATTCTTGAAAATTAAAAGCTATTGTACCCAAGGATTGTAGCCATTGGACTCCTAGTACAATATCAGCACCACCCATTGGAACGGAAAACATTGGGCTATTCAATACATATTCTCCCATGGATAGCTTGATATTATGGCACTTTCTAGAGCAATTTATGGTTCCTCCACTTACAACCATCACTTGACACTCCGATGTTGGATATAGGAAGCAATTCAATTCCTTGGCTATCTTACAATCAATAAAATTATGGGTACTGCCTGAATCAATCAACACTCTTACCTTTTTCTTCTTGATATGCCCTTCTATCTTGATAGTTTGAGGAGTGGTAATTTCTTCCAATGTATTACAAGATATGGTCAGATTCATTTCTTCTTTATCTAGGCTTTGTTCCTAGAGTATATCCTCCTCTTTTGACCTTTCTTGCTTCTTTTCTTCTTCCTCTTCACAATCTATGTAGAATAATTTATTCTCAACACACTTATGACCTTTAGTGTATTTGATATCACAACTGTAACAAAGCCCTTTTGCTCTTTTTCTTCCAATTTTTGTGGTGTCAACCTTATAGGTTGTGGAAGGCTAGGGGCAACAACACTTCCATATTTGTAGTTGTGAGTGGTATGCTTCCTAGTTGCCATAATTTTGCTTTCCATTTTTCTTGCTAACCTGAATGCCTTCTCTAATGAATCAGGTTCCCAAAGGCGAACATCATGTTGGATATTATTCTTTAAAGTCCCTATGAACACATCAATCCTATGCTCCTCTGGAATATTTTTTACCCTTATGTTCAATATTTTGAATCCTCAATGTGCTCCATTATTGAACCCTTTTGTTTAAGACTTATCAATTGGCTAAAAAAAGTGTTGCTTTTTGTATCCTCATAATGTGTTGTCAATTCTTCCGTAAAAATTGCCCAAGTGATAATTTGTTTACGAGAGCAAAGCCATTGATACCATACAAACTGATTTGGTTCCAAATATAAAGTTGCGATAAGTACCTTTTGTGTGTTTTGCGCATTATTGAGATCGAAAAATTGCTCCAACTGTAATATCCATGTTGCAGGATCCTTGCCATCAAACTTCCTCATATCGATTTTTGGAATATGGTGGGTCTTTGATCCAACATTAGAGTCTATGAAAACATGATTAAGATTTCTTTTGTTCTCATCATGAGTTTCCTTTACTACCCTTTCACCATTAGTAAGTATTTCTTGTATAAAATTTGTCAAATCTGTCTTCAAATCTGCCATGCCTATCTTCAAATCTGTCTTCAAATCTATCTTCAAATCATCCATCTTATCTTCCACATCATTCATCTTAGCTTCTACATCTTTCTTTAAACCATCCATCTTAGATTTTGTTACTTTTTGTGCAAGTGACACTTGTTTCACTTGGTCTCGTAATTTTGATATATCATGTTGCATTTCTTCCTCTTCTTCATGAGTCATGCTAGAGCTTTCAGGTTGCTTACTAGGTGTTTGCACTTTCTTTCCTTGGGGCATAAATTACCAATAATAATTCTTTACTATGCCCTTTAAATTCCTTCAAACTAATTTTTCAAACCAAGCTTATGCAAAAATTAAAAAAAAAAACTACACACCTTTCTTCACTTTGTAGGAGCTTGATATTGAATCTGATGTATCTCTGTAATTTCAAATCATCCAGTTTTGAAAATGCAACCTATGGTGGCCCTCTACTTCCTCTTTCCATTTCCACCAGTTTGATCCAAATTGGATTCCCCAGGGAAGAGTTATGCCAAATCTACCATAGTGACCTAATTATAGACTAGTTCAGTAGAGCCAACTTGTATGACATGTCACGTGCAATTGTTTCGACCTTTGGCTCTGAAAAATATATAAAAGAAACTAAAATCCGTCCTCTTTTTATACCTTCTTACGAAATTTCAATCCGATGCGCAGAGAGAAAGTTATGACAATTTTCCCCAGGTCACCTGTTTGGAATGTAATTCAAGAGTCTGCAAAAAGACCAACTTCCTTAGATCATATCTCTGAAAATATGGTGCAAAAAGCTCTGAAATTTGGACCCAAGATTCAGTGTGATTTCTTCTCAAATGGGTTTTTTTTCTTCTGAAATGTCGTAGAAAAAAAGTTATAACGAAAATGCCACGATGGCCTGTTTGGAGCAGCGAAACCCTAGAATCCAAAGCTTTGATACCAAATGTTATGAAACCAGCTCACAAAAGGATAGAAAAGATAGTTGAATGCCTTATAATTCAACCCCTTCGAGGGGGCAACCTCTTTTAAATTACACAAATGAACAATTTTTAGATGATAAAAATGACAATACCTCCTTTCTATATATAGGAGTCTAGGGGGTCATAATATAATCAAAGCCGACATAACAATAATAACGTAAGGGCACAATAATAACAATAGTGGGCTTCTATGGGGCACAATAATAACAATATGGGGACTACATGGGTACAAAAATGTAATAAGAGGGTTGTACTAATAACAATAAGGGGTTACACTAGTAGTATAGGGGCCTAACACATTCTATTTTAGAAAGGTATACCTTCCCATGATCTTTCTTTAACCCTCTAAATTTATTATTTCCTCCTTTCTTCTTGAGACAGGCACAATAGAAATTTGAGGTATTTTCCTCATCTTCTTGCTTACCTCCTATCAAAGAAAGAGAAACGTCTTCTTGAGTATAGGAAGACCACATTTCTTCATAGGAGGGATAATTTTTCCAACTACTATTTTCAGTTTTGAAGGCATTCCAAGAATTTGGTAGTCCTAGAAGGGCAACAATCACAAGTTCCTTATCAAGGATTATTTCATCAACTGCTTGTAGTTAATCTCTTATATGGGAAATTCTTACAAAGTAAGATGACACTATATCATCTCTGGTCATTTTGACAGTTCGAAGGTCATTCTTTAGACTTGCCACTTGTCCATTATTCTTTACTGTAAATAACTTGGAGTGAGCATCATACATTTTCTTTGAAGTATCTAGCATGGAAGTGTAGGGAATCAAGTTGTATTTAACTCCATCCACAATTAGGTTCATGGCTATAATGTCATTTTCTTTGTACTTTTCCTTTCCAACATCATTTGAAGGTTCTTTGACTTTTCCTTGTACTAATTCCAATACCTTATTCCTTGCAAATATGAGGCCGATCCTTGTTTTCCATGCTCTAAAGTTATAAGCTCCTTGAAGTTTATTATCGGATTTCATTGATGAGTCCATAGGTAAAACTACTAATGTTACTCTTGTGAAGGAGTCTAGATATCCTTGTAGCTTTCTTCTTCAAGTTAACTCATTACCTTTCAAGACTTCTATAATATCTCTCAATACTTCCTTCCTCCTAGCAAATGGAGTCCTTCAAAAGGTTCAATAGATAAGACTTCACTTCTCCTTATGATCTACCTTAAAAACTTCTCTTGAATCCTTCCTTAAAATGATGAGAGCTATTGATCTTCAAGCTGCCTTTTTCCTTCTTCTTCACCTTAGCTCTGATACCATGTTAGAAAATAAAAAAGGTAGAAATATTTTCTTATCTTGATAATTACTTGTGATTCATTTGCATTCTTTAGTTAAAACCATTGTGTTTGTGTTCGTTGTGCGTGGGGAAGGTGATGCCCATTTTCCTTTTTTTTTGTTTTATGTTTTTTAATAATTTATTTTATTTATTTATTTAAATATTTTAAAATTAAAATATGAATTTTATTTTTAAATTTCTATTTAATAATTTTTAAAATTTAAAATTTATTTTTATTTCGCAACTTTTAATTTAAAATTATTATTTTATAATTTTTTTTGAAAATATATTATTTTTTTCATTTATTACTATTTTTTATCTAAAGGAATAAAAAAATGGTTGGTCTCGTACTTGCATGAGCACTTATTCCCCTTTTGCAGGCATATGTGAATCAAAGTGATTTGAACCTCGAACCTCCTCACACATAACACTTCATTTTCATGACCATTGCCGATTGAATTTCTCCTAGGGGGTATTTTTGTAGGGTAAAGACATATGGGGGATTTAGACTAGTGACCTTTTCACACAGAGTGCCTTAAGGGAATACATATTTGTTGGAAATACTGAGGGGCTGAATCAATATTTCATTTCAATTAGTTAATTTGAATCTTCAGAGCATTAATTTACATTAGCATCATATAAAAACATAAATCAACAATGCATAATAGCAAAGACAATAGACACGATATTTTTAGGTGGAAACCCTTATGGGAGAAAAGCCACCAAATGTTTCTTAATATAGGTATTTTAAAGGTTACATCAATAGTAAGCTCCAACTTCCAATATTCTCAAGCTACAACTAGAAGGAGGCTCCAAGCCCTTGATTTATTAGCTCCAACTGAAAGGACGCTTTAACACCCTGGTTTATTAGATTCAACTGAAAGCATGCTCTAATGCCCTAGATATTTTAGCTCTGATTGAAAGGATGCTACAACACCCCACACATGCTCCAACCTACCATAACACCACCTTGCCACTGTGAAGTGTGCTAAAGCTTCAACTTGAAGGAGACCCCAGTCTCCTTCGTTGCACCACCCTACCACCCAACTCAACAATATACCTCTTGCCTTGAAGGCTCCAACCTCTAGTTTACCACAATGGACCACATTTTACAATTTTCACATTGGATCCACTTGTGCTCAATATCAAAATATGAAAACAAATTGGTGCCTCTATCAGTTTGGAATACTATCACAGAGTCATCAAATTCCTCTGCTCAAACCATAGAAGCATAAGTAACTTTGACAAGTCCACTGCCACAACAACTATCAAACCCTAGCTCCATACACAACTACACATAAATTGATCAATCATTGCATTAACAATAACAAACATTGACTCCACATCCATGCAACACATTCTGTTGTACAATGCTTCCTTGCTGGTGAAACCTTGACAATATCTTAACAATACTTTGACAAATACATTTAGCTCAATGTAACTCAAACAAGTTATCATGATGAATTAGTCCTCTTTACTCAAAAATTCATTCAATCATATGATATGGCTAAATCATGTCACACTATATCCTCAGTGCAATGACAATCTACACACTTTTCCAAAAATATCATCACCACACAACCTGCAAACTATGCTTTCCCATATAACATGTAACCACTTCTGTCATAATATTTCATGTCAATATTTGCAATTGGATATCATACTGTTGTCTTGATCGCAAACCAGAATCCTTACAAGGAACCTGTCATCTTCATGTATCTAAGGCATCTTACAAAATGTCATAGATTTTCCAAGAACATAAAGGAACTTCTGGACATCAAATATAAATCAAAACAATTTCAAACCCTTCTCGTTACGCCTGTCTCTGAGTTGCGATCATCTATATTCTTCTGGGTCTCAATTTGGACTAGTAATGATTGCACTAACAACTTCAATGCCCAACAATTCTTACCATATCATGGTTTCACTCTTATTTATCATCGAACCAATGTAACTGATGGAAATGTTGTGGTAGGTCCACATATGACATAGTTCACTTAATTATTGATTGAAAAACCAGTGGCTCATATCCACATCAACCACACCCGATGCAACTTACTGATTCAAAGTAAGAGTGCGAGGTTCGTGGTCTAGTAATTCTTTGCAATTATACACAAATGAGACAACTCAATCAACATGTAATTTCACATGCCAAATGATGTTAATTCATTCACCGAGTTCATTAATCTGGGGCTAGCTCTTATAATGTGTCCACAATGTATCAAATGGGTGATTATGCACTATTAGGCTCAACAGAGATCAGGAATTAGCTTCACGGCTTGGTCAAAGTTCAACGTGAAAAATAAATTTACTTGTCCTGCGTAACATATGGCTCATAACTGTGCCATGCATTAACAAATAATTCACACCACACATAACTAACCATCGGAGATTTGGAAGACCCACAACAAACACAGATATGACAATAATATTACCATAGATCTGAATATTATATTACCATAGGATCCGAATATATTATATCACTACAAACCGTAGAATGTGGTGTAAATCATCGCAGATCCGAATATTAAATCACCATTGTACATATTAGACATGAACATCACCAAGAATGAGTAGTCATTTTTAGGGTTTTGAACCCTAATCCAAACATCATCGTGTTTTCATCAAACAAAGAGATGAATAATCACAGAGTTACATGCCAAGTTTTGTTAAGGTGATATGTGCCCAGGGTTCCAACTATAGAGTTCAATGTTCACTGCAAATAGATGTCTTAGAAAATGCTTCCATATCTCATGCCAATGAAGAAGCCAATAACCAAAAGACAAAATTAATTAAAAAAGTACTTTCCGTAACCACTTCAAAGTTCGACCTCGTTTAGTTGGGAATGACTACATAAGGCTGAAAATAAACTCAAGTAATTCTCTGCGAAAAACTAGAATCAAGAGTCAAGAACTCATGATTTAAAACTCTTGGTGTCCCATGCAAGATAATACATAAATATTTGGCCTTAGAATAGCTTGCAAAGAGATAGATCTTGTTGACAATTCAAATTTCCTTTGGATGAATTCGAGCCACTGAATTTATACAAGAGGAAGGGGCTTCTAGAGAGGCCAATTAGCCCTTGAATCCTTTGAGCCGACTTGAAAATTTAAATTTAAATTTAATTTTGGAGCCAAAATCCCCAACAAACCTTAGGCTGACTTTAATTAATTTTTTGATAAAATATTATTTTTGACTTTGATTAGGATAGGCCTATTTAATTTAATTTTCTTGGTTAAAAGTAATTTTTTGTCGCATTTCCTTTGGCGTTCTTTAACCATTGAATGGGTTCCAATTTTTAAAGTGGCATATCTACTCAACCGAGAGGACCCACAAGATGTGCTACTTACTGTTGGAATTGGTAGGTTGAGGAGAATAAAATGAATATGGTTATGGAAGAAAATCCACTAAAATTCATCCTCAAATTCATCAACAAGTTCAGGGAATCTAGGGCTTCCCTTTCTTTCTTCTAGGGCTTCTTGTAATTTGGAGCCTCCCAATCAATGCAAACTAAATGAATATTAAGAGCGTTCAAGGGCCGATGTTGGCATCAACGACAACACCATTTAACACCATTCACCATCAATCCAAAGCCACTTGGACTAATAATTCTTTAAAATTATTTTATAAGTTTTTTTTTTTTTTTTTTTTAAGTGTGATCTTCTCTTTTAAAAAAAATTCTCTCTGGAACTAGATTTTTTTAATATTTTTTAGAATAAAAAGGATATATATATATATATATATATATATATATATAATTTTTTTTTTTAATTTTTTCTTTAAATTGATTTCCCCATCTTCCAAAAATATTTATAATTTTTTTAATGTAAATTATTAAAAAAATAAAATAGTTCATAAATAAACAAAAATTATGTAATGCCAATTTTAGATTTGCAATCAATATTATGTTTTTTTCGATGGTACCAATGATCAAACCTTTATTTTCAATTAATTGGTATTTTTAACCCCAAAAATAAAATAAAAGTTAGACAACTTTGAAACACACTTTAAAACCAAGCATTTAAAAATAAAAATAGAAAGGTAGACAAAGTTTAAATGCTGAGTTTTAGGGTTATTTATAGTTATGATATTTGGTCTTTAATGCCATGGTTGAAAAATGTTTGAATTTTAATCCTGAAAAAAAGGGTGATGTGATCACTACTTTTGCATTTCAACGTGGTTCTCCATTTAATTCGTAATCATGATATTTGGTTTTTAACACCACAGTTAAAAAATGTTGGAATTTAAAACCCAAAATGAAAAAAGCATGATGCTACATCATCACTTTTTAAAATCAGCATGAAACTCATGTTTTGATGCAACCTCTAAAAAATGAGAACTCGGTAAAGTTCTCGTTAAGTTGGTAACATTGTTGAGAACATGAACATGTATTATAAGAGAGGCAAAATACTAGTTTCCTATTAAAGACATTCTTGATGCATACAATTAAATAGGCCTTCAAACATACATAGATTCCTTGATTCCTTCAGTAGAGTACAAAACATAAAAATGAAGAACACTAGCATACATTGCTTGGGTATTATTAATTCATTGGTGACAATCTGCCATGGTATTGTTTAGAAAATAAATTGAATAGTTCTTTAAATATAATCAGGACACTAATTTTGGACTATAAAGTTTATCCTTGGCTTCTATTTATTTCCTTCCCAAAATCCTTACAATGATGTATTTAGAGATAATGGATGAGATCAGAGAAGGATAATGGAATCAATGCAATTGATATTTCTAACATGGAATCTAAAATAAAATAAAAATAATAATACAATGAATGGGAACTTGAATCTCACTCAAAAATACAGCAACATGATAGTATGGGAACCCTTGATCCTTTGCCTTATTGTCAAGTTCACTTTTCATATACCCTAATAACACATTGAATAGTAATAATTAGTTCTTGACTTTTTAGGGATTAGTTCATTGACTATGAGGAATAGTCTCCTTGATGTCACAAAATTAGAGAAAATGATGGCTGAGTAACAAAAAATGGTTACTTTCTATTTTCACCCCATTTTCCCATTTGAAGAACTTCAGGTTGAAGGTTAGGAAGGTTGTCCCATTTTCTATGAGTTTTGTCATGGAAGTGGCATTGGTGGTTAATGTGGGGATTGGATGGTCTAGTAGTGCTTGATATATTGGTTGTAAATCTCAGGGTTTCTCCCACCATGAGCTTTGGTGGCATAGTTGTTGGTTGCTAATTTTTCCCACTTTTTACCCACCTTTTTATCCCTTTCTTGTACTCATTTCATGCCCTTGTTGGTCGATTTTCATTCTAAATAATGAAGGTACACCTATTCTCATGTCTTTGTGAATTGTTAATCATTGAAGCATAGTCATAGGGGATTATTGCCTAAAGTGACTTGCTAACTTAAGTTTTCGTGCAGATTTGGAGGAATGATGATCAAAGGCATGATTCAACGTATGATGACTATTGAGCTGGAAGCGTTATCTTTGGATATGAGATGCAATAGTGGATCAACCTATCGACCAACACAAGTGCTATATTTGAATTCTGTTGTATCTTGAGAAACTGCTGTGTATTTATAGGCAGAAAACTACCATAACCTTAGGCACTGTTAGTCGATTAATGAAATGTATAAGTAGTGATTACAGGGCTGGGAAAGCCACTGCTAGGAGATATACAATATTTTTGAGGTGTAACAACAGACCTCTGTAATGATAATTTTGATTAATACAATTGCTGATCTTTTGAGTATTTTATAGATCTTAATCTTGTTGTAGCCCTGATGAGGGAGTTAGGCCCACTCCCTTGACCAGGTGCTGTTGGATTAGATGTGTGCGTAGGTTTATTTTATGTTGTTTTATCTGTTTTCTTTGCAATGATTTCAGTGTGTTGTTGTGAGTCTTATTTACTGTTACAATTATAACTTGTTGTTACACATTGCTATGTTATGGTTAAATGTTCAATATTGGGTAGGGAAACTGTGGCCTGCATATACCTTGCATGATAGCCTTGAAATAACCATTCAAGCCCCGACTTGACAATTAATGTGGAATTGAGTGAATTTCATGATTCATATCTGAACACCAACATTTTGGCGCTGTTTCCGAGGAGGCTATTGAAGGCGTGAAAATACGACTAGTATTGACCATAGGACCATTATCTTGTCCTAGGGAGGGAATTTTTTCACCCTGCTCCAGGTCTTGAGCATTAGATTGTTTGTTTCTTTCACAGGAACCTCTCTCTTGTCCTAGGAAGGGAAGTTTTTTTCACCCTGTTTTAGATCCCGAGCTTAGAATTTTGTGGTTGGTTTGTTTTATTTCCTTTTCTTTATTTTTAGGGTCCACTCTCTCGTCCTGGGGAGGGAAGTTTTCAACCTGCTACAGGTCCTGATATTTCAATTTGCTTGAATCTTTTCCTTTTATTTTCTGATTGAATGAACATAGATATAAATAAAAGCGGTAGAGGAAGACCCCAAAAAGAGGAAGGAAAGATCTAGGTAGAAATACCTATATCCAAGAAATCATTTCAAGAGTTGAATCAGGAGCATCATCATGAACTGATGTTAGGGTGAGATCTCATACAAGTTCTAGAGGGTAGTCAGTTTCACAACCAGAACCTCCCCCAATAACAGGAGCACAATTTAGGGAAGAAGAAGTAACAAGTAGAGGATTCAGAGAAATGAACATTGTGAGTTAAGAAGAAGAAGAAGAAGACTTGAGGGAATGCACTACACCATTTGATCGAGGGAGTGCTTCTAAAGAAACTGAAACACACATTATAGAACAACCAGAACTTGTTGAGATTCCAAGTGAATATTGGAAGATATTCATGGCTCCTGCAACTTGTTCGATCGAGTTCCCAATTTGAGATATCAGAGGTGATGCACCTATGAAGCCTATTCCTCTGATAACATTACCTAACTTCCATGGTCATTCTTCTGAAGATCCTGACACATTACTGCTTGAATTTGACGTGGTATGTCGGAGGTATGACTATATTTTTGATACTCAAAAATTGAAGATATTCCCTGCCACTTTGAAGGGAACACTTTTGAGATGGTTCATGGGTTTAGGAGGGAAATCTATTTCTACATGGGATGATATGAAGACGATTTTCCTCAAAAAGTATCAAGACCACTGTAAATCCCAAGATGTTAAGGAAGAAATATTTAAGATTATGCAGAAAGAGGATGAGAACATGGAGGAATTTGTGGAATGTTTCCAATACAGTTTGTAGAGATCAGGCCATAGTGATCTGGATAAGGACATCTCGAAAATAGTTTTTCTTCTAGCATTAAGTGTTCACGTGGAGTTGTGAGGCAGAGGCAGGGGATCAGAACCCTCAAGACATCCAACAATGGAGTTATGAAAGCAAAAATTGGAAACTTGCTGGAAAACTTGTGGATTAATATCTTGAGCACATTATCCTCACAACTGGACGTTTTACAGGTGAAACAAAAGAAGATGGAAGCAAAGAAGGCCATGTCTATTTTTTGCCCTCAATGTAGAAAGAATCACCCGCTGAAGGAATGTCCACCAAATACTGTCGATACCTATGTGATATGTGAACAAAGCCATTCCACTAGCACCTGTCCATCTCTTCCTGGGCTGAAGGAAGTTTTTCAGGGAGTAAATGAAGAATTAGATCAGTTGTACTTCATGGGATTAGGAAACCTTGGCAACCACGACCAGAGAAAATGAATCAAGGTATGCCTCAAGACCCTTCGCAGTATTTTAATAATTTGAATTTTGGGTCTCAGGCTGTACCTTTTTCAGCTTCATGGACACAATCTTGTCAATATCAATTGCCATGGAAACCATGGTTCCCTCAGTCTGGTCCAACTCCTTCATGGTCCTAGAATTGGCATGGACCTCCTCTTCCTTTAGAACAGTTCTCCCAGCCTATGCGACAACAACAGCTACAACTACCCTCTAATGCCTCCACTAGTAATCCTCCTCTGCGTCAACAACTACTTGTTCAATCCAACCCAAATCCAAACAATAGGGGGCCTCAACAGGTTGAGACACTCAACCTTCCTACATATAGTATTGCTGTCGTGGAATGTAATGAATTAAATCTCCAGTCTGTTTGGGTGGTAAATACTCATAATTCACCAATAAATGTTGAACATACTGACGATGAAGTCTCAGAACCAGAACCTAGGAATTATGCTAGAACAATTGGGGATGAGTCAACAAAAATTCCTATGGAACAAAAACCCCCTTCTCAAACAATTTTTACTAGAGGATGTCAGACTGATCCACCTTATCTTGAGAGACTATCCTTGAGAAAACAGAGTCCTTGTCCTGAATTTGATTTTTTAGGGGAATTGCAAAATTTATTTGTCAAAATCCCCTTACTTCAAGCTATGAAGGACATACCGATTTATGCCAAAACAATCAAAGAATATTTCTCTAAGAAACCTAGAAGAAAACCAAAGGATCCACTCACTATTCATGTTATGGGAAAATTATCAGATATAATGTTGGGGAAGTCTATACCTGTTAAGTACGGAGATCCAGGGAACTTGATTCTTACAGTACAAATTAATGGGGTTGATATCCCAAATGTGCTGGTAGACTTGGGGCAAAAATTAATGTTATAACTTTTGCAACTGTGATTACCTTGGGTCTGTGAAACCTTAAACCAACTACCACCATCCTAGAATTGGAAGATCAATGTATTATAAGACCGATATGGAAGTTGGAAGATACAACTATTTAAGTAGACTCATGGAAGTACCATGTTGATATTTTAGTATTTCATACCAAATCCTCGGTAGGTGGGCATCCTTTTATTTTATGAATATCTTGGCTTTTGAGCATAGACGCTTACATTGGGTGTCGGTCGGGAAATATGGTAATATCTAATGGGGAAGTTACAAAGAATCTTATCCTTTATCCCCCTACAGAACCGAGTTTATCAGATAAACCAGGATTCACCTTAACACAAAAACATCTACCTGCGAAAGGGATCGAACTTGAAAATGAAGAAATTAGACCAATTCTTGCTATTGGTGAGGCCCTCTATTTTAAGTATGAAATGGAAGATGATGCCATTAGTAGTTTTATTAGCAGACCCAACTCTGTTTATGATTCAACTCACCAACTATTAGAATCTGTTATGAGTTGCAATGTTCAGGAAGCCATTGAACCAGAGATTGAAGTTGAAAATGTTCCTATAATTGTACCCCATAACAATATTCCTGTAGAAATTGAACTAGGGAAGACATTGAACGTTAATCCTAACCTTTCACCTTCCCAGTCTGAATGATTACTAAAAGTTCTTTGGGAACAGAAAGAAGCCTTCGCTTGGGAATACACAAACATGAAAAGTATCCCTGCTGATTTATGTACTCATCACATATACATTAAAGATGAATGTCGACCTTTTAGGCAACCACTAAGAAGAATGAATCGTACTTTAAGGAACATTGCCAAAGACGAATTACAGGAACTATTGGATGTGGGATTTATTTACCCAATCTCAGACAGTCAATGGGTATCCCCACTAGTCATTGTTCCAAAAAAGAATGGTAGGTGGCGGATTTGTGTTGATTACAGGGAATTAAATAAAGCAAATCAGAAGGATCATTTTCCCTTACCTTTTATTGACGAAGTTCTTGATATGTTAGCCAGAAAGAAGTTCTTTTCCTTTCTAGATAGATTTAGTGGGTATAACCATATCCAAATAGCTCCTAAGGATCAAGATAAAACTACCTTCACATGCCCTTAGGGAACCTTTGCATACCAATTCCTCCCATTTGGTCTCTGTAATGCACCTGCTACCTTTCAATAGGCAATATTGGGGATTTTTTTTGATCTAGTCAATGATAGTGTTGAAATATACATGGATGACTTCACCCCATATGGGGATTCCTTTGAAGAAGGTCTAGAAAACTTAGAGAAAGTACTTAAAGTATGTAAGAAAACACATATTTCTCTTAGTACAATAAAATGTCATGATGATGAAGGAAGGAATAGTGCTGGGACATCTTATTTCAGTTGCAAGAATTCGGGTTGATATTGCCAAGATAGAGGTAATATTAAATTTTAATACACCTAAGACACCGACACAGGTACATAGTTTCATCAGTTATGATGGCTATTATAGATGTTTTATAGAATTTTTTTCTAAGATAACATTTCCACTTTTTCAATTGTTACCTAAGGATGCAGAGTTTGTGTGGACACATGAATGTGAAACAACCTTTGTGAAAATCAAATAACTAGTTTGTAAAGTTTTGATATTACGAGGTCCTGACTGGAAACTCATGTTTCATATCTTTACAGATGCTTATCACACAATAGTAGGGGCAGTCTTGGGACAACAGGAGGACAACAAACCGTACGCAATTTATTAAATTAGCAAGAATCTAACTCTTGCTGAATTAAACTATACAATAACTGAAAAAGAGTTTTTGGTTTTATTTATGCTATTAATAAGTTTTAGCATTACATTACAGGGTATCCCACTTTCATGCACACTAATCATAAAACCATCAAGTATCTGATGAATAAACCGATAACTCCTGGTCATATTACGAGATGGTTATTATTAATTCAAGAATTTGATATTACCATTGTAGATAAGCCAGGGAAAGATAATGTAGTTGCAGATTTCCTATCTAGGCTGGATACTAGTGATGAAGGTGCACCTATAGAGGATAGTTTTCTAGATGAACATATTTTTGCAATTTCTACTCACACTCCGTGGTATGCAGATATTGCTAACTATCTTGCTATAGGAAAAGTACCTCAACACTTACCATACAGAGAGAAACGAAGGATTATCCATCATAGTGCCTGATATTCATGGATAGAGGGATACCTCTTTTATACAGGACCTGATCAACAAATCCAGCACTGCATAGGTGAAGATGACATCTATGATGTCCTGAAAGCTGCTCATGATGGCCCCTGTGGAGGGAATTTTGCAGATAAGAGGATAGGTCATAAGGTGTTACAAATGGGGTATTATTGGCCCTCTATTTTTCATGATGCAAGGAAATATGTCTGAGGGTACGATAGCTGCCAGCAGATGGGACAACCTGGTCAGTCGAATGAGATGTCGTTATAACCTCAACTAGTTCTTGAGCCCTTTGAGAAATGGGCTATTGATTTCATTGGGCCATTCAATCCATCCTCACATCAAAAAGTCCACATTCTGGTCTACACAGATTATGTGACAAAGTGGGTAGAGGCCAAGGCTGTTGTGAAAGCAACAGAATAGGTTGTCTCAAATTTCTTATTCGAATAGATTTTCACTTGGTGCAGAGCTCCTAGAGAGATACGTTAAGATGGAGGGGCGTAGTTCACATCACATATGATAGTAGAACTTATGAATAAGTATGGAATAAAGCACAGGGTGACATCTCCATATCATCCTCAGGCGAACGGTCAAGTTAAGATCGTACAATTAAAGTGCTGGAGAATATCCTTATGGAGACTATAGTAAATCATCATCAAAACTAGGTTGAAAAGCTTCTTGAGGCACTTTGGGCGTATAGAAAAACATGGCGGAACACAACATGATTTTCACCATACGGGCTTGTCTACTTGAAATCCCCTTTGTTTCCAATGGAATTCAAAATTAAGATGCTCAGGACAATCCTTGAAGTAGGTTTGGATCTTTTAGAAGCCCAGGAACACCGACTGGAATAGTTAAACGAGTTTGAAGACATTCGTTTGGTAGCTATCCAGAACACTGTTGTAATTCAACAACAACGAACTAAATGGCATGATAAATTTATCAAGAAAAAGATGTTTCAAGAAGGAGATTGGGCATTGCTCTATGAATCCTGATTCAAATATTTTGAAGGAAAACTATGCTCTAGATGGATGGGACCATATGAAGTTGACACGATGTTTGATAATGGGACTGTTAGACTTGTAACAATCGATGAGGCACATACTCCCCTGATTGTAAATGGACATTGCCTCAGATTGTATCACCGTCCAGTTTCCAAAGACTCCTTTATTAAACATCTCTTTGATAATTCTGGTTTTGAAACTGTTCGTGCAAAGAATTCTTCCTCTGCACCTCTTGAGTAAAATATATATAAAATAAAATGCATCATTATTTTTCTTGTAGGCACTTTGCTGGTGCTGTTACTTCTCTGGTGCTCATACTCTGCGAATGCTGATTTTGTTTAAGTACTTCACTGGTGTTGTTACTCCTCTCGTGTTGTTACTCTGTGGATGCTGATTTTGCCTAAGTACTTCAATGGTGTTGTTACTCTTCTGGTGTTGTTACTCCATTTGTCGTGATTTCATCTAAGTACACTAGTGTTGTTACTCCTTCGGCGTTGTTAGTCCATTCATCACGATTTTTTTCTAAGTACACTGGTGTTGTTACTCCTCCAATGATGTTACTTCGTTCATCATGATTTTTGTTTAAGTACATTGGTGTTGTTACTCCTCTAGTGATGTTACTCCATTCGTCGCGATTTCTTCAAGTACATTGGTGTTGTAACTTCGTCAAAGTAAGTTTCCAGGTACGTCCCCAACTGACTTCGTGGATTTGATTGAAATTTCACCTATGACATGACTAGACATGACTGTGGATGGTCATTCCTTAGTTGGGGGGAGGTACTATATTAATGTTAAATGTGTCGTATTTAACAGAAATAATGATTTATCATCAGTTGTTGAACCTCGTTCCAACTCGTACACTCCACATCAACATTTCAATCCCCACCATACCTTGGGCAATTATCCATACGCATTGGAACTTGAACTATGTATAATTGTATTGAATTATGGTCCTTTACAACGCATTGTAATAATTTCCATTATTTACCATAATCCACCATGGATTTTTCCATAATATTCGCCTGGATTTCCCTTTCATCACATCCCTTGCAACTGCAATCCCTGTCATCACAACTTTACCAGCTAATTCTCTCCTCAATGGTTTTGATGCTACTCTGAGTGCTACTACAAAGCAAATTGAAAAATGGGTGGGCAAGATGTTAGGCATGAACCTGAAGACATAGTGCAGGTCCGACGCCATCTGGACGTATGGCAGGTTTTTCAGAATGTGGGGTGGCATACCTATTTTGAGAGGTTGTAGGGATTCGATGAAGCCATTACAGTTGAATTCACATTGAACTTGGACGAGAATTATTCCAGATTTCATTGGTTGGACATTTCTGTCACAGAGGAAGTTATTTCGACTGTTAGCGGATTGTCGTAAGGTGGTCAGAAATGGTTCACTAGGAAATTGCCTCTACCAGAATTTCTGGAATTATTCTTGCAGGTAAGAGAGACCATGGTTCAAAAGGGTAGGGGATACGATCAAAAGTCCTTGCCACATCCATGGGCAGAGGTCACGTATTTTTTGGTGTGATACATCACTTGTTATGAAACTAGCTCACAAAAAGATAGAAAAGATAGATCAACGCCTTAGAAATAAGCCTCTTCAAGGTGGCAACCTCCTTTACATTACACAAATGAACAATTCTTAGATGATTCAAATGACAAAACCTCCTTTCTATATATAGGAGTCTAAGGGGTCACAATATAACCAAAGCCGATCTAACAATAATAATATAAGGCACAAAAATAAGAATAGTGGGATTCTGTGGGGCACAATAATAACAATATGGGGACAATAGGGGCACAACAATAACAATAAGGGATACAACGACAATAGTAATGGGGGAATCACTAGTATTATAGGGACCTAACATGCCCCTCTCCTTCAAAAAATTGTTGTCCTCAACGCTTGAGTAGTTCTGGATGCTTCTGTATAAAATTTTCATCCTCCCATGTGGAATCTTCAATGGGTAAGTTCTTCCACTTGATGAGATACTCTGAAATTGATCGATTTCTTGTTTCTTTGACTGCTTCAGGTTCCAATATGATTTTTCCTTCCTCATCAAGTTCTAGAAATATTGTTTGAATTGGAAGCTTGTCACCTATAACCTTCTTTAGGCATGAAACATGGAAAACTAGGTGCACTCAGGAAGTTGCAGGAAGCTCCAATTTGTATGCCATAGTACCTATATTTTGCAACACCTTGTATGGACCATAATACTTTGGTGATAATTTATTATCCTTCTTAGCTCGCTTGAGGGAAATTTGTTTATATGGTTGTAGCCGTAGGAATACCCAATCACCTACATCAAAACTTCTTTCGCTATGATTTTGATCTGCATGCTGTTTCATTCTATTCTGCACCAAGGTGAGGTTATCCTTTAAGAGTTGGAGAACTTGTTTTTGATGCTCGATGTGATCTTCCACTACTTGAACCTTAGATTTTTCTCTTAAATATGATGTGATGGATGGTGGACAATATCCATAAAGTGCCATAAATGGGGCCATTTTTGTTGCAATATGGAAGGAAGTGTTATACCACCATTCAGCCAAAGGCAACCATTTGACCCATTGTGTTTGTTTATCAAATACAAAGCAACGAAGATATCCTTCCAAAAATTTGTTTGCTATCTTAGTTTGCCCATCAGATTGAGGATGATAATATGAGCTATGAAATAACTGAGTACCCAGACAAGAAAATAATTCTTTCCAAAAATTTCTAGTGAAAATGGGATCTCTGTCGCTTACAATAATCTTTTGGTTTCCATGTAGCTTTTGAATTGTTTCCATACATGCAGTAGAAACTGTACTCGCTTTAAATGGATGAGATAATGCACAAAAGTGTGCATACTTGGTAAATCTGTCAACTACTACCATGATAACACTCTTTCCATCAGACTTGGGTAATCCTGTGATAAAATCCATTGAAACCTCCTTCCAACGTTGGCTTGGAATGGATAAAGGTTGTAATAGTCCTCGGGTCTTAATTGTTTCGACTTTATTCTGTTGGCAAACCAAACATTCCACCACAAACTTTTGAATATCTGATTTAAGGTCATCCCAAAAAAAATCCTTCTTAACCCTGTGGTAGGTTTTTTCCTGAGTGCTTTCCTAAGGGAGAGGTGTGCAATTCCCTAAGAATATTTTGTTTGATTTGGGAATTCTTACATAGGTATAACTGATCCTTGTACCATAACGAATCATTTTTCCAGCTAAATGTATTAGATGTACTAGGATCTTGTTGTATCTTTTGAATGAGTACCCACACTTCCTCGTCATTCTTCCATTCATCCCTTGCTTCGTTTATCCAATCTGGTTGGATAATAGAAATGGCGCAAAGAAATGCTTCCATATCCTCATCCTTTCTTGAGAGTGCATTTCCCACAACATTTTGATTCCCCTTATTGTAGATGATTTCAAAGTCATAACCCAACATATTTGTGACCCATTTTCGCTGCTCTTCTGAAGATAATATTTGTTCTAAAAGGTATTTAAGACTATCATGATCTATTTTTACCTGGAAGTGTCTTCCCATTAGGTAGGTTCGTCATTTCTTAAGTGCATGTAGTATTGCCAACATTTCCTTCTCATAAATAGCTTTGTGTAAATACTTTCCTTTGATTGGACGACTTTCAAAGGCAATGGCTCTTTCTTCTTGTATTAAAACAACACCAATTCCATTTCCTAAGGCATCACATTCCACAATAAAGGTTTTTGTGAAGTCCGGTGTAGCTAAGACTGGTGCTTGGCACATTACCTCTTTAAGATGTTCAAAGGCCTTCGTTTCTTCTGGAGTCCATGAAAATGCATCTTTCTTCAATAATGTTGTTAGAGGTGCTGCTATTCTCCCATAATTCTTAACAAACTTGCGGTAATACCCTGTCAGCTTGAGAAATCCTCGTAGATTCTTTATGGATGTGGGGATTTTCCATTACTTAATGGTTTTAATTTTGCTAGGGTCTACCTTAACACCTTCATGAGATACAATATGACCTAGATATTCCACCTCTTGTACTCCAAAGAAACATTTGGAGATTTTTGCATATAATTGTTTCTCCTCCAATAGTTTGAGCACCATGTCAACATGTTGAACATGATCCTTCCAAGACTTGTTGTATATTAGTATATCATCAAAAAATACTAACACAAATTTTCTACGGAAGGTTTTGAAAATGGAATTCATCAAACCTTGAAATGTAGAAGGTGCATTAGTAAGGCCAAAAGGCATGACCAAAAATTCATAATGACCCTCATGAGTTCTAAATGTTGTTTTTGGAATGTCTTCAGTCTTCATTCTAATTTGATGATATCCTAAACAAAGATCCAACTTGGTGAAGTAAATTGATCCATGCAATTCATCCAATAATTCATCAATGACAGGGATGGGAAATTCATCTTTAATAGTGAGCTTGTTGAGCTCTCTATAATCTGGACACATGTGCCATGATCCATCCTTCTTTTGAACCAATACTACTAGAGTAGAAAAAGAATTTTGACTAGGTTGAATTATACCAGCCTCTAGCATTTCTACAACCATACGTTCAATTTCAGTCTTTTGGACATAGGGATATCTGTAAGGCCTGATGTTTGGAGGAACACTTCCTGGAATCAAATTAATAGCATGATCATGATCATGAATAAGTGGGAGGCCTTTGGGAGTCTCAAATACCATGGAATGATTGTCCAAGACATTTCGGAGATCTATAGAAATGGATGATTTCGATGTGGGAACCTCTAGTGAACATAATTGTGCAATTATGCCTCATTGTTCTTTATTTAGAAGCTTTGTCATTTCGTTAGAGATGATTATCTTTCCTGGTTTCCCTGCGATACCCCTTAATTCAACTTCCTTTCCTTCTGAAGAGAATTTCATGAAAAGTTGTTGAAAATCAAAAGCTATTGTACCCAAGTATTGTAGCCATTGGACTCGTAGTACAACATCAACACCACCCATTGGAATGGGAAGCATTGGGCTATTCAATACATATTCTCCGATGTATAACTTGATATTATGGCACTTTCCTGAGCAATTTATGGTTCCTCCACTTGCAACCATTACTTGACACTCTTGTGTTGGATATAGGAAGCAATTCAATTCCTTGGTTATCTTACAATGAATAAAATTATGGGTACTTCCCGAATCAATCAACACTATTACCTTTTTCTTCTTAATATGCCCTTCTATCTTGATAGTTTGAGTAGTGGTAATTCCAGCCAATGCATTAAAAGATATGGTCGGATTCATTTCTTCTTTTTCTAGGGTTTTTTCCTGGTGTATATCATCTTCTTTTGATGTTTCTTGTTCCTTTTGTTCCTCCTCTTCACAATCTATGTAAAATCATTTCTTCTCGGCACACTTATGACCTTTAGTGTATTTGCTATCGCAACTGTAACAAATCCCTTTTGCTCTTTTTTCTTCGAATTGTTGTGGTGTCAACCTTGTAGGTTGTGGATGGCTAGGGTAGCAACACTTCCATCTTTATGATTGTGAGTGGTAGGCTTCCTTGTTGGCATAATTTTTATTTCCATTTTTCTTGCCAACCTGAATGCCTTCTCCAATGAATTTGGTTCCCAAAGGTGAACCTCATGTTGGATGTTATCTTTTAAAGTCCCTATGAACACATCAATCCTATGCTCCTCTGGAATATGTTTTACCTTTATATTCAATTTTTGGAAGTCCTCAATGTGCTCCATCATTGAACCTTTTTGTTTGAGTTTTATCAATTGGCTAAAAAAAGTGTTTCTTTTTGTATCCTCATAATGTGTTATCATTTCATCCGTAAAAATAGCCCAAGTGACAATTTGTTTACGAGAGAAAAGCCATCGATACCATACAAACTAATTTGGTTCCAAATATAAAGTTGCAATGCATACCTTTTGTGTGTTTTTCACATTATGGAGATCGAAAAATTGCTCCATCTATAGTATCCATGTTCCAAGATCCTTGCCATCAAACTTCCTCATATCAATATTTGGAACATGGTGGTTCTTCTATGCAATGTTAGAGTCTATGAAATCATGATTAACATTTATTTTGTTCTCATCATGAGTTTCATTTACTACCCTTTCGCCATCAGTAAGCATTTCTTGTAGAAGCTTTATCAAATCCGTCTTCAAATCTTCCATGCATTTCTTTAAATCATCCATCTTAGCTTCCACGCCATCCATCTTAGCTTCCACGTCGTCCATCTTAGCTTCCACGTCATTCATCTTAGCTTCTACGCCTTTCTTTAAACCATCCATCTTAGCTTCCATGCCATACATCTTAGCTTCTACGTCTTTCTTTAAACCATCCATCTTATCTTCTGTTACTTTTTTGCGAGTGAAATTTGTTGCACTTGGTCTCGTAATTTTGATAAATCATGTTGCATTTCTTCCTCTTCTTCATGAGTCATGCTAGAGCTTTTAGGTTGCTTACTAGGTGTTTCCATTTTCTTTCTTCGATTACCGATAATAATGCTTCACTATGCCCTTTGAACTCCTTCAAACTAATTTTTTAAACCAAGCTTATGCAAAAATTTAAAAAAATCTACACCTTTTTTCACTTTGTAGGAGCTCGATATTGAATATGATGTATCTCTATAATTTTGGATCCCCAAGGTCTGAACTTTCTTCTTGCAGTAACCCTCTAAGTGATCTTTCTAACCGCACAAGTTTTATCAAGATTGGATTCTCCAATGAAGAGTTATGCCAAATCTCCCACGATGACCTGAGTATAGATTGGTTCAGTAGAGCAAACTCGTACGACATTCCATGGGTCCCTGTTTCAACCTTAGGTTTTGAAAATGATACCCAAAAAAAATAAAGTCCATCCTCTTTCTATGATGCCTTATGAAAATTCAATATGATGCTCAGAGCGAAAGTTATGACGATTCTCCCAAGGTCACCTATTTGGAATGTAATTCAGGGGTCTGCAAAAACCCTAACTTCCTCAGATTGTATCTCCGAAAATATAGCGAGACAAGCTTCAAAATTCGGGCTCGAGGTTCAGACTGATTCCCTCTCAAATGGGATTTTTTTTTAGCTTCTTAAACTTTGTAGCAAAAAAGTTATAACGAAAATTCCACGATGTCCTGTTTGGAGCAGCAAAACCCTAAAATCCAAAGCTCTGATACCAAATGTTATGAAACCAGCTCACAAAAAGATAGAAAATATAGATCAACACCTTAGAAATAAGCCTCTTTGAGGGGGAAACCTACTTTACATTACAAAAATGAACAATTCTTAGACGATTCAAATGACAAAACCTCCTTTCTATATATAGGAGTCTAAGGGGTCACAATATAACCAAAGTCGACCTAACAATAATAATATAAAGGCACAAAAATAACAATAGTGGGATTCTATGGGGCACAATAATAACAATATGGGGACAATAGGGGCACAACAATAACAATAAGGGACACAATGACAACAATAATGGGGGAATCACTAGTATTATAGGGACCTAACATCACTTGTGAAGGGCGATTTTCTACCCTATTCAAATATCATTTTAAACTTCGTGCATGCCTTCGGTTCCATTGTGTGCATTCTCTAGATATGCCACATTTTTTATGGAATAACATTCAGATAATGGCATGGTCTGCTTGTCAGTCACGGTAGCCGTTGGCAGCCCTCACAAACCATGGGCTTGTCAGGCTTCTGGTGATGCATGCCCTATCATAAAGTTCCGTGGCTTGGCCACAATTCACTGAATTGGAAGAAGAGGAACTTGCGTCCATGGTGTCAAAAAGAGAGGAAGAGGAATTAGTGGCAGAAGAAGAAGACATAGATGACCCTGTTACACAAGAACCAATGTCGACTACCAAACAATTGGAAGCATTAGTGGCGGAGCAGGTTACAATAGAATAACAAATAGAGAAAGGGGCCGCAGACGATACTGTTACACAATAACTAGCATCGACAGCTAACTGGGAAGAAGAAGAAATGGAGGTAGAAAGAGGTGCAAGTGACACTCTACATAGGAACCAGATTCGACTGCCAACCTGGAAACAGGAGCAATAGAAGTGGAAGGAAGTGTAGTTGATGTTGTTACACAAGAACCAACGTCGACCACTAAGCTGACGGAAGAATTGTCGATAATAGAAGAAATTGTAGGCGACGTTGTTACACAAGAACCAACATCTCCTGCCAAAGTGATGGAGAAACCATTGGAAGAAGTGAAAGTGGTTGAAACAGAAAAGTAGGTAGCATAGAAAAAGGACAAGGAAAGGGCAGAAAAGCTAGGGGAAGGAGAAGGAATTAAAGCAGAAGGTACATAAATGATGGAAATCGAGGAGGATATCCCTCGTTCTCCGCTTTCTGCCTCCCTTCCAAGAGGGGAAAGGAAATTTTGCACCCTTAGACACTCAGTGAAAGAAATGATCTCTCCGATGATACTGAAATTTGTAGGGAAAACTAGAGGCACCCTTGTCAACACTGTCACACAAGAACCAATGTCGACTGGTGGACAAATTGGACTAATCTAAGGACTGTTGGTTGACACTGTTACACAAGAACCAGTGTCAAATGAGGGGAAAGTTGAAGAAACTGTGGATGGTGCTGTTCGCACAAAGCTGTTGGAAGAAAATGTTATTGTTGGTATTGACCTGTAAGGGCCAGGACCAAATTTTGAGCAAATAATTGAAGAAACTATGGCTAGTGCTATTCGCACAGAACAGTTGGGAGAAAACACTGCCGTTGGTATTGACTTGCAAGGGCCAGAACCAATTTTTAAGCAAATTGAGGAGGATAACTGGACAATAGAGCAACCAAAGTAACCACATGAGTGAGAGGAATTCAAGAACAAGATGCGAGAGTAGTGATTGATTACATGACTCAGATGGATAAAGCAAAGCAGCAACAAGAAAAGTAGAAGAAAAGGATTGAGGAACTAGAAGAACAGGTGCAACTACTGAAGGTTGACAAAGATGAAATGTTCACTCTAGCACAGTAGGTAATGGCGTGCCGACCTCCTGCTCATAGTTATGCTCTGTTCCTCCATGAACAATACATGTTCTTCTATTTGGAGAGAATCCATTAGGAGATAAGTCATGAAATCAAAGATCTGATACAGTTTCTGTGGATCCTGAAGGGTCACAATATTCTGAACCAACACTTGATGTGCGAACTCTACATGCATGATTATTTTCTGGGGACCGATCAATCATTCAATCCAGTGCCATATGTGGGGGATATTCAGTTGAGAGCCTTCACCTCCTTCACACTTAACCAGGTTAAGTGGAAGAAATCCTTCGACACGTTCGAAGAGAACCAAGCAAACATGCCACTTGTAGTTTGGGCAGAGCATTGTCAGGTTGTGAATATTTTTAACAAACATCGTACCTTCTTGGGAATAGAAGGATGGAAGGGTCAGATGCTAGAAACACAAAAGTGGTGTGCTGACATGTGTACAAAGAAAATTTTTACTTGTCAGGAGGAGGCTCGAGCCGGTTGTCAGAAACGATGGGTGTTGTCATCAACTGTAGTAAGGATACACAAACCTTTTGGGGCCCCTAATTTTGTTCAGGATTTGGATAGAGTACCATGATATATCACATGTATTCAAACCTATGGGACCCGATGGATGGGTTTGATATTTCATTTTCCCATTGTTTGGTTTCCAGCTGAGGAGTACACACTAGCTTATGTGGTAAACAAGGATTGGTGGAAGGAAGTCCTTCACACAGATGGATACAAGGTTCCCGGAACAGAAATGGCTGCAAAATATGACCTTACACAACTCCATGCTAACCATAGTGGCTCTAACACATATTTGTGCAGGAGACGAGCTGCATGAGGACATGCAGAAAGGCTAGTTGGGGGGAGATGTTGGTTGCTAATTTTTCCCACCATTTTCCCACCTTTTTATCCCTTTCCTGCACTCATTTCATGCCCTTGTCAGTCGATTTGCATTCTAAATAGCGAAGGTATACCTATTGTCATGTCTTTGTGAATTGTTAATCATTGAAGTGTAGTCATAGGGGATTATTTCCTAAAGAAACTTGCTAACTTAAGTTTTTGTGTATATTTGGAGGAATGATGATCAAAGACATGATTCAGCGTATGATGACTATTGATCTGGCAATGTTATCTTTGGGTATCAGCTGAAACGGTGGATCAACCTATCAACCAACACAAGTACTATCTTTTAATTCTATTATATCTCAAGAAACCACTATGTATTTGTAAGTAGACAGTTGTCGTAATCTTAGGCACTGTCAGTTGATTAATGAAATGTATAAGTAGTGATTACAGGGCTGGGAAAGCCACCGCTAGGAGATATATGATATTTTTGAGTTGTAGAAACAAACCTATGTAATGATAATTTTGATTAATACAATTGCTGATATTTTGAGTATTTTATAGATATTGATCTTTCCGCAACCTTGATCAGGGAGTTGGGCTCACTCTCCTAACCAGGCATTGTTAGATTATATGTGTGTGTAGGTTATTTTATGTTGTGGTATCTCTTTGTTGTGTAATGATTTCAGTTTGTTGTTGTGAGTCTTAACTTGTTGTTACTCTTATTTGTTGTTACAATTATAACGTGTTGTTACACATTGCTATGTTATGATTAAATGTTCAATGCTGGGTAGGGAAATTGTGGCTTGCATATACCTTGCATGATAGCCTTGAAATAACCAATCGAGCCCTGGGTAATGTGGAATTGGGTGAATTTCATGATTCATATCTGAACACCAACAATAGTCATGGATTATGATGCTCAACTATTTCCAACCCTTTTCACTTATTGTCTTACACTTTTTCAAAATTCCAAACAACTTGTCCAACTCTAGTTTTTTTTGCAATCACTAGAGGTAGGGACTGAGTTATTATCCTTATAAGGGTCCACATATAAATTTATAGTTGTATTGACTTGGTAATATCTAGTGACAATGATTTCCATTTACTTCTTCCATGATCGAGTGTCGATTCTTGTTGTTTGCAACATTTAAGTATACTTTTCAAAGAGGGAAAACATTGAATGATTGTTCCATGGGAAGGGGAGACCATTAGAAACCATTCTTTCCATGTCCCTCTTGAAGATTTTGATGTTAACTTGCACTATTTTGGCATTTCCATTAGCTCTATCCTGTATTTGCAACCTTGAGGTGTAGATGATTTCATCCATTGAAATAAAGGTCTTATCTTTGAGTCCAAATATATTTAGAACCCAACTATGGATTTTGATTAGGGTTTTATACACATGTTGAGCTAATTTGGATTTTTATTCTATGTCAAATTGAGTATCATGAAGATATTCCTTAGTTACTTATGCAAGGCATCAATTTATACATAGAATTTAGATGATCTTTGATTTTTAGGGCATTCTTGATAACATAACCCAACATCATATACTTGATTTCCTTGAGATTTTCATGCATTCTTGTATCTATGAGGATTCATCTCATTTGAACTTCATCGTACATTTCTCTTCTCTTTCTATTTCATCTGAACTCTAAACTCCGCTAGTTTCTCATCAACCTTATCTAATTTCTACCTTTGGTTATTCAAATCTTCCTTTCCAATTTTTTCCAAGGTATGTGCATTGGTTACCTACTTCTTGCTTTAGATACTATGATAGGGATAGGGGGTTTTCTCATGCTTATTGTTGATGTAAAAGAAAGTTAAAAACCTTATTTTCCTCTTAAGATTCCTTTAAATTAGTGGTTAAGTTTAAGACATATTCCTTTACCACCTCTAGTGAGGTCACCTATTCACTCACAGACTTATTTTTGATATTGGGTACAACATTTTGACTATTTAGGAAGCTAACCTCTTCTACTAATTTTTCTTCTCCACTACTTGTTTATCTAGTCGATGTGCTTTCTAAAGCCTTACTTTTATCATACTTTTCTTGGAGTATGGAGAAATATCCCATTTTCATACTTGTGGGTCTTTCTCTATTGTGATGATTTATTTATTTATCTATTTCGAAAATCCCTTTCTTGGCCTCTTCATATAAAGTTGGTGATTTTTGAATATTTTGATAAATAATATTGAGAAGCCTAAGAAGGCCACTAGTAGAATTGTGACTTAGCATACATTGTGATTTTGCTTCCGACTAATCTCAAGTAGTTCCATTTATTTTTTCATTTTGTGAGATTCATTACTATTGTCTAACATAACATTATGTGAACTATATAGTTCTTTCTCACATTGTTACTATTTCTTTACTGCCGCTTTCTTCAATTAAACATTCTAGTGCCAGGGAGTTAACTAACTATTTTCTTGATTCAACTATAATTGTTGTTTTTATTAGCTCATCTCTTCCTATCCTCATCTATATTTCAACATTTAGTTTATAACAATTTTATTTCTACAATTAGATAGTTGTAGTTTATTTTTCACATTGTTTGTTGTGATGACCCTTCAATATCTCACAATATAAAAAAAAAAATTAAGCACCGTTATCGGGCTAGAATTTGAATGGGTCTCTTATCACAAATAGTGTGAGTTCTAATTGGGACCTCATATTGGAAAGAACCCTTGTGGCTACTGCTAGGTCATTGATCCCCTTCAACAAGACATACCATTGCATAGATCAAACTGTTGGCATTATGAGACAAGTGTTGTCCTTGATGGCAAATCACACTGATGACAAATCATAGTGCAGAAGGATAGCAGCAAGGAATTGATGATCAGTCTACAAGTATGAAGAAAAATATATACACGCTGGTTCGCTATATACCAAGTCGCGTGTACACACTGGTTGGCTTCAGTAAAAGCGCGTGTATGTGGAAAACTTATCTTTGGTCCACAGCGGTTATTCCTTGGAAGTTGTGCCTAAGGTTTTGGACCTTGGTGTCTCGACAGACGTGTTGATCCCTAGTTTTTGAAGTTGATGGTATTGGATTTCTATGGTTTTGGCTCTTGGTATTGAACAAGGCCTAAGGCTATATAAGGAGAAGGAAATCATTAGGCAAGTGTATCTGAAAAGTCTTGAATATCTGACGAAGTATTAGATCCAGTATGCAGGTTATTGGTTGATGATGTATTGCTTGATCTGAGCTAAGGAGAGATCTCATTGGTTGATGGAGAACAAGATCTAAGGAGAGATCGGGATCAAATGGTTTGAAATGAACTATCTTTATGCGTATTTCTAGATCTGCATACTGACGCAATGTTATGTTCTGGGTATAACTGATGTCTGGTACAGCTGCAAGTTAAGAGAATTTATTTTTAGATCTGTACGCAGGTTGTCTTCGGTAAAAGCGCGTGTATACGCGGGTTGCTCTCATTGAAGTAGCGTATATCTTTTGAAGCATGATTTTTGGGTTTGCAGTTGGGTTTGACTGATATTACAGAGTTCTGTAGTCTGCTCTATGTTCTGGTGACAGGTGTTGACAGGGTTTCAGTGGTTCAGTGATTCAAAGATTGATGATGCTAGTATTGGTTGTTTTATGCTTCAATGATTTGTGAATGAATCATAGTCTTCAGATTGTAATGTTGTGCTTCAGGAATATCCAGTCTGAAAATTGATGAAAAGTGGTACCTGAAGGAAAGAAGATTGTAGGCCAGCACCTACGTACTAGTATCTTAGCTAGTACAAGAGCAAAGGGGGTTGGAGCTCCCTTCCAAGGAAGTTTGGAGAACGAGAGAAGGTTGAAGCCTTCTGCAGGTTGTAGCCTACGTACTGGTATAAGGCTGCACCAGTACAAAAGATTGTAAACTGAAGTTCTTATTAAATAAAGATAGAGACGACTTGCAGCAGGTGGTTTTCACCCACATTGGGTTTCCACCTTATATCATGGTGTTCATGTGTGTGGCTTTTGTGTGATGATCTGTTCTGTTATACTGCATCTGTTTACTCTTAATATGGTGAATAATGACCCGATGCACATAACTTAAGATAAATTAACTGAATTATAAGTTTTCTGGTTATACGTTGTTTTCTTTAGACACAGTAGCGTGTACACGCTGGTTCACTTAACTGAAGTAGTGTATATGTTTCTGAGCATTGAAAAAGTTTTATTGATCTGATAATACTGATTCACCCCCCCCCCCCCTCTCAGTATTATTTCCAACAATTGGTATCAGAGCAGGTCCTTCAGAGAAGCTTGATCGCTTGAAGGTAGATCGTTCATCATGAGCAACTACGAGAGAGAAGCATCAATCAGGCCACCGGTTTTTGATGGGACAAACTTCAATTATTGGAAGGTAAGAGTTACTGCCTATCTTCAATCTCTTGGTACAGAAGTTTGGGATATCGTAGAAACAGGCTACGCTTTTCCTTCAGCTACTCCTACAGATGCAGCTGAGAAAAAGAAGTATGAAACAAATGCGAAAGCAGTCAGTACCCTATTAGGATGTATATCCCAAACGGAATTCATGAAGGTAATGCACTACAAATCCGCAAAAGAGATATGGGACAAAATTGTCACGAGCTATGAAGGAGATGAACAGGTAAAGCGTGCTAAACTTCAAACTCTCAGGATTCAGTATGAGACTCTCAAGATGTATAATGATGAAATTGTGGCTAACTATTTTCTTCGGGTAGATGAGATTGTTAATTGTATGAAAAACTTGGGTGAAGAAATAAAAGAGGCTATAGTGGTTGAAAAGGTTCTAAGATCATTGTCCCCCAAGTTTGAATCTAAAGTATCTGCAATAGAAGAAAAGGAAAATCTACGAATTCTTACTATGTCTCAGCTACATGGAATTCTAACTGCTTATGAAATGAGAAAGGGAGGTCCATCAGACAGAAGAGAAGCTGCTTTCAAGGCATCAGGCAAAGAAGATTATTATGAAGCAAGCCACGTCCCAGAAGAAGAGGAAGAAGAATCAAATTTTGTCAGAAATCTTCAAAGGGGTTCTGGAAGGTTCAGAGGTAAGTTACCTTTTAAATGCTTTGCTTGTGGAAGAGTAGGTCATTATGCTGCAAAATGTCCTTATAAGGATAAAGGAAAGGAACCTGCTAGATGGAACAAGAAACAGAGTGCAAATAAGAAAAGCTACTACACTCATGAAGATAGTGATGGTCTATCAAATAGTGATGAAGATGAACGAGGTAATGAATATAAGTTGTTAATGGCATTTGAAGATGATGATTATATGGATGCTATAGATGTGGATAACCTTTATGATGAAATTACTAGACTCAAGAGATGTATAGAAGAAAAGAATATGATCATTGAAACTCTACAATTTCAAATTGATGAAAAGGAAAAACATCTTGAAAAACTAGAAGGTGAAATTGTTGGTCTTAGAAAAGAGATTGAGAAAACAAAAGCTATTAATCTTAAATTTTTTAAAGGATCTGAAACCTTGGATGAGATTATCAATGTGCAGCGATCTCCTCTGATCAAGACAGGTCTTGGATATAATGGAGAAACATCTCAAGCCTCTACCTCTAAAAGTTATCTTGATGCAGCAAGGAGAAGCGAGCAAAGGCCAAATAAAAGTAATCAGGTGAATCAGGGACAGTTTACCTCAAGAACAAATAAAGACCATCAAGAAATTTGGGGACAAACTGCCTTAAGGACAAACAGAAGCTACAGTCAGCCGCAGGTAAAATCTTCCCAATTTGCTCCAAGAATAAATAGAAGCTACAATCGGTTGGATGATAGATCTGATTATCGCAGAAGTTTCTTTAATGGCCAATGCTTTTCTTGCCATAACTTCGGTCACAAAGCAGCTCAATGTGTTGCCTACACGACAATCATGACTAGAGAAGCTCAAAAGCAAGGGAGAATGACTGAAACCATGAAAAGGACTTATAACAACTTTTCGGTTCTTGAAAATGAAGTTGAATGCTCTATTTGTAATAACTTTGGTCAAGAAGACTCTAAATGCAGGAGCAGGTTCCGGAAGACAATTCAGAAGGAGCAAAACTCAAATGTCAGAACATGGAGAATAAAGGAACCACAACCAGAAAGATGTGGGATAGCCTTTTATGCAGAAGGTCAAGAAAGTCTATGGTACATTGACAGCGGATGTTCGAAGCATATGACAGGGGACAAAGAAAATCTTGAGTCATATACCACATTAGAAAAGGGGAAGAAAGTTTCTTTTGGAAACGATATCTCTGCAGCCATAAAAGGAAAAGGTGTTGCTCCATTGAAAGAGAAGGTCAAAGCTGGAAATGTTTTGTATGTTGATGGATTGAAGCATAATCTTCTGAGTGTCAGTCAGATGTGCGATCAAGGAACAGAGGTAATATTTAGATCAAATGGATGTTGTGTTCGTGATCTTGATATAGGCAAAACAGTGATCAAAGGAAGAAGGACTCCAAATAATCTACACATATTTGAAGAAAGACCACAACAATGCTATTTGAGCAAGGATGATGAACACTGGCTATGGCATAGGAGGTTGGGGCATCTAAGTTTTTCACAAATAAGGAAAGCATGCAAATATCAGGCAGTTCGCGGTCTTCCAGATATCAAAATTCCAGACAACACTATATGCAAATCTTGTCAGTTTGGAAAGCAAACCAGAACTAACTTTCCAGAGAAGGAAGGATCAGCCAGCATACCTCTTGAGCTAGTCCATACAGATGTATGTGGTCCATTTAGGAAAAGGACACCTCGAGGAGAAGAATATTTGATATTATTCATTGACGATTTCTCCAGGTTTGTCTGGTTAGGACTTATGAAGCACAAAGATGAAGCATTCGAAAAATTCAAATCCTTCAAAGCCTTGGCAGAAAATGAATCAGGACACAAAATTAAGTGCCTCAGATCTGACAGAGGTGGGGAGTTTACTTCAAATGAATTCTTTGATTTCTGTGAAGAACATGGGATAAGAAGAGAATTCTCTACAGCTAGAACTCCTCAGCAAAATGGAGTTGTGGAAAGAATGAACAGAACAATCCAACAAATGGCTCGTGCTATGCTTGATGAGTCAGGTACTCCCGCAACTTTCTGGGGTGAAGCTGCACATGCTGCGGTTATTATTCTCAACAAAACAAATGTCTGAGTAAATAGCACTCAAACTCCTCATGAGCTCTGGTGTGGTAAGACTCCTTCGGTGAACCACTTCAAAATCTTTGGGAGCAAATGTTATATTAAGAATACTGATGAGCAACTTGGAAAACTTGAACCAAGAGCAGATGAAGGCATTCTTCTTGGTTATTCTCCACATAGCAAAGCATACAAGTGCTACAATAAAATACTTGGCAGAATTGTTGACAGCATTGATGTAGTGGTTGATGAGAAGGGATATATTCCTAGGCAAGTTCATCATGAAGACATTGAAGAAGATGAAGGCTATTCTCAAAGGCAGAATGATGAAGAAGAAGAACCTCAAGAAGAAGAAGAACCTCAAGAAGAACCAGAGGAGTAGACAAGAATAGAAGAAAAGACTCCATCCAGATATGTTCAAAAGAATCATCCAGAATCTCAGATTGTGGGGCAGAAAGAAGCAGGAATACAAACAAGAAGAAGAATTGCAGAAGCTTCAAGCTATTTGGCATTACTCTTTTCCACTGAACCACAAAATGTGAAAGAGGCATGCAAAGATGAATGATGGGTCAAAGCAATGGATGAAGAACTTGAACAGATCGAAAAGAACAATACTTGGGAATTGGTTCCTAGACCAAAAGATAAAAATGTCATAGGGACTAAATGGGTCTTCAAAAATAAATTGAATGAAAATGGAGAAGTAATTAGAAACAAGGCCAGACTTGTTTGTAAAGGGTATGCGCAGCAAGAAGGAATAGATTTTGAAGAGACCTTTGCTCCTGTTGCAAGACTTGAGGCCATCCGAATGTTCCTTGCTCTCTCAAGCTTTAAAAACTTCAAGGTATTCCAAATGGACGTAAAATCAGCCTTTCTGAATGGAGACTTAGAAGAAGAAGTATATATTGAGCAGCCAGATGGTTTCATTCTTGGGAATGATCCAAACCTTGTATGCAGATTGAAAAAGGCTCTCTATGGTCTCAAACAAGCTCCAAGGGCTTGGTACTATCGATTGGACAAATATCTTCACCAACAAGGTTTTTCAAAAGGATCAGCAGATAGCAATCTCTATATGAAAGTTGAAAATAACAAATTGCTAATACTTGTTGTGTATGTAGATGATATTATCTTTGGCAGCAATGAAGAGGCTATGAGTCAGAACTTTTCCTTGGTTATGCAGAAAGAATTTGAAATGTCATTGCTTGGAGAATTGACATACTTTCTTGGATTGCAAATTCAACAAAATGAAGGAGGTATTTTCTTGTCTCAAACCAAGTACCTCAAGCAGATATTGAAGAAGTATGGCATGGAAGATTCAAAGCCAGTATGTACACCCATGGTTACACGATGCAGCCTCAGTGCAAATGATGAATCAGCAGCAGTTCATCAACCAACTTATAGATCCATGATTGGGAGTTTGCTTTATTTGACAGGTACCCGACCAGATATTATGCATGTAGTAGGAATTGTTGGAAGATTTCAAGCCAACCCAAAGGAAACTCATCTTCAGGCAGTCAAAAGAATCTTCAAGTATCTTCAAGGGACCCAAAACTATGGCTTATGGTATCCTAGAGATACAGATCTCACTCTTCATGCTTACATAGATGCAGATTGGGCCGGAAGTGTAGATGATAGGAAGAGCACAAGTGGTGGTGCTTTCTTCATGGGTTCCAGATTAGTATCTTGGTTCAGCAAGAAACAGAGTTCGATTTCTTTATCTACAGCTGAAGCAGAATATGTGGCTGCGGCATCTTGTTGCACACAACTTCTTTGGATGATGCAGACCTTGCAGGATTTTCAAATCACTTGCACTCCACCAGTCTCTATCTTATGTGATAATACAAGTGCAATCAGCATTTCAAAGAATCCAGTCATGCATTCAAAGACCAAGCACATACCAATCAAGTACCATTTTCTTCGGGAACAAGTGCTTAAGCAAAAGGTCAAGCTGGAGTATGTTCCTTCTAAGGAACAAGTTGCTGATATTCTCACAAAACCACTGCCCAGGGAAACTTTTGAATATCTCAGACAAAAGCTGGGAGTAGTTGATGCTTCATCCTGCTGTTGAAGCTTGTCTGTTCTACAGAAAAGATGGTATACGCAAGTTACGTAAGGGATATCCGCGTATATAAGCTAATTTATGCTGGGAAAGTCACGTGTATGGTGTACGCGTGTTGCAGAAAGCATATCCGCGTGCATACGCCATTTTATGCAGGAGAAGTCACGTATATGGAGTTCTGAACAGCAAGGGCAGACTCTGGTTGGAGAAGGTCTGAGATGGGTATGCCAGAATTCTTCAGGCACAGTTTCAGGGGGTGCAGCAGGCACAGGTTCAGGGGGAGCAGCTTAAAGTCTCATAAAGCATTGTTGGCATTTAGATGCTTTTGGTCCTGTTTCACAACTGTTGTTAGTTTCAGGAGAAGGAGCTCAGAAGGAAATCTTAGCTGCTGATATAAAAGATGTTTATCAGATGCTGCTGGTGTCTTTCATAAGTCTTGGTCTAGATTTTTTCGTCTCTATGTCATGTACCTCTTTTGTGATATCTCTTTATGGTGTCAAGGTCATGTAACGGCCTATGTTGGTTTCCCCACTATGCCTGGGATGAATATTGGTTATTATATGTAAATTTCTGATGTATCCCCTCTTGGTTGGGAGTATGGATGTATGTATTGAGTCTTTTGGTGATAGGAAGGTCCTTTATGATGTACAAGTCTTGGTTCTTTTGAAGAACATCTTTTGCAGGTCTTGCCTACAGTCAGAGGGAGCATGTTTCAGCACAGCCAAGCAAAGATATCAGCATGTACTCAGGGGGAGCACAGCCCTTTGCCCTTGATGACAAAGGGGGAGAGTGATTTGATTTGGTGTTGTTGCCATCAAGTCCAAAGGGGGAGATTGTTGGCATTATGAGACAAGTGTTGTCCTTGATGGCAAATCACACTGATGACAAATCATAGTGCAGAAGGATAGCAGCAAGGAATTGATGATCAGTCTACAAGTATGAAGAAAAATATATACACGCTGGTTCGCTATATACCAAGTCACGTGTACACGCTGGTTGGCTTCAGTAAAAGCGCGTGTATGTGGAAAACTTATCTTTGGTCCACGGCGGTTATTCCTTGGAAGTTGTGCCTATGGTTTTGGACCTTGGTGTCTCGACGGACGTGTTGATCCCTAGTTTTTGAAGTTGATGGTATTGGATTTCTATGGTTTTGGCTCTTGGTATTGAACAAGGCCTAAGGCTATATAAGGAGAAGGAAATCATTAGGCAAGTGTATCTGAAAAGTCTTGAATATCTGACGAAGTATTAGATCCAGTATGCAGGTTATTGGTTGATGATGTATTGCTTGATCTGAGCTAAGGAGAGATCTCATTGGTTGATGGAGAACAAGATCTAAGGAGAGATCGGGATCAAATGGTTTGAAATGAACTATCTTTATGCGTATTTCTAGATCTGCATACTGACGCAATGTTATTTTCTGGGTATAACTGATGTCTGGTACAGCTGCAAGTTAAGAGAATTTATTTTTAGATCTGTACGCAGGTTGTCTTCGGTAAAAGCGCGTGTATACGCGGGTTGCTCTCATTGAAGTAGCGTATATCTTTTGAAGCATGATTTTTGGGTTTGCAGTTGGGTCTGACTGATATTACAGAGTTCTGTAGTCTGCTCTGTGTTCTGGTGACAGGTGTTGACAGGGTTTCAGTGGTTCAGTGATTCAAAGATTGATGATGCTAGTATTGGTTGTTTTATGCTTCAATGATTTGTGAATGAATCATAGTCTTCAGATTGTAATGTTGTGCTTCAGGAATATCCAGTCTGAAAATTGATGAAAAGTGGTACCTGAAGGAAAGAAGATTGTAGGCCAGCACCTACGTACTAGTATCTTAGCTAGTACAAGAGCAAAGGGGGTTGGAGCTCCCTTCCAAGGAAGTTTGGAGAATGAGAGAAGGTTGAAGCCTTCTGCAGGTTGTAGCTTGCGTACTGGTATAAGGCTGCACCAGTACAAAAGAGTGTAAACTGAAGTTCTTATTAAAGAAAGATAGAGACGACTTGCAGCAGCTGGTTTTCACCCACATTGGGTTTCCACCTTATATCATGGTGTTCATGTGTGTGGCTTTTGTGTGATGATCTGTTTTGTTATACTGTATCTGTTTACTCTTAATATGGTGAATAATGACCTGATGCACTTAACTGAAGATAAATTAACTGAATTATAAGTTTTCTGGTTATACGCTGTTTTCTTTAGACACAGTAGCGTGTACACGCTGGTTCACTTAACTGAAGTAGCGTATATGTTTCTGAGCATTGAAAAATTTTGATTGATCTGATAATACTGATTCACCCCCCCCCCCCTCTTAGTATTATTTCCAACACAAACTACCAACATAACTAGCATAGGGAACATGAAACTTGTCCTCTTCCTTTTCTTGTGTCTCAAGACATTCATTTGAATATAGTTTTACACTTGAATGGATAGGTACTGTGAATAGTTTACGTTCATGCAGATTAAACCTTTGGAATCCTATTTTAACATATTTCCTTTCATTAAAATATAGCTTCTTATTTGCTTTATCTCTTTTAATTCCCTTTCCCAAATAAATTTTGTAGCACCAAGATCTCTCATATAAAATTTAGAGGACAACTAAGATTTGACATCTCTGTTGTTTCTACTTAGCAACATATCATCAACGTATAAGAAAACATAAATAAAATGATCGCCAGATAATTTGGAATACACACAGTGATAAACTTTGCTTCTTGAGCAACCAAGTACCAATATATAAGTATCAAAGTTTTGATACCACACCCTTGGATACTGTTTTAACCCATACAAGGACATTTTCATCTTGTAAACCAAGTCCTTATTTCCCTTCACTGCAACACCTTTTGGTTGCTTCATGTATATTTGTTCTTCAATGTATGAATGTTATCTTCAAATACATATGCTCCAATTCAATATTAAAAGCGTAAAAATCAACAAAATAAATATGATAGAAGTTAATTTAGCAATAAGAGAAAACAATTTTCACCAAAATCAATTCCCTATACCTATGAATATCTCTTTGCTACTAATCCAACTTTGTACTTCTCCACTTTACCTTGTTCATCGAACTTCTTCTTAAATAAAATTTTTCTACCATTGAGCTTTCTTTCATATGGCAACTCAACTAGAAACCAAGCCTCATTCTTATTGAAAGTGGCAATTTTTTCAATCATGTATTTCTTCAAGAGTTTATGATCCCTTGAATCCATTACCTCCTTAACAGTTCTAGGATCATCATCAATGATGGATAAAGAAAAAATATAATTAAAATTCATTGAAAGCTAAGCATGTGTAAGAAAGTGGCTTCAAAAATTAGCAAATAATTTACTAACCATGAAGTGTCTATGATTAACTTGGAACAACAGATCGAAGGCTCACAAGGAGGCTCAAGTGTAGGAAAAATTTTGGAGGGTGTTTTCCCAACCATCGCTTTTGTGCACTTTTTCTTTCATAAGTGTTGCTTTCAATTTCGCGACTATCATTTTTTCTTACTTTCATTTTTTTTAAGTGTCACTTTTGATTTCTATAGCTTTCACATGTGTGACTTTCACTTTCTTTATCTTTTGCAAGTGCCACTTCCCTTATTCTTACTATTGCAAGTGTCAATTTTAAGTGTTTCTACTCCTAAATGTGTTACACTCTGGCGCACCACTTGAGGAAGCTATAACACACTCTTCTGCATTAGTTGATCTTATATATCATAAGAATATGCACTAGACACTCTCCTACAACTTAGTGCACTTTCTGGCCGCAGTCGACACTTGTGTTCCAAGTTTTGTAAAGCTACGTTTCAAGTGTTGCACTTGGATGTAAGTGTCATTTTGTTGCTGTATCAATGGATAGATGTTAATTTTGGGTGTTAAGTGTTTCATTATCACTTGATTGATCATTTATGAGTGTGTGATCATGTTCAAGTCTTGTTCATGCTCAGTTATCATCCTTCTACTTTACTAATCCCATACTTAGTCAATTCTTGAGTTTTATTTCCTTTGAAACTTGTCCGACTAACCACCCATCCTCTTGCCTTCATGAATTGTACACTACATAGTCATAAGACCCAATTAACCATCCTTACCTCCTGGAACTGCACACTACGCAATCATTGCCTCTAAGAACTGAAAATTGCGCAATCCCAATGTACAGTCCCTACCTCTTACACTTTCTCACTACGCACTCTTTTCATAGTCAAGCCTCCACTATGCACTATGCATTCTCAGTTAGTAGTTAGGCCCTATCTCATTCCTTAACTTTCTCGATTGCACAATCATGGATCTCCTCCTCCTAGAACTGTGCACTATGTAATCAAAGTGAGAAATCCTGCCCCACTACATCCCTAATTCCCTCAACTGTGTAATCTATCCTTCCTGTCCCTTAGTCACTACGCATTTCACAATAAAAATGAATAGACCCTCATCATTTCCTCCTGATTCAACATGTTGCATGAGGAATAAGATAGACTAGGATATTTTGGGACTAATGTTGTCTTTTCATGAGAAAATTCCATTTGTAGGTTTTGTGTCTTAATATGAAAGGATGATGCTCAAGGAGGATGACAAGGAGATCATGTAAGAAGTCACTTGTGAAGCTAAAATTATGAAGAGATCATCAAGCAAGGAGATGAAGGGACACTCGATTACAATAGAAGAACGAAGATCAAGATCACATTGAAGACTTCATATCATTCCAACCTTTTGGAGGATGAATATGAAGTACATGCGAAACCTATCATCATGATGTGAATATAACAACAAGGAGAAAAGATTAACATTGACACATCACAATGAAGTTCCATGTCATATTTCCAAGTCAGGTCCTGACCAAGTGTCACCATAAAAGTCATACATGTCAATGTATTTTACCACATCAGTTGTGGAATGTAATTATTGTATTTTCAAAAATGATAAAATGTAATATGTGTGGAAGGCCAAGGGTCCCACATGGAATTTGAAAAGTCACTACAAAGTTCTAAAGTCATTTAGAAGCTCAAAGGTCACATAGGAATTTGATAAGTCATAGTAGAATCTCAAGAGCTATGAGGGAGGTAAAGAGTCACATGGGAGGTAGAGAGTAACCTAATTTGTTATAAATACACCCTCTTAGCTCAAGAGAGGGTACTTGGGACTTTTCACCCTGGCTTCTCTAGCTTGGCATAAGAGAGAATAAAGTGGTGACTTACTGTTCCACTATTGGGGCTAGTGTGGTAGCATTGTAATTGTGTATCTTGGGACTTTCACGTAATATATGAAGCTCTCAGAGCTAACTCACTTTCATGAATATTCTCTGAATAATTGTGAGACTATTCTTTCATTGTTTGTGGTGTATGTTTATGTTAACACATACTAATGAATATGAAATATTTCATTGGCTTTGGTATGCATCTTGTTGAATGTGTGTTGTACTTGCCTTTATGATCATTGTTATCTTGTGAACTAATTTGTAGGTTAATCAATGATTATCTCCATGCTCTTATGCATGTCGTTTAGGAGAGTATTGTTACTTTTCTTCTAGAGGCTCACTCTTTCTTTTTCCTTCCATGAAAGTACCTTATATACATTGCAATTGTATGCCTCACAATGTCAACTTACTTGCTTGTTTCAAAGATTTTTTGCATAATATCTTATGTTGACAATTGTAGCCAAGGGTTCTTTTCTAATTATAATGGAAACCGACCTTATTTCCCTATTGGGGATCCTAATCCAAATAGTGTGAGGTCTAGTTGGGACTTCATACTGAGGAAAGCCCCTTGGTTGATGGATTTCTAACATCATCAATAGTTGGCGATAGAAGGATGGCCCTATGAAAATCTAAGCCCGTTGAGTCTGTGTTGAATCTCTTCATCTTGAAATGGCTCATTCTCAAATCATAATCCCAAGATGCTTTTCTAACAAATCAAATCTTACAATCCCTACGGAAATCATTTATAACTTGTCTCAATTTAAGCTTGATGGTAAGGGTGAACGATTTGTCCTTGAACACTTGTTTCAATTTATTCATTTTTGTCTTTCTAATGGAATATAGTGTAAGGATGTCATGGCCAAGTTGTTCACCCTCACCCTTGAAGTTCATGTCAAACTATGGTGTCATACACTACCACAAAATTTTATTCTTTCATTTGAACAACTTGTTAAGGAGCTCCATGAAGCCTTTGACAGGTGTGATTATCAAGATACAGAGGATTAATTAGCTTAGGATGAAATCTGATGAATCATTAGAGAATATATATATATATATATATATATATATATATATCTTCATCTTTGTTATGAATTTCCCGAAGAGGATGTGGATTGGGATCTCATGGGTGAGAAGTTTTAGGATTTAGTTCAAATCCCTTTGAATCATTTCAAATATGGATTCCTTTTTGATGGTGGATCACCTTATTATGCTAACAATATTCTCATCCCAAATATGATTTTTCTAACTTTTCTCAGTCACGAGACACCTCAAATCTCAGAGGAGGAATCTACTACCCCTTTTGTTCCTTCTCCTCCTCCTTTTTCATTTCCAAATAAGGTAGTCTTCGGTGTTGTTGTTGCAGTTGGGAAACCCCATAACCAAATTGCTGATCCATTTATCTTATCTTCATTTCCTTCCCATGCAAAAGATCTTATCTAGGAAAAATTTGAATGTGCTAATAATTCCATGGAGCCTGAGGTGAAGATTGATCCCTTGATTCCTTCAGATGACATTAATGCGCATACTCCTAATCATGAATATGATTTGATTGAAAGTATTATTTCTTTAAGGGATACATGTCATCCTATATCATCTATATCTCATGGCTCTTTGTACCTTGATTCGATTAATCAATCTACTCCACAAGTAATTGCTTCAAATTCCCTGGATTCTCAATTTTCTAGTTCACATGGTAATCAGGTATAAAGTGGTCACATTTCATAAGTAGAGGAGAAAAATGATGAATACACTTTTGATCTCACTTCTGTTTTTCAAATTCCTCTACACTGACATGATGTTTCGACATTCTTGTCTAATCAAGGATCTTTGGATCTTGGTAATCATTCAAATGGAACCAAATCTCTTAAAAAATATGAAGGTTTGGACAACCATTTCCCTAACACCAATTAGTTTACTAATATGCATGGTGATGAGTGAAAAAGTACATTGAATGATCTCTTGTCTTCACAAGAAGACTTAGATTTGCAAAGCTTCGATCTGGAATCTGATTTAATTATAGAAGAGTTTCTCACAGGAATTTCTTCCTCATTTCATTAGCCCCTATGTGGAGATGCGTCTAATGAATCAAATGATATTTCATGTTCTTCTAATCCAAATTCCGATGAAATTAAATTTGAAGTCCAAACAAAGTGATAAGGTTTCCCATCATGAATAAGATTATGCAATGATCTTTGAACATTTTTCTTACAATTTGGGTAATATATTTGGTGATGTTGATACATCCAATGAGACTAATTCCAACAACTATCATATGATTCATAATGTTCATGCTGAAATAATTGATGATAGTTTCTTTCACACAAATACTAACCTAACCATGCTTCCAAAATTCAATCATTCAATATTTGAAACTTCAGGGACATGTCAAGAAGTTGAGGCACTTCAACTTCAATTTATGGTTATGTCAAGATCTCGTAAGCCTAATGAGGTCATTGAACTAGGTCGGATTAGAATTATCTCGCATAATTCTTTTCTCAACATTGTTTCATTAGATATAAGCTCATTCCTAAAATATTTCCAACATTTTTCAAGTTAATATTATTAATCCTCAAGATAGAGTTAAATATTTATATTTGGCTAATTCTTCTTCATGCAAATCCCTTGCTTCTGACTTGGGAGTGGAATGTATATATTTCCTAAATGTATATAGCTTTGAAGCCTATCATTCCAATTATCAAGATAAATATCATCATTTCCTGAAATATATATCTTTGTCAAACTCTTCTGTGAGAAATAAACTCATTCTTCTTGTCGATGTCTTAAAGCTAATCATTTTTTCTCTGGCACAATCAATCCTTTTGAATAACATTCAATGCTTGAATCCTTTAGTGTATCAAAAACCCTAGGCTAATATGGATACTAGGTTTGATATGGCATATCCTTCTAACCCTTTGTAAGTATGTTATTCTAATTGGTTTCACAGATTTATAAGGCCAACAATTTTTTTTGATTCCCCAAGCTTTCATTTTACTGATATGGTAAGGAATAGGGCACAAGTATAGATCCATTTGAACCATGGATCTACCATGACCCAAGAGGGATCATATCTCATTATATGAAACCTTTTTTTGGAAATGCAAAACTTGAAAAAATATTTACATGTCAAGAGATTTAATCCCTTTCAGTGCTTGATAAATCCATGATTAAGATATATCTATATTTTTTATGTCTCTCTTTATATAGACGATGTGTAATTTTTCATTGTTTAAATTATATTTTTGAATAATTTACTATTATTAATATTTTATATTAAAAATCGAATGAGTTACACATTTTCCTCTTATTACTTTTTCCTTTTAAGCATTGAAACAATTTTGTGGATATTCAAACAATTTTGTTTAAGCTCTATATTGAAATATTTATAAGAGAAATAGAAGGGTTTTTTTGTTTTTTGTTTTTTGTTTTTGTTTTGTTTTGTTTTTGTTTTTGTTTTTGTTTTGTTTTTTTAATTTTAATTACTTTTTCTTTGTAAAGTTATATAATATTATATTATTTAATATATATATCAAAATATTTTATTTATTACTCAAAGAGTGAAAGTGAAATAACATGAACCAATTGAGCACAATAAGAATCCCATTATTAATGTTTTATATTGATTTTAGTTAAAGCTAATGAAATATGTATAATCATTTATATTTTTATTATAACCTACAATGTTTTTTCATTTAAAGTATTTTTTGAAGGGACACGTGTCAATTCCAAGTTAAGCACTGACGAAATTACAAATCTCCCTCATATTGGATTGTAGAATGAGCCTCTCAACTCAACAAAGGGAATTGATTAAGAATCAAGAATTTTGTATGTCAAGACACCAATATGATCATAACACTGGGTCTAAAACCTGTCATTCAAATAATACTTTTCCCACCAATATATATGATGATAGTTGTTTTACACTGATTGATATGATTCATTAGAGAAATTTTGTGGTATAAAATAGGCCTCTTAAGGAATATTATAAAATAATAGTGGAAATAATAGAATAAGATTAGATTACCTCATGTTTTGGAGGGAAAAAAGAAAATGCTACTTTTACAACTTGTATTTTCAACTTATCTCCCTCTGATTTTACTCAAATTTTGTGTGGGAGCACCCATTGGATGGAAAATTTAAATTTTCATCCGAGGAGTATCCAACATGCATGCATTCGATGGACCCTAATACACAAAAAATGTGAAATACATGAAAAAAGGTGATTTCAATCACATTTTTTCATGTATTTCACATTTTTCATGTAGTAGGGTCCATAGAAAGTATGCAACATGGGTACTCAGACACAAAATTAAATTATGCATCCAACGAGTGCTCCTGCTCGAAATTTGAGTAAAATCATAGGGAAATAAGTTGAAAATATGAGTTGAAAAGTAGTTTTATATTTTTATATTTTTTCATCTTTTCACCTTTTTATTCCAAAAATGGTGAATTGTTCCCCATGGTTGACATCATCATATTGAATCCTAGTGGTTCTTATAAAGTTGATTTTTGTTGTGCATTTTTGTTTTAAGGGCCATTTTTTACCTCAAAAATTCTCCAATGGAACCCATTGATTTTTATGATTTAACTTCTCACGGTTTAGATGCTTGTCAAATAGTTGAGGCACTTCATTCATTGCTAATGGTTATGTTAGGTCATCACTATCTTGACAAGGTCTCTAAAAGAGATCATGTTATCTTTTCTTTGCAAGATTGTCCCCATGATTCGAATGCGCTAATTGAAAACTCATTCTTTCAAGAGTTTCAGGGTTTTAAAAAGGGTTGTTTCAAATTCCATGATTAAACATATGATTGGTTGGAAACATATTACTTAGCAAGCCCTATTGCTAATAATAGACTTCAATATTTCTTGATGTTTTCTAAGAAGGAGAACACAAATGAAGGTACATTCATGAGAAGCTTTCAAGGTTTGTATGATTGTTGTTCTAATTGAAGAGGTAAGATTGTAGACTAGTTAAAGTTAATTGTTATGGCACATCTTTCTTTGGGTAAGCAAGACCTTCAATTTCTTGTGCAAGATTTTCAAGTTGTTATATTTACTTTTTCACATCGCTTTATATTTTTTTGAATTGCTCATATCTTTCTACTTGCAAATCGGGTGCAAATTCCGTGGCTACATTGGAAATTTACTTCACTTAGTCCTGGCCTTCTAGCCCGTTAAGTTAGGAGTATGTTTAGCCACATTCTAGTTTCTTCGTACTTCCACCCTGCATTTTCTCTCCATTCAGTCTTTTCTTAGTTTTCTATATTTTGTCTCACATGTTGATTTTTAGTTTATTTTTTCATTTGCTTTGTTCTTTTGATCTTGTTTTCTTATTTTCATGTCTTTTCATTTGCGGTTTGTTAATAATACCATACATGAAAACTACTGTTATTTGGATCGAAAGACAATGTGGCGAAAATTTGAAAGGGATTTTGGACAAACATTAACACTTGGTTAGCTTTCGATCCCATTCTTTGTTTGGGTTTACATAACTTTAAAGTTAATGATCTCTGAATGGAAAATATGATTCATTCAAACGAAAAGGTATAACAAAAAACATGATGTCCGTATCTATTTTATATTCTTCATTCCTTGACTTGGTATGTTAATTTAATTGTGTTTCACTTTCCGATCCAATCGAGTAGAGAAGGGAAGGAGAAAACCAAGAGCAAGCATATTAATTTCAGAGGTGTATACAATCTCTAAAGGAATAACCTCTCTTGCTCTGAATAAGTCAGGATCCCTCTTCCACCCTAGTGATATAAATGTTGATAAAATGCTAATGAGAATATTGAAAATAAAATAAAGGGTGAAAGAATAGAAAGGCTTCCTGCGTAGAGAGGTGAAGCAAGCAACTTTGTCGGGGTATTAAACATGATCACTGGTAGTGAAGCAATTATTTTATTATTAAAGTGACTCCATCGGGGGTACTAAAAAGGCTTGTTGGTAGCGAGCAACCCCAGAGATGAAACTAAAAATTTGATCATCTTAAACTTGCAAATATATGCCATCCTTCTCCTGGATCAGAATATTTGGGATACGGTAAGCCTCGTAAATATGTTTAGCTGAGAAAGGGAATGGGAGAAGTTACATCCATAACCGAGAAAAGTGGAGAAGATGAGGTAATCCACATGGTGAATCAATACTTCCTAAAAGACTAGGCTTTGTTCCTAAAGACGTACCTAAACAAAGAAGTTAGAGTTCTTCCAGTGTGTTGCCAAGTGTTGTCACTTTGACAAACCCTGTCCAAAATTTTTCCTACACTTGAATTTTGGAGCCTCCTTGTGATCCTAAAATTTGTCATTCTAAGTTGATCAGAGTCGCTTCATGGTTGGTTAATGATTTTCTAAGTGTTGAATCCACTTTCTTACACATGCTTATATTTTGATGCATTTTCTAGCACACCTCTTTCTTGCAAGCTCAGTAGTCAATTTTTACCTTTGTAAACAAGCATTGTGCAATCTTTGAGAACAATGCTTGTGAAACCTCTAGAAGTAAAGCATGCATAGTCACTAGGAACAATGATTGCGTAGTCCTTGATAATAGGTAGTGTGCAACTCATAGAACTTGCAAAAATCCTACCGACAATGCTTGCGCAGTTGATAGGGATAGTGCAATGTGAAATCCACACCGAGAGTCAGTGCACAAAACTATTTGATAGTTTCTCTCACTCTTAGTGGAAATTGTATCATCATTCTAGTGAGTTTTCTCAATCATCACTTTTGTGCACTTTTACTTTCATAAGTTTCGCTTTCACTTTCACGACTTTTGTTTTTGCTTTCTTTAATATTTGCAAGTATCACTTTTTCTTTCTATACCTTTCGCAAGTGCCACTTTCACTTTCTTTAGCTTTTGCAAGTGCCGCTTTCCCTTATTCTTACTATCACAAGTGTCGATTTTGATTGTTTCCACTCTTGCATGTGTTACACTTTGGTGCACCACTAGAGACAACTCTAGTGCACTCTTTTGCATTAACTAATATGATATATCATAAAAATATGCATAAGGCACTCTCCCACAACTTAACACACTTTCTTCTTGCAGCCAACACTTGTATGATAACTTATGTTTCAATGGTCATAAAGCTACATTTCAAGCATCACACTTGGAGGTAAGTTTCATTTTGTTGTCGTCTTAATGGATGCATATTAATTTTGGGTTTTAAATGTTTTATTGTCTTGTGATTGATCGTTTATGAGTGTGTGATCATGTTTAAGACTTTTTCATGCTCCGGTCCCATCCTTCTACTTTACTGATCCCATACTTAGTCAATTCTTGAGTTTTCTTTCTTTTTCAACTTGCCCAACCAACCACCCATCCTCTTGTATTCTTGAACCACACACTACATAGTCATAAGCCCTAGTAAAAAATCCTTGCCTCTTGAAACTTCACACTACATAGTCACTACCTCCAAGAACTGCACATTGCGCAATCTTAGTGTCTAGTTCTTGCCTCTTGCACTTTCTCATTGCACAGTATTTTCCAGGTCAAGCCTCCATTGCAAATTGTGCATTCTTAGTCGGCAGCTAGGCCCTGTCTCAGTCCTTAACTTGCTCAACTTCACAATCAATAGATCTCTTCCTCTCAGAACTACGCACTGCGCAATCACAGTGAACAAGCCTTCCCCACTGCATACCTGACTCCCTAAATTGTGCAATATAGCCTTCATGTCCCTTAGTCATTACCCATTGTGTAGTCATAGTGCCTAGACCCTCACCATTTCCTCCTAATTTTTCACACTGCACAATTCATGAGGCTCTTCCTCAATCATATACATTGTTCCATCTCAATCAACATGTTTCATGAGGAACAAGATAGACTAGGAGATTTCAGGACTAATGTCATATTTTCATGAGTGAATTCCATTTGCAAGTGTTGTATCATGAATATGTGAATATAAAAAGAAGGAGAAAATATTGACATTGGCACATTGTAAAAAATCTCCATGTCATCATTTCCAATTCATGTCCTACCCAAGTGTCACCATAAAAGTCATATGTGTCAATGTATTTTTCCACATTACTTATGGAATGTAATTATTGTATTTTCAAAAATGAGAAAATGTAAAATGTGTGGAAGCCCAAGTGTCTCACATGGAATTTGAAAAGTCACTAGGAAGTTCTAAAGTCATTTAGAAGCTCAAAGGTCACATAAGAATTCAAAAAGTCATAATAGAAGCTCAAGAGTCATGAGAGAGGTCAAGAGTGACATGGGAGGTGGAGAGTCACCTCATTTGTTATAAATGCACCCTCATAGCTCAAGAGAGGGGACTAGGGACTTTTCACCTTGGCTTCTCTGTAATAACCCTCGTCAAAATTCCATGTAAAAGTTAATAAATGAAAAAATAAGACCAAGGTCATGGGACACATATTCTAAGCTGAATGGTGGGAAAAACATCCTAGTGGGTGTTCATGGTTATTATGGCTAAAGGAAAATGGAAAATGAAATGGCAAAGGATTTGGAAAGGTATGAGGCATTAATTTTCATTTATTTATGAAAATAATGGAAAATAGGAGAAAAGGAAGGTGAATGGTCAAAAGTTGCATGTGAGGAGGAAATTGAAGGAAAATAATGGAAAATGAAGAAAATAGAGGCCTCATTAATAAAAAGGCTTTTGACGACCTGTTGGAAAGCTTTTGTTTAGGCTTTTGGTTAGTTTAGTTTTGGCGTTCTCTCTATATTCTCTCTCTCACACTCTTGGATACTTAGATTTTTCTGGAGAACTTCAACATTGGATCAAGAAAGGAAAAGAAGGAAAATAGGAAGTAAAGATCAAGCAAGAAAGAGCAGGATAAAGCATCTACAACGGGTTTACTTGAAGGTATCGATATGTGTGTGTGATTTACTTGCTAGATTTGGCATGCGTGGTTATGCATATGGTTCTTGGTTCTCTTGTTGTCATGGGCATGTGTTTTACCAGGTGTGACAATGTTCTTCAGCCTTCCCTTGCCATTTCCAGATAGCCATGGTGAGATGGGGTTCTCATGTTTTAGTTGCGTTGGATTTCCAGATGGATTCAAAGTTGAGTGAGGTGGATCTCTAAATGAAAGAACACATGACATAGTGATCCCTAAACCGAAATGCAGATTGCGGTAAATCCACTGGCCTAGTGACCCCTAAACTAGAATATGGGTTGCAGTAAGGCTAGGTATTGCATGCCTCATTGGGTGTAGGAATCCTCGAATGGTGAATAGAGGTATATATGGTAAATCCTAGCGGTGGTTTCCCTTGATTATACCTATGAATCCTTGTTGGTGAATGATGGGATATATATTAAAGCCTGGAGGGTGGTGGTGTATCGATTATGGCCTAATGATCCCTAGATCGAACTGTGGATTGTGGTAAATCCTAGAGACTAGGAGACAGAAAAATTCCTCACAGTGTAGTTGGAGAAATCCAGTGGCATCCATGCTTGTTTATGGCCTAGTGATCTAGTGAGGGTGATTTTGGTTTCACCTCTAAAAGCCCTGGTTGGTTCCTTTCGTTTGAGTCCCAAATTCATGCTTGGAATATGGCATGGGGGTGATTGGCCAAAGAGAGACTTGGCTCAGCCAATATATGGTCGGGTGGAACGTGGTAGTCCCATACTACGTTGGATTTGCAATCATTAATAAAAGTTCCTTTCCTTGGTATTTTCTGTGTAAAGGTACTGGATTATATGTGGCATTTATGGTTGTCTTATCCTCATTATTTCGGTTGTTCATATGATGGTTATGAATATGTTTTATGATAGTGAAAATGTATGGTTCTCATCATGATTTGATTTTTAAATGATTGAGAAATGAATCTATGAACTAATGGATGATAATGTAGTTAATGTGATAAGACATCAATGCTTCTTAGCGATTCTTAGATAAGTATAAGTCCCATATTCTCAGATCTGTTATTATGACTTGTAGAATGCATATTTGTGACATGTTTAATGAAATTCCTATCATAGCTAGTAGGGGCCTAGTCAAGTCTTTGTTCAAGACTTTGCATTGGCATAATTGTCTCTATGTTTCTTTTCATTTTTGTAAATTTCATGAAGTTGTGGGTACTGAATAGGTCCTAGCCCTGGAATTTAGCCTTAAATCTCACAGTCGCTGGCATAGCATTGGAAAAAGGTTACATTTACACTTAGGAAGGTTCATGGGAGTGATTGGGACCCTCAATCATTTGGAGGGCTTGGGAAGGGAGTGAATGGGGCTCTAGGTCCTTGAATTATTGAGTTGCCTCAGGGGTTGGTCACCTGAAAAGATGGGGTAGCTCCTAGAGGTTCTGTAGGATGTGTGGATGGTTAGTTTGGTTGTGTTTTGTCAATTCTACTCCCCGATTAGCCGGTTATTTGGGTAGATGTGGGAGGAGGGTGTTACAAAGTGGTATCAAAGCATGGTTCAACACTTGGACTAGATGGGCGAAATGTGGATTGTCATGCATGTATGTCAGTTTTAGATGTTCTTGTTATGTATTCATGGTGGTAGTCATTCTTGCAGCTGTGTTTTCATGTAGAAGTTTATGATGTTGTTGTTGGGATGCATTTTTCATGAATGCATGTCAGTTGTATATGCATTTGTTATGCATGTCAATGTCTATATGTTGTTATGCATGCATTGTCATGGTTATGGTTATGCATGTATAGTAGGTTAGACATGCATTGTGAGGTCATTATATAAAATTAGGTCATCATGATGCTATTGGTATGTTATGATGTTAATGCATTGGTTGAGATATAGCAAGATATGTAGATCATCAAAGTGAGGTTGCAGCACTAGACTTCAAGGTAAGAGCAGATCATCATATAGGCTTGTATATTTGACATGAATGTATGTGGTTAATGGTTGTTATAAGAATTAGGGTTACTTATATGCATTCCATTATATTATTAGGGTTACATGTATGATAAATTCTAGTTTATTAGTGTAGTCATATGCACCTATGTCGGATAGTCATGAATGATAGTAACCTGTGGTTGTATTCATTGTTGTTGTTGTTATATGATAGCTAGCTTGGTGATTATGTTATATGTTGTTGATAAGTATGTTATATGTTAACTTGGTGATTGTTATATGATAGTTAACTTGATGATTAGGGTTATTGCATTAAGATATTGATGTTATATGTATCATTCTAATTTGGATTGGTCTATGCAGAGTGTTATGGTTACAATCTTTGGGTATGAATCCACTTATTTGTGACATTCTCTTGTACTAGTCTAGACTGACTATGAATATGTGATTGTTATGCATGAATGGCAATTGTTTATGAGTTTATGATGTGAGCATGTTAGCTAGTTATTGTTATGGATATCATGACCTTATTTATGTTTAAGTTGATGTGTTGTGAAGTTATATCGTGCTAATCTAGGTTGATTGTGCATACAAGATAGCCTCCCTTGAGTTACATCAAGGTATGAGTTTTCTTATGTCATCTACTTGGTGTTTTAATGTTTGATTACTTGCATGATATGACTATGCGTCTGTAAGATTGCATGAATGAATGGTATTGTTTTAAGATGGTTGTACTAACACATTATGTGTTGAGACAACTGATATGTACTTGAGTGTAAGTAGGTGATAGTTGTAGCATTATGTATTATGATTGATGAATGTGAGTTGATTATTGAGTATGAAATGGTTGTTAGTATTGATAAAGGTTGATTTCAAATTCATAGACATGATGCCTTGATTTGTGGAACATGTGACTGAAATGTGTAAACAGTTGTAGGAAACATGCTTGGTATTAGCGTGACAAGGTAATAGTTTATGTGTTTATATAACTAACACTTGGGTGATGTGACAGTACATGGTAAGACTCAATTGCAAAAAGGTGAAAAGGTAAAAGGAAGGAATTGGGTGAGAATTCCTTTGGGCTATGTTTGGAACCGAAATTCAGATGAATGAGTGCTTTGCATACATGAAGTATTCCTAACCCTAATTTGTCTAAAATTATGTGGATATGTGCTATAATCATGGACATGTATTTGACAGGTATAACAGTTTGTGTCTAATTATACGTAGATTTGTCAAGGGAATTGGAACCTCTTAAGACATGGCACATATGTGTTCAGTTACAAGACAACATGTTTGGCACAACAAGGTAAGATAATTGGTGTATTGTTATGTTTATTTATGCACTAACAATTATATGTTTATGGTAGTATGATGGAAGGATTTCATGGCAAAACAGATTTCCATGGAATCTTGAAGAAGGCCTGGGTTGAGATTTCTTTTGGAAGCACTGGGAACCATGGGGATTGAGTCATGGTGTTTGTTGCTAGTTTTATGTTTTTAGTATTTTGTGATTTATTTGTGCTTGATTTGGAATTTTATGTATGACTAGTGCATGTCCATTCCACTTTGGTTGTGTTGTCGTATTGTTTTTATTTTTCATGGTTTTCTCCTTGTTTGTTTCTTGTTCTTTCATTTTATGTTTTGAGTATTGGGAATTGGTTGGGAAAGAGGAAAGTTAATGGAGCTTAGGGGGAGATGAATGAAACATAGCAGGTAATGTAAGACACAAATGAAGCCCGATGCATGTATAAGGGAATCTAAACGTAAGGATATGACAACTAGTTGGACTGGTTGGGTCCTTTGTCGTAAATGGATGATGGCAATACATACATGAGAAAGGTAATCATAAATGTAAAGTAAATAGATTTTGAGGCATCAGACGCCTTGGCTATGTTCGAAACTATTGTTCTCAATGTTGTGCATGTTGTGCATGGATAAAAGGAGTTTTGTTAACATTGACCTTATGCTATCTGGTTATTATGTTGTGATCATGATTATGTCGATGCCCATACATGTATATGTATGTATGTATGTCACTGTCTAATAGGATCATGATTTCTTTATGCTAATCTATATATATATATATATATATATATATATATATATATATATATATATATATATATATATATATATATATATGTATATGTATATATCTGTTGTTGTTTGACAGGGTCACCAAGAATCATTCTTGTGGAGGAATGATTGCTTATGCAGGTGAATGACATGAATAGGTTCTTGGTTTATGAGGAATCAAGTGGGAAGAGTAGTCATGAAAAATCTATGATGTTAGTATCATGTGGTTATGAGTTGAAATTATGTGATTGTACTATGTCTATGTTATGGAAATACAATGCTGAGGAATACATCAGTGGAATGAAAGCAGTGTGCTTTGCAACATGCTGGAACATGCATGAATAGTGGAAAGACACTAGAAGTAAGGTTGTCTAACAGAGACAATGTGGTCTTAGGATGTGTAGTACGGGTGTTGTGTACATGTAGCATATGCAGTATTATGTACATATGATGTTGTGTGCCTGTTGTATCTACGATGTTGTGTGTATATTTCATATGCAGTGTTGGGTATAGATGGTGCTATGTACATGTTGGATATGCGGTGATGTGTACATATTATATTGTGCACATGATGGATATGCAGTGTTGTGTGCATATGGTGTTGTGCCCATGTTGGATATGCGATGTTGTGTAAATATGGTGCTATGTACATGTTGTATATGCAATGCTATGTACATATGGTGTTGTGTGCATGTTGTATATGTGGTGCTATGTATATATGGTGTTGTGTGCATGATTGTACATGTGGTGTTGTGTACATGTTGTACATGTGGTGCTGTGTGAAGGTGGTGTTGTGTACATGTCATGCATGTGGGACTATGTACATGTCGTGTCGTGCATTTGTTGTTGTGTACATATGGTATTGTGTACATGTTGTACAAGTGGTGTAGTGTACATGTGGCGTTGTGTACACGTTGTGTAGGTGGTGTCGTGTACATGTGATGCTGTGCACACGTTATGTAGGTGGTGTTGTGTATAGGTGTTACTATGTACACGTTGTACATATGGTACTGGTGTACATGTGGTATTTTGTGCATGTCGTACATGTTATGTTGTGGGCATGCGGTATTATGTACGTGCATTATGTAGTTGTGGCATCGTGACATGTGTATTGTGTTGTATTTTACACCGGGTGTATGTGTATGTGATGTGTCGTACACTGGATGTAGATGTATGTGATGTGTCATACACTAGACGTAGGTGTATGTGTTTTATGTCAGGTGCAAGTGTATGTATTGCGTGGTGTTGTACGTCGTGTGTGGATGTAAATGTTGTGATGTACACTGTGTGTATGTGTATGTTATTGAAGAGAAGCAAAGGCACTAGGTTCTTGTAGGGTGTGGCAACCAATCCGGTGTGTGTACAGAAGGAACAAGGTAGAAGTAAGGACCGATGAAGGATATGTATCAATATTTTATTTCAGTTTTATTATGCATATGATCTACAATTTTGACTTATGATGGTTACATGTGATTTATGATTATGGTTTATGATGATTTCTGCGATTCATGATTTTAATTTATGATGGCTGTGGTTTAAGCTAACCGGATGTGATATGTTTATTCATGATGATTTGACCAAACTGTTAGTTTGACTTGTTATGACAAGAAGTAAGCATAAGTGCAAGAGTACCTTATTGACAAGCCACCAATGACGTATGATTTGGATTTATTTCAATTCATTTTGAATCTGATGGAAGTTATGTGCTTGGTACAGGAAAGCATGGAATTCCCAGTTGGGTGGTTGAAACTGACTACAAGAATTAGTAGCGGAAAAAGGAATTGGGACAGACAGAAGTATGCTAATAAATCACTTCTGGAGTAGGGCCATTGTGGGACATTGGTACCCAATAGTTTCCATTGATTTCCATGATCATGCTATGAATGGTATGATGGTTTTGAGGTAGGTATATTACTTGGTTTTTGTAGCTTCCCATGCGAGGAAGCCTTTCCAAGGGATGGATCGCCCAGGATAGGGGATGTCGGGGAACTTGGAAGGTGAGTGACTGCATGGAAGGGGATGCTCAGATTGCCTAAGGGATTGTGTAGCAAAGAAGGGAAGACCAAGGAATACATTTGTTTTTTGTCATTAGCATTGGTAGATGGAATCAAATGCACATTGGGAATGTTCCCTGGAACAATGAGCTCGTAACTGTTCACTGAGAGGACAAGTGGCATAGGATTTCAGGGTTGGACATTGGATGTAGGTTTGACTCTAGCAGTGGATTTCAGACTTCCTGGGAAGGAGGTGAATGTTGGTATTTCTTTTGAGGGTGAAGGTGTGAGCCTTTAGATTCCCTTGTTGTGGAAGTAGGCATCGTATCCTTTTATTTACTAGTTGAGAAAATGTGCATATGTGTATAGTATTATAAATAATGTGTCAAGTTAGATTTATAAAGCTCCATAAATAGTATGGTTATTTTCTAGTTGAGAAAATGTGGTTGTTATTGTAAATACCATAATGGGCTATGTTATAAAGCTCCAGTAAACGGTATGTTTTCCATGTTTCAATAGTGGTCATTATAAATAATACAACAAGTTGTGTTATAAAGCTACATAGGTAGTATGTTTTTCTTTTAAACGATCTTGCTAGTTGTAGGTGTAATTGAACACCGAGGATGGTGTTCCCCCCAGGGGGAGGGTTTTGTAACAACCCTGGTCAAAATTCCATGTAAAAGTTAATAAAGGAAAAATAATACCAAGGTCATGGGACACGTATTCCAAGTTGAATGGTGGGCAAAAAATCCTAGTGGGTGTTCATTTCGGTTATTATGGCTAAAGGAAAATGGAAAAAGCTTTGGAAAGGCATGAGGCATTAATTAGCATTTATTTATGAAAATAATGCAAAATAGGAGAAAAGGAAGGTGAAAGGTCACAAGTTGCATGTGAGGAGGAAATTGAAGGAAAATAATGGAAAATGAAGAAAATAGAGGCTTTATTAATAAAAATGCTTCTGAGGATCAATTGCCAAGATTTTTCTCAGGATTTTGGTCAGTTCAGTTTTGGAGTTCTGTCTCTATTCTCTCTCTCTCACAATATTGGATACTTAGAGTTTTCTTAGAGCACATCAACATTGGATCAAGAAAGGAAAATAAGGCAAAGAGGAAGAAAAGATCAAGAAGGAAAGAGTAGTATCAAGAAACTGCAACAGGTTTACTTACATGGATCGATTTGCATGTGTGATTTCCTTACTAGATTTTGCATGCATGGTTATGCATGTGTGTTCTTGGTTCTCTTGCTTTCATGAGCATGGGTTTTGCAGAGACAATGTTTTTCAACCTTGCCTTGCCATTTCTGGATAGCCATGGTGATTTTGGGTTCTAATGTTTTGGTTGAGATGGATTTTCAGATGGATTCGAAGCTGAGTGAGGTGCATATCTAAATGAAAGAACACATGGACTAGTGATCCCTAAATCAGAATGTGGATTGTGGTAAATCCAATGGCCTACTGACCCCTGAAACAGAATCTGGGTTGTGGTAAAGCCAAGTATTATGTGCTTTGGTGGGATAGGAATCCTCGACTGGTGAATGGAAGGATATACAGTAAAACTTAGAGGTGGTTTCCCTTGATCAGTCCTAGGAATCCTTTCCGATGAATATCGGGATATACGGTAAATCCTAGACGGTGGTGTCTCGATTATCGCCTAGTGATCCTTAGATCAGACCGTGCATTGCATAAATTCTAGAGACTATGAGATAGGAAAATTACTCATGGTGTAGGTGGAGAAATATGGTAGTATCCATGCTTGTTTATGGCCTAGTGATCCGGTGAGGGTTGCGATAAAGCCTAATTCTATTGATGAGGGTGAGGTGGTTTAGCTTTGGGAAGCCCTGGTTGGTTCTTTTGGTTTGAGTCCCACATTCATGCTTGGAATATTTCACGGGGGTGATTGGCTGAAGAGAGACTTGGCTCAGCCAGCCAATCTATGGTCTAGTGGAACATGGTAGTCCCATATCAGGTTGGATTTTGCATTCATTAATAAAAGTTCCTTTCCTTGGTATTTTTTGTATAAAAGTACTGGATTATATGTGGTATTTATGGTTGTTGTATCCTCATTATTTCTATTGTTCATATGCTAGTTATGAATATGTTTTATGATAGTGAAAATGTATAGTTCTCATCGTGTTTAGATTTGTATATGATTGAGAAATGAATCTATGACCTAATAGATTATAATGTAGTTAATGTGATAAGGCATCAATGCTTCTTAGCGATTCTTAGATAATTATAAGACCCCTATGCTCAGATCTGTTATTATGACCTATAGAATGCATATTTGTGACATGTTTGATGAAACGCCTTGCATGGATAGTAGGGGTCTAGTCAAGTATTTATTCAAGAATTTCCATTGGCATCACGGTCTCTATGTTTCTTTTCATTTTTGTAAATTTAATGAAGTTCTGGGTAGTGATTGGGTCCTCGCCATGGAATTTAGCCTTAAATATCACAGTCACTGGCATAACACTGAAAGAAAAAGGCTATAGTCGCATTGAGGCATGTTCATGGGAACGACTAGGACCCTCAGTCACTTGGAGGGCTTTGCAAGGGAGCAACTGGTGCTCTAGGTCCTTGAGCAGCTTAGTCGCCTCAGGGGTTGGTCACTTGGAAAGGTGGGGTAGATCTTGGAGGTTTTGTAGGATGTGTGAATGGTCAATTTGGTTGTGTTTTTTCAGATCCACTTCCTTAAGGTGACCGAGGAGGTTGAATTAGATCATAGTATCCTCTCATCACATGTTTACCCCATTGAACGGTTACTTGGGTAGATGTGGGAGTAGGGTGTTACATTCTCTAGCTTGGCATAGGAGAGAATATATTTATTTCGAGGATCAAGTGGTGACTTAATGTTCCACTATTGGGGCTAGTGTGGCAGCATTGTAATTGTGTATCTTGGGACTTTCATGTAGTATATGAAGCTCTAAGAGTTGGTGCAATTTCATGCATATGTCATGAATAATTGTGAGATTATTATTTCATTGTTTTCAATGTATGCTTATGTTAACACATACTAATCAAAATGAACTATTCTGTTTGCATTGGTATGCATCTTGTTGAATGTGTGTTGTAATTAATTTTATGATCATTGTTATCTTGTGAACTACTTTGCAAGTTAATCAATGATTCTTTCCATGCTCTTGTGCATCTCAATTATGATAATGCTATTACTTTTCTTCTAGAGGCTCACTCTCTCTTTTTCCTTAAGTACCTTATATGCATTGTGATTGTATGCCTCACAATGTCAACTTTCCTGTTTCAAAGATTGTTTGCATAATCTCTTATGTTGATAATTGTAGCCAAGGAAAATTTCTAAGGATAATGGAAACCAACCTTATTTCCCAGTTGGGGATCCTACTCAAAACAATGTGAGGTCTAGTTGGGACTTCATACTAGAGAGAACCCCTTGGTTGACATATTTCTAGCACTGTCAACACAACCACTGAAAACAATATACCTTTGATCTATTCACTACATACAGCCTATGAAAACAATATATTTCTTACTAAAAAAGACATACAACCTCTTAATTTATCATATCAAACCAAGACAATTTCTCTGTCAAAAGTTAAGAAACTCTCTGCAAACACTTATGATACTCACAAAAGCGTCTCATAACACCAAGATATGCACACAAGTCAAGCATAAGCTACAGAAATCAAGCAGGATACAAGGGTCCATGTTATTACTAAATCTTTGCCACACTCCCTACATAGATACATGATCATAAATACGTATTTAAACCTTTTTTTGCAACACAAACAAGTGATATATTGTTTCGTATAATTAGATCCCTATAAACAATTCAATCAAAAACTTCGTTGTTCTTCATAATGAATCCAACAGACCTCCATGTATCTACAAAACCCTTCCAATAGTAACTGAAAAATAATCTCATAAGTCTGCAATGTATGCTGCATAGTATCTATATAATGTAATACTATTAAAATTGATCTTTGTAGTCAATGAAGAAGACACATATAGGGAAAATCTAAACAAGTGATGTGAAATTGTTTAGAGACAAATGCACATTCTTAGAACCAGATCTCATTCATTCCTTTCTGCATTGAATACTAAGAATAAAACATTATATAATGTTCTAATGTCCCTCCATTACAAATGCATCATACTAATTAGAGTGATATATATTTGTTTACCCTCAGATCTCTTAATGCTAGAGCTCCATCTTCTGCCCTGGTACACACCTATATAAGACAAATCAAAAGAGACTCAATGAATGCACACGTTAAAAGCTCAATATTCTTCTCCTTTTATATCCTCTGTCCTTTACCAATACTAATAGAAAATCCCATGGATTTTATGTTATAAAACTTTAACAGGATCAAATGGACCCTTTAGAATATTACCTTGGGAAAATGCCATGGTTTGGCCCTAAGTTTTTTTCTTTTTTGCACTTATAGGAAGTAATGCATTTCTTCCCTTTGGGAAGTGCATTATAACACATGAAACACACTTACCCTAGGTATTAATGCTACTCCAACACTAATAACCTATGTTACCTTATCTCCATTCCCTAAAATCAATCGAAACACAGTCAAACTTTCTCCAACTTCAGGGCTACCTTCTCCAACACCTGTAAGTCATGGCAAGATTTGATAAGGATTCAATAACACTTCAAAAACATCAGTTCCCTTCTCTAATCAGTCACATATGTCTCCTTTGTTTTCTTCACCTTCAATCAACTCCAATCCTGGTCCATTCTACTACAATTGATCCAGATCTTGTGCAAGATTTTGCAACTCATATGAAATAATTAAGACACCTCTGTAATGATTAGGATATCTACAATACCTTTCCAATCATGAGGGAACATCCTCCATCCATGACCCAGCTAAGCACGTCAATTCTGCATGCATACCAACAAAGTCATAATGAAATGATGTGACAAAACCATAACATAGTGGACAAGTTGACATCTAGATTAACATCAAGTACAACACATTAACCATAATACCAACACCTTATTTTCATTCATATTCTTTTCCATTTCCCTTTTAAAATCCGCCTTTTTTTATCATAGTTCCATCCATTTAATTAATTGTATTCTCTAATAGAGATGACCTAAATTCTAATTCTTCTCTTTCTTCACGAGTCCAAGATGAGCCTTCAGTAGATTTCATTAGTGTAGTAACTTTGTTTGGAGGCATGTTGGAAAATAATAATAATACTTATCTTTATCACATATTTCAGTCACTAAAAAAAAAGGGATGTTCCAATCAATAATTAGGTCACTTGTAAGTCACATACCTTGATTTGCATAATATATGAATGGCTAAAGATTCCTTGATGTATCTATGAGATTTGATTCCTTTCGGATCTGAAAATTTGGTATGTAGTACTACGATATGTCTTTTTTCAATTCCATAGGTGTTAACTGAATTTTAAGTTCCAATCAAATTTATGGTAACTTTCCCAAAACTTGTTGATTTTTGGTCTCTTCCCATGAGCAAGTTTATATAGTTTACCATGTGTCCAATTCTTCAAATATAATTCTAAAATTTATATTTTAGGTACCTTTGTATTTTAAGATTTCACAATCTGAAAAGTTCCAAAAAAGAATATATAGAAAAAATATCAATCTGACCTGTTCAAAATTTATTTCAGGACTATTCAGAAACCCAAACTTCCACAGGGTATATCTCCAAAAGTATAGTGAAACAAATTTGATAATTGAATCAGATTCTACCTATCATTTATCCTTAATGGAGTCCAAGTTTCACTATTTGAACCCTCACAATAAAAAGTTTTTATGAAAATTCCAAATTGACCTCTTTGAAGAAGCAAGATCCTAATATCATGAGCTATGATACCAATAAGAACTTTGCACCTTAAATATGATAAGAAACCAATAATTACAGTCCTCTTTGAGGGGGAAGCCTCCTTTTACAATGAATACAATGTAAACAACAATATTTGATGATTCTAAGACTAGGTATCATGTGTGTGTGTGTGTGTAGGACACAAGGGGTACAATTATAATAAAATGGGACTATGAGGAGTTCTAGTATACTTAACAATATAACAATAAAAATGCAATTACTCAATATTTATGGCTTAATAAGGGGTTTTAGGGTTAACATGGAACTTATATAGGGCTTAACATGGATAAAGTAAATTATAGTTTAATAATGAATATGCATTAGTTGTAAGTCAATTTGCAAGTGTGTTTCCTTTTTGCAATGATTATTTTCAATTCATAGATTAGTTTTCTTCTATCAAGGTTTTCATCAATGGGAGAAATGATTCATGGAAAAAGGAAGTTTCTAAATCATACAATGAGATGATTTGGTGATAGTAGGGTCATCGTAACATTATTGGTGTTCAAGCACATGGTCATGACCAAGAGTGATTGATGTAAGCTTTGATTTAGAAAGTGTTGTGTGTTTCATTTTCACAATGTAATTTCAAATTTGTGGACTAATGATGCAATTTTGTTTTCTTATAAGCACATTAAATAAACTAGTATGAGTTAGGAAATTTCAAGCCAACATATACAATGCAAGAAATATTGCAAGCATTTAAACCCCAGATTGATAATTAATGCATGAATTTTTTTATTATTGAGGTAATTAATTATTCTTTCACATAGTTCTTGTTTTAATTCTTTCCCATTGAGTTGCTGTATTTTTTCATTTCTGTCATATTTTGGTGAAATTAAATATATGCAAATTATATTAACTACACATCATAGGGTTATGAACCATATTTAATCGTCTTTACAAACTCATCCACTCTTAGCCATTTATTATTTAGTTAAAAGGGGATGGTAGAGTCCATTTACGAATTGCTACTTCCAAACCTACTAGATTATGGTTAGATTCCTGTCCTAAGGTGACACATTGTTGTATTCAAATGACTGCATCTAGGAACTTGTTGTAGCCTATAAAACAACCCCATTATTTTATGAAAATTTCCATAAAATAAAAGTCCCCTACCATGTTTTTAAACTTCTCTTCGTTTTTTGTTTATTAGTATGTAATTTGTATGAGTATTTTTACTGATGCATTATTTTTGCTTTGATTGGTGAAATTAGATGCGCATTAGTTTAAATTAGTTGAGAGTCTATTCAAAACTTCATGATGAAAAATGTTTCATTAGAGTTATGATCTAGATAAAAAAAAATGAACAAAATAATCATTTTATCATGATCTAAACTTTCCAACTTGTTTACTTTTGTAGTTGAATACATGATAACTCTTAATGAGTCTTTCTAAAATCTTTTAGATCATAGGTATTCGAAGATATATAGATATTGGATATCTAGATCTAGAACACTTGTTATTGATCTCTTTTAAAATACCCCCAATCTTCAGACATCTAGATATATTTTCACATAAAATAATAGAAAATAAATTTGCCACTTAACCAAATAATATTTTTGTTATTAAAATATATCTAAATCTAGGATGAATTAAAAGAAAATATTCTTGATACTTGATATCTAGAGCTAACAAATATATCTAAGTAACAATCAAATATTTATATCTAAGTCCAAACTAAAGCTTAAATCACCATTTTAAGATTTATCTAGACTTCCCAGATTTCATATATCTTTATCCCTACCATATCCATATTCAAGACTTTCGATTAAAAAACTCGTATACAAATGTTCCTGAATTTTGGATATATTTTCCTATTACACTTTTATATCTCAATCTAGATATTTTAATAAAGATTAATAACTTTTCAATGCATAGTTTGAATTTTGATTATGGATATCTTTTCTATTTAATTTCCTAAATTTTCTAAATAGATTTGGATTTATTGATTAAGGAACTTCTACACAAATGATTTGACTTTTAGATTTCAAGATTAATCTCCAATTATATTTATATTTCCAAGATTAATCTTCTAGTTGTATATCTAGATCTGGAATTCTTTTAAACATTGCATTGGGGCATTTTCTTGGATATTGCTAGATCTGGAATTCTTTTAAACATTGCATTGGGGCATTTTCTTGGATATTGCTAGATTTAAAATATCGGCTATTTCCATTAAATTGAGATACATTAAATTTTGATTTCTCCCTCCTTTTATGATTGAATGGGTGGCATAAACCTGATTTGAATTATTTCCTAAACCCATTAAGTCAACATATGCGAATTAATGTGAGATGATTGAAATAACCTCAAAGTCAATAATTGTTAATTCTTAGCCCTTGCACGAATATTTCTTCCTTTTTAGTGAATGATATTATTGTTGCACATAGAATCTAGGTTTATAGTTTATATACTTTAGAACCCATTGTGACAGTTAATTTCGAAATTAGTATATACTATGGTAAGATAATTCATTTGTTCTCTCTTTCAATATTTAAATTTGATAGATTTATTTATGTCTCGTTGAAGGTTTTGTAGTTTACTTTCGAATTTGGGTCTCATAGATAATGACTAAGAAATATAAGAGTGAGAAGACACGAGCATGGGACTTTAAGTTTAATGGTGAATAGATCAAGATAGAAGACCATGAAGACGCATAATACGATGAAGAAAAATAATCCCAATGCAATGTTTAATTTAGATATCACTCATAAGATAGGGTAGAAGAATTGTTCAAATATGATAAAGACACTTTCACTGAAATTAGGTCATATATATATATATATTTTCCAGCCGAATAGCTTTCCTTACTATGACGTGATATGTTGGATTATCTCCCATGTAAATATTGTAACTTGTACAATGGTTGATCATGCTAAACAAGTAGTTGTGTCTTTTAAATTTGAAGTCCTAGCTAAAATGTATAAGCTCGATCTTATTAAAATATTTTTAGATAAAAAAATTCTTAGAAGCATTTAAAGAAGAAGACACATATGTAGGACAAATAGAGATGGATAAATTAGTCAACGATTGGTTTTAAGACCGTGGCTCTTTTAAATTTAGGCTAGATAACTTATACCCAATTCAAAAGTTCAAAAAACCCTAAATGCTAGCATCCACAATGATATGCAGATTGTATGGGGAGAAGGATCCCAACATTTAAATTTAGAATGGGTTCCCTTAATGCATCAACTTGTTGATAAGGGTAAAATTGTTAATTAGGAATAAATATAGTCTATCAACATCCTGCAAGTAGTAAAGAGGGCCTTAGAATTCCCTCCAAGGTTTGGAGTTGGATTCCTTATGTCAAGATACCTAATAAATTCAGTGTTTGCAACAACTCCCTTCCCTTTCATGAGGTGAAATTAGTCATCTACACAAAATCCTATCCTTATTATTTCTCTGTGTTATGTGAAAGTGATTGCAAGACTCACTTTTATAATATTTATGACAATTTTATGGCCCCTTTACAAAAATATTATTTGGTAAAGAAGCTCACCAATTCACACACGAAGAAAGATATACCATCAAAGAATTAGAGGAATTATTTATTAATTAATGTTTTTTTACATTAGGATATATATACCCAATAAAATGATATTAAGAGAAATTGCATATCAAACAATGGATGTAGGTTAGAAGATGTATGGTTACATTGTTCAGGTTTTTGCAAACATGATCCTTATGCTATAATTAATGTTGGTATGACGTTGAAAAGATAATCAAAATAATATGTACATGAAGTATGTCCTTATGGTTATATTTTCAAATGGGAAAAAAATATAATGAAGTGTTAATTATAATTTTAATGAAGGATGGGAATAAAAAATCATAAATTCAATCATTTCAAAAGGAAAGGAAAAAGTCATTTTTCAAGGAAAAGATAGAATATGTGTTGTTGCTACTAGTCAAGAGGTTGATTTTATTGATCTAGAAAAACAACGATGAACAAGATGAAAAAGAGAGCAAAAAAGAAGAACAAGACATTGAAAACTTTATTCATGATTCTCAAAAGGGTAGGCTAGGAAAATAAGAAACAACACAAGAAATTCAAGAATTTCAAAGTGTTGAATAAAGCATTGAAAACCTAATTTAAGGTCTACATAGCATGGAACAAGAGAAAGAAAAATTAGCACAAAAATTGCATATGCAAGATTTAGTGGAGAAGAAGTAATAGACATACATATAGACACATAGGCAAAGGAATTAAAAGACATTCCTAAGGACAATATTTCAGGAGAAGTAGTTCATGTTGAAGTTCCAGTTATCAATTCACATGAAATAAGTAGCATTGAGATTACACAAACTTAGAGTGCCATTTAGGGGAGCACTGAAATGATATCTGTCACATTCTTAATTACAATAATTTCTACTCAAAGTGGTACCATAACACTCACACTTTTAATCTAGATCAACTAGAACCTATTGAGGAAAAAATAGTTCCATTATGGGACTTCTTTAGCAGTGAAAAGAAAGCAGTAATAAATATAGGATCTAAAAAGAGAAAAGAAGACATGTTTGAAGAAGAATATTATCAACATAATTTGGTATAGAGAGTGATGAACCAATTACCTAATAAAGTTGCACAAGAAACATCATTTGCATTCATTTGCTAATGTTAATACTTTTTTAGTTAATGAGTTAGGAAAACAAAGGTCTTTAGTATCGCCAGAGGATAAATTAAACAATAAAAAGATAAGAAAAATAGAAGCAACGTATCATATTTATATCAACCAAATCAAAAAGAAATTTATGGCATATTTGATATAAATAAAGGATCAATACAAATATGAAGTGGAAAATTAAAACAAGAACATTTAAAGGAAATAAAATCCAAAGTAAGGAGCATGAAAGGAAAGTGACGGAAGCAGATAATTACTTTCAAGAAAAAATATTTCCTTATAGAATCAAAAGTAGAAATGTCAGGTAGAAGATAATTATTTAGAGTTTTTCTAAATCAAGGAATTTCTTATTATACACAACTAAGGGATAATTAAGACAAATCTTTAGGAAATAATCCGAGTTACAATAATTTTAGCACGAGTTATGAAATATTATGAAAAAGTGGAAACTCAATTGGATGATCACAAAAAATTTCAAAACGCTTTAAAAAAATCATGCTCTAGGAGGCAAAATAACAACAAGAGAATATCACCAAAATTTCTAATAAGGAAAAATTACAATTTCAAGTATCACTAGAGAAATGTGTTTTTATTTTTTCAAACACCAATGAATAGGTTGAAGAATCCAACAAATGGTGTTTTACTCTTTGGTATTTTTCTATAGATACTTTGTAGGACTACAACATGCCATATGTTGGACCAATAAAGCAACATGTACTAAGTCAAATTTACATAGATGATATGGAGTAGTAGCAAGAGGCTAGTAAAGAAAATATGTAAGAAGTAAGCGTATGGGATAGTGAATCTGTCAAATAATTTATGACTATGCCCACTGACAACTTGTGGTTATATGCCTTTGATTTTAATGAAGTTTCAAGGTACATTCTCATTTGGTTTTTCAACCTAAGGTTTGTAAATTTGTGGCGTACTCTGTGCAATATACATAAGAAGTAGGTTCCTCACTTATCTTAGATGACCTAGGATACTAAAGTGGGAATTAAAATCTATGGGGCATGGTCCTAGATGATGAATAGTCCTAAAAATTTCCTACATCTCAACTAAATGGTGCCTCAATCACCTGGGGCCTTCTATGTGTCATTCAGTAGGATTAATTCTATTGATTTTGTAACATACCAATTCCATAGCAGTTGAGTACCATAGTTTTGGTAACATCCTGATCATGCAATGGTCAACTACATGTATCATTACCCAACAACAAACCATAATGAACTAAGTTTGAAACTATTATTACTACTATTAATGAAAGAACATACACAACTTATAATAATTTTCTATGCTTGCATTAGTTTTTTTTTAAACACAAATGAGTACATTTTTTGTATTAAATCCATGCCCGATCATGGAAAATACCCCAGAGAATTACATGGGCATTTTTCTCAGAGGCATCTCGTATATCTAGTTGCGTCTAATTTCCCTTACCCAGAATATATATAAAAGACCAAACCCAAAAGAGTACTCTTTTTTGCGAAGAAGTGTAGATTGACAAAATTGTAACATAAAATACATACATTTGAACCAAACATTACAACATTGATTAGTTTTCATAATCAACTGGCCTGATGAGGTCGAAATCTCGCGAAGGCCCTGTGGGTGAAATTTCTAAATGAACACCCTGGAGCTTGAGATCAATTATTAAACTGTGCAGCGCATTCATCTCGTCATCTAGGCTAGAGATTCTTTGCAAAAGAGCCATAATTAACTCATAAGAGTTGTACACAAAGACCTATTGTTGACACATATTAACTTGAAAGATATATATTTCTAAATTAATGGCATCATGCTCTTTTCTTCAGTGGTCACACACAATGGAGGCGAGGAGCATGTTGCCGAGGATCTAGAGTCCATAGAGTGATCAGAATTATGTGGGTACCAAGAGAGGGAGACTATAGATGTTGAGCGAAATAGGGAAGAGAACCAGAGAGAGTTGAGAGAATAATTAGAGATCAAAAGGTTCTAGTGCAATGCCCAAGTAACACATATAATATTGGAAGATAAATTTAATGGGACAACACCAGACAGGAAGGGGCAAGCCTATTCCAGTTGAGATTCTTTAATATTAATGAACCTAAAACTAGGAATAGAGTAATTGGCAACACTGGTCCAATTTGTCATAGTACAAATAATGTCATCAATTCATTCACTTACCTCAAAGCTCGGAGGGGAAATATGCCAAATCAGCCAACTGCAGTGATGTTGTACCCTCAAGAGTTCCTCAAAACAAAAGAATGCCCATAGTATTACTCAAAGCTCATCAAAGAGCTTCCTATTATACCAATGCATGGACACCACCTTTGATACGATGGTATCCCACTTCGAAATCAACAACGAAATCATATTTTTGAACCAACTCCATGCACAAGACATGAATGTTGCTATGTGCCCACAACCAGATTTATCCCCTTCACACCAAGGAAGCCAAACATGAGCTTTCATTTAGACATTAACTTCTTCAAAACCCTGAACCAAAGTAATCATCATGAATCGATCAGGGTTGATGAAACAAGAACTAAGCATGAGATTGAATCTATTCCCAGAGAGGCAATTAAATTAGGCATGTTTACATGAGGCAAATTGTCGGTCTATGCTGCGTTGAGTTGACATTTGGTGTTCTCGATCATGAGGAGGCTAATGGGGGACTTAGTGTGATCAATCATCTGTACATAATCAAAATTCATAGGATAAGAGATAATCAAGTTAGGGATGGGGCACAATGGCACAAGGGGGGGGGAAGGAATGGGAGAAATAGGGATGAAAACATTTAAAATTATGGGATCAAAACATACCCTCTTATTCCATTGATATATGAATTCCCTTCATCTAGAAGCTAAGCCTTATTGGTTTATTGATCTGCCTTAGAATTTAGATTTCTGAGGATGTGGTAGAAGGTAGAGTTAGAGAAGGAGTGAAGTGTACTTTTAATTCGTTAATACAAAAGGCTTAAGGTATTTCCTTTTGGAAGAGTTTCAGTTATCAGATTTTGGATAACAAGGAAAGAGTCTGTTGAAAATAGCAACAAGAAATGCTAAAAATAGAAGTACTAAAAATAGCACCACTATAAATAGCAGTTTGGGTACCAGTGTTGGACATAGTAGCAAGGAATGAAAAATGGAAGTGTTATAAATAGCATTACTAAAAATAGCAGTTCGGGATAGATTCCTATTTTAGTTAGTCCCTGAACTAAAATAGTGAAGTAAAATTCGAATTTGATCTTAGCAGTTGTTTGTAAAATAATTAATTAATTCATCTTGAGTTAATTAGTTGGAGAAAGTCAAACATGAAGTCTATGTGGGGACATGCAACAGTTTCTCCATTAATTGAGGAATTTATCCATCAGTTAAAGATATAAGGATGAGTTGTAATATTGAGTTGTAATTAGTTGGCTCAGTTAACTGAGTCAAGTCCAATTAGATTAATTCAAACAGTTTGTTGAACTAATTGTGAGTTCGGTTAGTTAATGCTTGCATGCATGTAACTGCTGCACTTCAGATAACTAAATATTCTCTCATAAATAACTCATGCATGTCAGTTCATACAAAGACCCAGTTGAGATCAAAGGAGGGACAGTGTACTATGAGTTGGATGAATTTTTCCTATAAAGGAAACTCATCCATGCAGAAGGATTTATCTCCTTCAGGTTTGTGCAATTATTTCTAAGCCAAGTGAGTTGTGTGAGGTGGGAATTCACACAAGTGGAAGAACTGGACCCCAGGAAAAACTGTGCAAGGAATTAGGAGGCTTGGAGGGCAGAGGGGAAGGTTGTGAGAGCTTTTGACTATCTATGAGCAGTGTTGTTTGATTGCAGAGAGAGCAAGATAGCTTGAGAGCTAATTCTTTTTGTAACTTGAACAAGATTTCCACTTGTATGATAATATAGAGATTGGGGTTTTAGCCTGAGGCTTTCCCTGGGTTATTCTTTTGTGTTATGTGTGATTGATTTCTCATTCTCATTTATATGTGTTTTCATTGATCTTGCTCAATTCGATTAAGCTTCCGCAAAGTTTGTTGTAGAAGTAGATCTTGTATTTTGCTTTAGTCTATTGCATAATCTGTTGATCTACAGTGGGAATTTCTACATGGTATCAAAGCAAAGGTGATCGAAGCAATGAATGGTATACGAAGAAGAGAATTCGAAAAAAAAAAAAAAACTGGGCCGCGAGTTTGCAGAGTAGATCTGAAAATTTTTGCGCAAAATTTTCAGAAACAAATAGAAGATCTGGATTCCTTGTGAAAAGGACCCAAATTCAAAAAAAAAAATATGCTAAATCGGAGTTCAGATGAGGGAGATATCGCTGATTTAAAATTAGCTCTTTTTTTAGAAAATTTCGTGATGGCGGGAAAGAAGAAACAGATTCGTGTGCTAGCCAAGGACCTATATGCTCTTGAGGTTCAAGATGCATGCAAAGCCTTGAGGAGAAAGGCAAAGGTTAGATACTTGGTGGTTGAGAGGGAGAGTAAATTACCTCTCCACATGCATCGCCAAAAGAAGTCTCAGACAATTGTGGAGGAGCCACAATTGGTGAAGCAACTTCAGGAGGTTGTGGAGCAGCCACTACTAGAGAAGCCAAGAGGAGACCGAGTGGAGGCATACACTCATGCAGAGACCTCCAGTAGGGGGAAATTTCGATCCAAGTGGGCAGAGGGATCACATGCATCCATACCTCCAGGTAGGAGGTGGGGCAATGTGGAGTGAGAGTCCCAAGAACGTTGGAATAGGGGCAGGATCATTGAGATACCCAACCTCTTTGATTAGACCTTGCACGGGAGCCTCAACGAGGAGTAGCATGACTAGCTGAGTGGGTAGAGACAGATGCGAATGGAGCAATAGAGAGAGCTACAGTGCAGGAATCCCAAGATAGTGCAGAGCTAGCAGGCTGCAACAATGCGAGAGGCACATGAGTGTTTCACCAGTGCAGGATGGCACAGAGAGGTGTGCAACGGTGTGAGATGCATGGAGTGTTGCAACAGCTCAGAGGTTAGAGAGGGAGCACTTGTCAGCAGCATAGGGAGCTTCAACATCAGAGGATGTTTCTAGCCTAATAGGGAGGTTAGTTGTGAGATTTTTTGTTTCTAGAGTTGCTGGAGTAACAACACTTGGAAGAAGTGTTGCATGCAGAACATTCCAAAGGTTCAGGATCGGGTTCGAGTTGAACGCCTTTCTTGTTGAGAGGGAGTGTTGAAAATAGCAACAAGAAATGCTAAAAATAGAAGTGCTAAAAATAGCACTGCTATAAATAGCAGTTCGGGTACCAGTGTTGGACATAGGAGCAAGGAATGAAAAATGGAAGTGTTATAAATAGCATTGCTAAAAATAGCATTTCAGGATAGATTTCTATTTTAGTTAGTCCCTGAACTAAAATAGTGAAGTAAAATTCGAATTTGATCTTAGCAGCTGTTTATAAAATAATTAATTAATTCATCTTGAGTTAATTAGTTGGAGAAAATCAAACATGAAGTCTATGTGGGGACATTCAACAGTTTCTCCATTAATTGAGGAATTTATCCATTACTTAAAGATATAAAGATGAGTTGTAATATTGAGTTGTAATTAGTTGGCTCAATTAACTGAGTCAAGTCCAGTTAGATTAATTCAAACAGTTTTTTGAACTAATTGTGAGTTCAATTAGTTAATGCTTGCATGCATGTAACTGTTGCACTTCAGATAACTGAATATTCTCTCATAAATAACTCATGCATGTCAATTCAGACAGAGACCCAGTTGAGATCAGAGGAGGGACAATGTACTATGAATTGGATGAATTTTTCCTATAAAGGAAACTCATCCATGCAGAAGGATTTATCTCCTTCATGTTTGTGCGGTTATTTCTGAGCCAAGTGAGCTGTGTGAGGTGGGAATTCACACAAGTGGAAGCACTGGACCCCAGGAAAAACTACGCAAGGAAATAGGAGGCTTGGAGGGCAAAGGAGAAGGTTGTGAGAGCCTTTGACTGTCTATGAGCATGATAACTTGAGAGCTGATCCTTTTTGTAACTTGAACAAGATTTCCACTTGTATGATAATACAGAGATTGGGGTTTTAGGCTAAGGCTTTCCCCAGGTTATTCTTCTGTGTTATGTGTGATTGATTTCTCATTCTCAGTTATATGTGTTCTCATTGATCTTTCTCAATGCATTTTAGCTTGGTTATTCCTTTTTTTTTCCTTCAAACTCCTTGACGCATGTTGGCATACTTTGGCACCCTGCACATCCTAGCATTTCTTAGCACCTAGCATGTATTGGCATGCCTTGGCACTATTTGGCACATGTTAGCACACCCTAGAACTACCTAGCACACTCTAGCACTTCTTGGCATGCTATGACATTCCCTGGGATACCTTACCAATGCTTAGCATACCTTGTCACTCCCTCCTTGGCATGACAACTAGCACTCATTGGCACAACCTAATAGACCCTCATATTCATTCATTTCCATGCATTTTGACCCAGTGCTCCCTTGTGTTGTCTTAGTACTCCCTAACACTCCTCAATATGCATTGGCACTCTCTAGCACACCTTAGCACTCTTCGACATGCTCTGCCACTTCGTAGCATGCATCACACTCCCTGATACACATTGGCACTTGGCACGTGTTGGCATGTTTGGAATGCATTGAGATGACTTGGTATGCTTTGACATGGTTTAATATTAAATGTATTTGAGATCAATTATTGGAAAGTATATGAGAAGAAACAGAGGAAGATTTGGCACTTAGAATGCACTGACACTTAGTACTTGGCACCTATTGGCACCTAGTGTTGGTGTGCCTAGCATGCCCCTCATATAAAAATTGATGACTTATTAACCCTATTATGTGTTCATTTCCTTGTAGTTTAACTTGTTTCTCCATTTTGTTTCCTTGACAGTCCCTGGCATGCATTGTCACACCCTTGCACATCTTGGCATGCCTTAGCACTTGGCACATCTTAGCTTGTTTGACATGCCTTCGCACTATCTAGCACATGTTAGCATGCCCTAGAATTCCCTAACACACCTTGGCAGTCATGCCCTCATAGCTAGCATTACATTTTTCCATGACTTGGGAACCTTACATTCCATAGAACACCTTGGCACTCCCTAGTTTCCATGCCCTCATAGATAGCCTTACTTTTTTTGTGACTTAGGAACCCAGCCAATTCATTAGCAAAACAATATTGTGTCCAACCCAAAGTCTCCCTTTCTTAGAAATGGTTTTGTCCACACCTTATCACAACCATAGGCTTGCCTCCTGCAAGTCCTATTCTAAACTTCTCCTAAAACACTTCATCCTTGGGACACCTGGAATTCATTGACACTTGTTGGAAAACATTCTTATTTGTTCATTTCTAAGAATTTTGACCTAGTTCTCCCTTGTGTTCCCTTGACACTCCCTAACACTCCTCAACATCCATTGACACTTTCTGCCATTTGTTATCATGCCTTTTCATTCCTTGGCATGCCTTGACACTCCTTAGCTATCATTCCCTCATAACTACCCTTATATTTTTGAGACTTGGAAACTCAACCAAGTTCTACCTTAACTACAACAACTTAACCAAGTTATAGTTACTACAACTAGACTATGCCTTTTTTACCTAAGAACTGCCTATAACACATCTTAGGCCACTCATGCCCAATCTCAACTCATCCCACTTAACAAGTTACCAAGTCAAGGCTCACATCCAACCATGTCCATAAAACAACTAAGAAACACAATTTACATCTTGACATGCCATAACACCTCGCACGTCTAACAATCCCTTAGCACCATGTGGTGTGTGTTATCATCCCCTGCATTTCTTGGCATGCTTTGCACTCCCTAGCACTCCCTGACATGCCCTTGCACTCTAGCATGCCTTGGAACTACCTAGAATATAACCTTGTCACTCCCTCCTTAGAACACTTGGAACTCATTGACACTCCCTATCACACACTCTTATATGTTCATTTCCATGCATTTTGAACTAGTTCTCCTTTGTGTTTCTATGGCACTCCCTAACATTCGCTGGCACACCCTGACACCTGGCACATATTGGCATGTTTACCTGGTACTCTAGCATTACTTGGAACTACCTAAAATATCTTGTCACTCCCTCCTTAACACACAAAAAACTCACTAACACTCCCTGTCACACACTCTTATTCATTCATTTCCATGTATTTGAAACTATTGATCCTTTTTGTTTCCTTGGCACTCTATAACACTCCCTGGCATGCATTGGCACACCCTAGCACCTGGCACATCTTGGCATGTTGCCCTGGCCTCTAGCATGCCTTAGCACTGCCTACCATACCTTGTTACTCCCTCAACACACCTGTAACTCACTAACACTTCATGTCACAAACACTTATTTGTTCATTTGCATGAATTAATTTGACCTAGTGCTCCCTTGTGTTTCCCTGGAACTCCCTAACACTTCCTAGCACATGTTGACACACCTTGGCACCTAGCACATATTGGCTACATATCGCCCTAGCAATCTAGCATGACTGAGCACAACCTAGCATACCATGTCACTGTCTCCTTAACACATTTGGAACTCACTGACACTCCCTGTCACACACTCTTATTCGTTCATTTCATTGCATTTTGACCTAGTTCTCCCTTATGTTTCCTTGACACTCCCTAACACTCCTTAGCAGGCATTGGCACACCTTGGTGCTTGGCACAACTTGGTATGCTTCCCTAGCACTCTAGCATGCCTTGGCACTGCATTGAATACCTTGTCACTCCCTCCTTAGCACACCTAGAACTCGCCGACACTTCATTTCCATGCATTTGAAACTAGTGTTCCCTTGTGTTTCCTTGACACTTAACCCTAACACTCCCTAGCATGCATTCACGCCACACCTTGACACCTGACACATCTTGGCATGCCTTAGCAGTTGGCTTGTCTTAGCATGCCTAACATGCCTTGGAATTGTCTAGCATGTGTTATTACTTCCTGGCATTCATTGACACACCTTGGCACTCCCTAATTGGCATGCCCTCATAGATAGCTTTACTATTCTTGCGACTTGGGAACCCAACCAAGTCATTGGAAAAACAATGTTGTGCCCAACTCAAAGTCTCCCTTTGTCTAAAAATGATTTGACCAACCCCTTATAATTACAACCATAGGCTTGCCTCCTACAATTCCTATTCTGACCTTCTCCTAACACACTTTGTCCTTGAGACACCTGGAATTCATTAACACTCCTTGACACACACACTTATTTGTCCATTTCCATGTATTTTGACCTAGTTCTTCCTTGTGATGCCCTAACACTCCCTAACATTCCTCAACATGCATTGGCAGTGTTTGACATGTGTTAGATGCCTTTACATTCCTTGGCACACCTTGGCACTCCTTAGCTATAATTCCCTCACAACTACCCTTACTTTTTTTGGGACTTGGGAAGCTAACCAAGTCATGCCTCGACTATAGAAACTTGACCAAGTTATAGTTACTATAACTAAACTATGCCTTATTCACCTAAGAATTGACTATAAATCATCTTAGGATACTCATGTATAATTTCAACTTATCCAACTTACTAAGTTACAAGTTACCATGTCAAGGCTCACATCCAATCGTGGCCATAAAACAACTGAGCAACATAGTTTACATCTTGACATGCCATAGCACCTGGCACATCTAACAATGCCTTGGCACTATGTTTCATGTGTTAGCACCCCCTACATTCCTTGGCATGCTTTGGCACTCCTTAGCACTCCCTGACATGCCCTAGAAATCTACCATGCTTTGGCACTCCCTAACATATAGCCTTGTCACTCCCTCCTTAACACACCTTAAATTCACTAACACTCCCTATGACACACTCTTATTCATTCATTTCCATGCATTTTGAGCTAGTTCTCCCTTGTGTTTCCATGGCACTCCCTAACACTCCCTGACACCTGGGACATCTTGCCATGTCGCACTGGCATTCTAGCATTCCTTGGCACTACCTAGCATACCTTGTCACTCACTCCTTAACACACTTAGAACTCACTAACACTCCTGTCACATACTCTTGTTCATTCATTCCCATGCTTTTGAAACTAGCGCTCCCTTGTGTTTTCATGGCACTCCCTAACACTCCCTGGCATGCATTGGCACACCTTGGCACTTGGCACATCTTGGAATATTGTTGCCCTGGCCTCTAGCATGCCTTATCACTGCAAAGAATATCTTGTCACTCCCTCAGCACACCTGGAACTCGCTGAAACTTCCTGTCACAAAGTCTTATTCATTCATTTCCATGCATTATTTTGACCTATTGGTCCCTTGTGTTTCCATGGCACTCTATAACACTTCCTAGCACACATTGGCACACCCTGGCACATGGCACATGGCACATCTTGGTTGGATCATTCCCTCACACTCTAGCATGCCTTATCACTGCCTAGCATACCATGTGACTCCCTCCTTAACACACTCAGAACTCGCTGCACTCCCTATCACACACTCTTATTCATTCATTTCCATGCATTTTGACCTGGTGCTCACTTTTTCTTCCCTAGCACTCACTAACCCTCCCGAGCACGCATTGGCACACCTTGGAACTTGGTACATCTTGGCATGCTTCCCTAGCACTGTAGCATGCCTTGGCATTGCCTAGCATACCTTGTCACTCCCTCCTTAGCACACTTGGAACTCGCTAACACTCCCTATCACACACGCTTACTCATTCATTTCCATGCAATTGAAACCAGATCCCGCTAACTAGGCTCTGGATATGCTTCTCAGGCTCACATCAACTACTATATCTTCATAATGGAGTCTATTATGTATCTCTCATATTCTCAATCACCAAGAATCCTCTTGTGTGTTGATGTTTCCATATCAACAACAATTATACCTCTGCCAGAACCAATTTCAGCACTCCACTCAAGATCTAATGCAGTTGCTAAATTTGCATCCTTTACAACTACCTTGTCCTTTGGTACAAGCCAAGGACTTCCTGATAAATTAGGTGCCTTTTGAAATCTTGTAAAGCTACCTATCCTTGATGCTCTTCTTTCAATAACTGACATCTCACGTCTCACAGTAGGACTCGGGAACCCAACCAAGTCCTTCCTCGACTACAACAACATGACCAAGTTACAGTTACTACAACTAGACTATGCCTTGTTCACATAAGAACTAACCATAACTCATCTGAGGCTACTCATGTCCAATTTCAACTTATCCCACTTAACAAGTTTCAAGTTACCAAGTTAAGGTTCACGTCATTATTCCAACCTTTGCAACTATCATCTTTCACTTATATCCCATCGAGGAAGTAGCTTTCATCGATGAATGTTTACACAACAAGAACCCTATGAGCCAATCGTTCATATCATTTATGTGGTGCCCAAACACTTTATAATGTGTTTCATAGATACCCAATTTATAACAATGAGTTGCATTCTATTGCTAAATACTGTAAGCAGTGGAAGAATTATATTCTGCCAAAGGAAATGGCCATCCACACCAGTTGTAGGCTTTTTCGTGTTGTAGATAATCCTTAGGAGTTAGTGCCCATGGATTTTATGTCATGTTTTTCATCAGCCGAGCATGGTAATGAATGTGTTTTTTTTGTTGTTGATCGCTTCCTTAGGATGGGAATTTTGACACCCTGTAAGAAGAGTGTCACAACAAAATCCACTCATAATCTCTTCTTCGATCATATTTTGGTTCAGTTTAGGTTTCCAAAGACCATATTTCCTTATAGGGATAGTTGGTTCCTCAGTATTTTCTGGTTTAACCCTTGGTCCATGATGGACATCAAGCTTGACCAAATCCACTGCCTTCCATCCCTAGATTGATAAATAAAATGTAGTCAATATGATTATTGTAGATGTCCTTAGAATATACAATTGTGAGCATCCACATAAGCGTGTTGAAATCCTTCCATATTTTAAATAGAATTTTGACATAACTCTTCATATTTATATTAGCCACAAGCCTTTGCAGGTGTGCTTAAGGTCCCAACAATTGGCACAAATTGATGTAGCTATATTCATGGAATAACACATGAAGATACCTCCCATGATTGGAATGAGGTAAGAAAAGCAACCAATTTTGAGGAATGTATCCAACAAATTCAAAAATGAGTTCATGATATTTTGTAGAAAGTTACCAACTCTAAGTACAAGTAGATATACAATCCATTGGGTTTCGCAAAAGTTTCAGGTTGGTTACAATTTATGGTTGGACTTGCATTAAGAGAAATTAACAAACTCCCATAAGAAGCTCATACCACTTTAATACGATCCTTACACTGTCACCAAGGTTATGGGTGAGAATTATTTTGAGTATAGTCATTGGACGATTTATATTACTTCAAAGCTATATGTTAGGATGATTTATGCTTGATGGGGTGCATGTCTAGAAAGAGTTCCTTTAAGAGAATGAAAAAAATTATCACACCATTACTAACATAAATATTTGTGATATTCTACTTGAATGATATCAGGTAACTACATAAGAGATTTTAAGAATGACATTTTTAGGGTTTGTTTTATATCAAGGTATGTGGATCATTATGTTTTTTCCAAAGCATTTACATATGACTAAAAATTTTAAATAGTGCATCACTCTAATATTATTTCTCTTACATGCTCCTAGGTTATAATTGAAAACATCATAGGTATTAAAACTCATGAAACTCTTATTTTTTTCTCTAAATAACTATAAATCCCAATTGTGCTACTCCTAATATTCAACTTGCACTACTATTAAAACTACTTCCTCTAATTCCTATTGTTCCTCCATAAGTGAGCTAACTACTAGGTGGACTTGAACCATTATTAACAAGCTAGTGTAGTGTTACCTAATTGTATTTAAGAAGCATAAGGGGTGGGGTTGGTACGAGGCCAACTTTGTTAATGTCTAGTTCCATTCCCACTATTATGTTCTCATCCTCCCTAAATAGATGGGATAGACATGTTTGCCTTGGATATGGTTTCCCATCAATTCATTTGATTCTTTATCTCCACAATCTCATTCTACATTGCATCCAACCTGTCACTTTCTAATCACATATCTCTCGTAACCCCACTCCAGTGTGTTCATCAGACCTGATTGAGGTTCCTTGACTACTACTCCTTATTGAGCTATATTTATCACCAAACCTTTGTTTCACAACCATTTGCTAGCTAACTCACCTTTCCCATTAAAATTCTCCAACTCTCTCATCCTCACTTCACTACTCCCTTCCTCACTAATCTCCTTTTACAACTCCTCGTAGATTTCTTCATTTGCTCACATCTAGTTCAACCACCACTAGTTAGTTATCTCTACTTCCTCAAATATTGTTCAACTTGCTCTTTAGCTTTTGTGTCCTCCATGGTAATTTGGTCCTTTGAGCTCTCATCTTTTCCAACCTCATTGTAACACATGCCTTAATGTAAGGTTTTACAACAACATGCTCAGTCGGTTAGTAGGAAACAACTTTTCCTTCACCAACAACATTTTTATCCTTGTAGGGTTTGTGTTCACCAATCTCTCTCAAAAACCCTTCTAAAATTGGTCCTTAGATTTTGAGTACAACTAGTACAATTCTACTACAAACTAGATACAATGCATCCTTCCATTGTCTACTCTCCCCAAAATTCTATTGCTTGATTAACCAAGTGATCACAATGCTCCAAATTTATTGGATTTAAGATTCGACTTACTTGTCTTCTTGTCTCCTCAATGGTGATGTGGGGCTTCATCAAGCATATGCAACCATTCACACAAACTCACTAGAAAACTCTATACATAAAATTTCAAAGATGTCTTCATACATAAATGTCTCCTTGAATTTTCCCATTCTCCAAAAAAATAGTGGGGCTTCCTCACTAGAAAATATTTCATTCTATCATCAAAACAATCTTCCACTTGTGTTGTTCCTTCATTTTTCTAAGGCCTCAAAATCATGGCGTGGTCCCAACAAAATAACCATTTATTGGTTCTAATTGGTAAACTAGGGTCCACTTAAGTGTCCAACAAACATTGTACTAGTTTAGCATTAGCATTATCAATTCTTGAAGCAAGGCCTCACTTGATGAGTGTTAACAAGGCAATGGATAGGTGGGGAGATCTACATAGTAAAGTTATCATGTTGTGATGTAGTTATTTTAAGTAACATTCCATATACATTCATTTAACACTATGCAATCCAACAACAACCATAATTTGTTGTCTGATTATGCTATGACATTAAATTAGATTGTTGTAATTGATACTATTAATGGAGAGAGATTAAAGCATTAATATAAATGTAAATCATAACAACATAACATATATATAAATCATTGTGGAGCTTATCAATCCAAAGTTGAATATAGCTACTTAGAATGTGATTTAGACTCAGCTAGTTGTTAGGATCAACAATTGGTCTTTATTTCTCTTCCCATTGGTGTCATCCTTACCGAAGTTTCACTCTAGAGCTTATAATGGTTTACAACAAACTCAAAGAAAGAGGAGAATATTTTGAGATTATTTTCATTTCTATTGACCAAGATCAAGAGGCTTTTGAAGACTACTACAAAGGTGTGCCATGGCTAGCTCTTCCATTTGGAGATAAAACTAATAAGGATCTCTCGTGGTATTTCTATGTTAGAGGCATTCCATCTTTGATCGTGGTCATTCCAAATGGGAAAACTATGACAAATGATGCCAAAAGTGCAGTTTCCACTCATGGAGCCATGGCTTATCCATTCACTAATGCACATTTTTAAAGGCTGCAAAAGGAGATGAAAGAACTTGTTGTGAATTCTCCCAAGGAAATCAAGTATAGCCAACATGAACACCAACTTTTACTAACACAAAGGCATGTGTTCGTCTGTGATGGATGCAACAAAGATAGTAGTGTGTGGTCCTATTATTATAAGAAAAAAATGTGACTATGATATTCATCTAGAATGTGGTTTGGAAGATCAACATAATCAGGGAAAATAGGAAAAGGGACAGGAAACAAATATTGTTGTGGATGAGAACTGTGAGCTAACATGAGTAATCTATGAAGGAGATGTCTCTTACAACGCTTAAGTTTGATCATGATAAAGGAACTACTCATGTCTCCTCAAAACCTTGCATACGTCTGTGACATCTGGGGAATTCCTTATATGCCAGTATCCAGGGGGTGTCCTCTACATTCTATTAAAGACTATGTATACCAATTTGACTAGAAATAAGGAAGAAACCCTCTATGCAAATTCTAGGAGCACTAAAGCAGAGCAAGGTGTACTGGTATTTTGTTAAGAGGTTAGGCAAAGGAATTTGAACTTTGAACTTTTGCATTAAAAGGTGGAGTGGAAGGACATTATGCGTTTAGGAGATGAATCCCTTATTAGTGCCGATGAAGTTTTATATTGAACTCAAGCTTAGGGCAAACATTCAATATTAAACCAATGAAAAATATCTTAGATTATGAACCAAGATAACCTTTCAGGTTTACTTCCATTTTATGCCATTTTAGTTTGCAATTATAACTTCTTGAATCTTAATGAAAACTTTTCATTGCATGGTATTTTTCTCATTAAATACAATTAATAAATTAGATTTCTCATTTTTAAGGATTGTCAAGTTAACCCAATTATAGGTGGCACGTATCAAACTTGAACTTGCTAAGTATGGCTTGTTACTTATGATAGCTCCCCTTGTCTAGATATTGGATTATGATTATTCCAAGTAGATAAATTTCTTTATGTAGGCTTTACATATGTAACTTTATTATGGTAGGACTAGCATACCTAGGTAGACCTCTAATATTCCCTTGGTTTTGTATTCCAATTGCACATGATGATAACTATAGGACTAACATACCTAGGTAGACCTCTAATATTCCCTTGGCTTTGTATTCCAATTGCACATGATGATAACTAAAATAACCATGGGGGAATACTATACATGAGGAGTAGTATACAAATTTAGGGCACTCATAACCCCCATCTTAGCCAAAGTACTAAATACTCTTCGCAAAATATGTTTGATATCTCCTCCCAATAGTAGTTATTAACTAAAAGGATCCATCAAACACTCTCTTAATTTCACGTTTTTATTCTCAATTAATCTAAATGTATAACTACCTTAAGAAGGATGATGCTAAAAGAAGAGACCACAATTATAGGAAAGACTAGTGGCCAAGTCCTTCACTTACTCTATCTTCATTGCCCATACCTAGCCAATGAGAGCACAAGAACACCTACTTCTCTAGAAGCACTTGTAATACTTGTGTGGGTTTGACTAATCACCCTTTGGTTAGTGTCTTCACACTGACCTAGATTCTAAAGTGATGTCCTTACAATCACAATCCACTAGGTGTATTTGCTCTTAAAAAACTATGCATAGATAGATGTTCCTTTTATGGTCAAGTTCCACCAAAATGGTTCCTCCTACGTACCTAGTACCTCCATTTATTTCATGACAAGACTACCCTACAAACCACCAATTTTTTATCATATCCATGAGGTCAACAACAATTTGTGGTTCAAGATATAGCTAAGTTGGAACAAACTTAGCTCTAGAGCCTATGTTATTTTTCAACCCCTAATGTTTATGGACAAAAAGATATCAATTTTCTAAAGCATGTGGGAGCTAAAATATCACCTTTCCCATGTTAACTCCTTATATTGAACATCATGAAAAATCTCCATATATTATTTATTCTTACTAAACCAAACATTTCATTGGAAATGATCATTAATCATTACCATGACATTACTACTTAGTTTCACTTTTTGACCATACAAAACTTATTTTAATTTCACCATAATTCACATTTGATATCACATGATTGGATTAAAAAATCAACCAAAATCCTTTTAAATAATGTTTAGTGACATAGAGACCCAATTTTTTTTTTTACGATTAATAATTATTTATAATAATGATAAATACTTTCCTATTAACCAAAAGAAAAGACGACTTACACATTTCATTTAATGGAAAGTTTTTTTACGATTAATAATTATTTATAATAATGATAAATACTTTCCTATTAACCAAAATAAAATATGACTTACACATTTCATTTAATGGAATGTTATTCCCCTTTAAAAACAAAGATGCATTTCATCTAATTTCCATTCATGGTTTCACAAGATTTCTGTCTTTCAAATATTAAAATTGTTCATTTCCCTCGTTTATTTCCCTCACGTTCCATTCATGGTTTCACATGATTTATGTCTTTCAAATATTAAAATTGTTAATTTCCCTTGTTTATTTCCCTCACGTTGCAAGGTTTGTCAAGGGAAGGAGGAGAAAGAAGACCACAACCATGCCGTAGAAGGTATGATCTGATACATTTGGTTAAATGCAAGAGATTGGAATCTTGGTTCCTCCAATCGTGGTTATTTCATTCTACATATGGAATTTGCACAAGGTTCCCCAAACTCCCAGGAAATTGCCCATCCCCAAGCTCTCCATCCTTCTTTGAAACTTCAAAATACTTCTAGACAAGCACAACGAGGCTATATGTTCAGGATTCCATGGAGGCTAGTTGTGCCCTAAACTCTGTGCGTTGCTTGGATTGACATTTTAGGCATGGGAGAAGTTGATAAATGATTAAATTAACTATAGTTGATGTTGTTTTTGTGATTGATGATGTCAATTTTAATGGCATGTATAGATTGAAAGATGGCATCATAGATCAAATGACAATGGGATCTCAAAAGCTAAAAGAAAAATTGATAGACTCAACCTAGAAAGTGGAGCAGTTAGGCAAGAGTGTAAGAGTTTGACCAAGATTCAATTAAAGCTATGCAAAACTGTGTTAATAGTGAATTCACCAGGGTTTTTGCTCCCAATGTAGGATCATGCTTGAGATAGAATCACTACAGGAGAGTTCTTAGGAATCCATTCTTGAAATTATCTTAACTTGCTTGTACTCACACCTTAGAGAATTCCAAGATGATGTTCCTTCCATGGAGCACTCTTTAATGCTCCATAGACATAAAATGATGCCACTATTAGGTTCTTTCCTATCCATATCGGTCAAATCTTTTTCATATTCACCCATAACAACATACTTTCCCTCAAGGCCTCAATCAATAATTTTCTTTTTGAGACCCTTGAATTGCTTGTACAACACTTATGAGATTCTTCAAAGAAACCTCAACATTATTAAACAAATATTGTTGAAACCATTTATCTCACATGAAGTAAGAAGTAAATGTTCCATAGACATAAATGAATCTACATATTCTTCATCAAATGCTCTTTCTCAACTATTTGATGTTTACTTTCTGTTCCCCATCTCTCGAGATTAGTCAGGCAAAGGCTTTCCTCCAGAAGCCCTAAAGTTTTCCCTTGTCTCCTACCCTCGCCCGAGCCACATCTCTTCCCACCTGGAAGTCCAGTTGGACGAATATACTTCTCAATGTTCTGATCCATGACCTCCAAACCCCACACCGATAGAATATCCCTAGGTTTGGGGTCTATATCAACAACATCCCATTGGTTGACCATGTTTCCTTCCGCTAATCGCAGTTTGTAAAACCCCCAGTTCCTGGAATGCATTTTTTCCTTCAGTGGGCACGTGCAAACTCTTACTATCGGCAGCGAAACGATGAACAAAACTCAAAAGACTAAACCCTGCCTCCATCCCCACAATTCCATAAAACCCTCATTCCCCTTCTCACCATTCCCAACACTTTTTGTCCTCGTGACAACTCCCCTCTAGGTGCCCTCCTTACCCTGACACTCCACTCCATGCCTCACCAACTATGGTGCGTACGGCCTCCTTGTTGTAGTTTTCGCCATCCCTAAACCTCTAGAGATAACATTTCTATTTTATATTTTAAAACTGTTTTTTTTTTTAAATTATAAAAACTCATCTCATCCATTATAAGGTAATTAGAAAAAAAAACACATTTAAAGGGCTCACATTCCAAATTTTTTTCCATTTTATTTGCAAAATTTGTGAAAAGAGATTGTTTTTCCAAATAGAAAAAGGTGCACAATAAAATTGGGCTTGAAATTAAGAGATATGTCAATTAATTAATTAATTAATGAAAATGGCAAAAAAAACAAAAAACAAAAATTTGCATGATAATGTAGAGTTTGAATTGTTATGATAGCTGGAATTTTTTTTGTGGGTGGGTGGATTCATGCTAAGAGTTATGGAGGGAAGGAAGGAGGATGGCGAAGATGGAGGGAGGGTGAAGAGGAGGAATCAAAGGGAGAAAGAGTTCGAGGTGGCTGTTTTCAGAAATTGATAATAATATTTAACAAGGTGTCTTCATTCTCATGTATTCGATCTGGCATTGTCGCACATTTCATCAATGGCATCTACTCGGAGATCCCGCCATGGTCAGACCCGATCTCACCTTTGTAAATGCAGAAATGTTTCATTGATGGCATCTATTCAGAGATCCTGCCATGGTCAGCACCGACTTATATAAATGCAGAAACACTCTTAGCTGAGGGCAATGAGAAGAATCAAAATGTTTTAGGTATATTTTATTTTTGGCTTTCAATCTCTGCTCTTTTGTGTCTCTCCAATTACCCCAATTGCTAAATATCATTCCCAAGATGGATATTCAACTAAATGTTCGATATATTAAACAAAATGTAGGCAATGAGACTTGCGATGGTTATATTTCAGGTACTATTTCCTTTGTATGTGGTCCCAACCTATATAATCATGCTATTGGATAGTCAAATCTTGGTTAGCAGCCACACATGCCCCATCCTCACCACCATTAGATCGTGACCTCATGTGGGATGCTATATGTTATGCATGTAGGACTGATTTTGGTTGGTAGGTTTCATATATTTCTACATTATCACTGACTATTATTTCTTACTGACAAAAGGCCCATGCACATGAAGTGCAAATGCATTTCCTGAACCTGGATATCGACAGAAGCCTGCTACAAGCTATAGTTATTATGATTTCAATGTTTCTCCATCAAGAATTAGACTTGGAAGGCCAGTCAAGAATGGGAGCTGTAAAACCTTCCTCTCTTCTCTCTAGGTTAAGAGGTGGAAGGGTTGCCTCTCCACTAAGAGTTGGAATTGGAAGGGATCCTTCTCCATCAAGTGTTGGAAGGAGGAGTGCTCCTCTGCAATCATCAAGAATCATATTTGGAAGGACTCCTTCTCCATCAAGGATTATTGGAAGGCTAAATGACAAGAATGCATGCTCATGTCCTGTCTCCTTAAACAATTGGCGCTTAAACCGATGTTGTTACTCAGACCTCAGAATTTCAGGATTATTCCTAATTATTCCTAATAGATTCATAATTCTTATTTATATCTAGTGGCTTGTATTTATATATGTAATTACTGAATCTTTGAAAATGAGCATAATATATAAGGGGCTTGGCTTACAAGGCATGGTTATCCATTGCTATGCTTATTGGTCTATAAAGGTTTGGACGCCAGCCAGATAGTTGGTAGAATTACACTAAAATTCATAAGGATCGCCTCTAAACATTGTCTCAACTTCACTATTAGCCAAAGCTACCAAACTAGACTCATATGATAATGAGGTTGGGTAGAAGACCAAACAGTAAGGATGGCTCATGCTTCAAACGACATTGATCCTAGGAAAAGCAGTTAAAGAAAGGCTCTATGCATGGGAAAGGCCTTGGGGTGGGAAAGGTGATGGAGATCACCTCAGGAAATTTGACACATCTAATACGAGTGTAGCATATGGTTCGAGGAATGGATATGATTGGAGGCATCATCCAATGCATGGTGCTCTAATTGATGCCTATGGAAATTACAAGGGCTAGACATCCTCGTGTGGACTACTTTCACATGTAAAACCACCTAAGGAAATTGATATAATAAGTAGTAGAATGGTGTCTCAAAATTTAGAGGAAGAAGAATACTTGTGCAAGGAAGTAGGATATGAGCCCAAGATTGGAGAATCATGGTACATGAAGTGATAACTCAAGGAAAGATGATTATTTTCCTAGTCACCTAAAGAAGTGTTCAGGCTTAGAGAAAGAAAATAATGGGTTTGGAACCTTCTCTTCCTAACCGTGATTACCAGATGCATGGACCCTTATCTCATATGGATAGACTTATGATGAGTGAGAAGGAGATATGACCTCCTAGAAGGGTAGCCTTATTTTCTCCCTATTGTCATTTTGATCTAATTAGTTCGATGACAAAGTATTACCTGTTTCCTTTTTAATTCATGATTTTTTAGTGATTTCCTTAGAATGTGAAGATGATGGATGTTTGGCATAATGATATTTTTCTTAATGTAGAAGTCTGAAGAACACTAGTCATATTCTCTTTTGCAATCAGGTGATGCCTTGAAATATCATAAATACTTCCACCAAGACATTGTCTTTGATGCAAAGTAGTCAAGGTGCATTAGGACATCGACCTGTAATGGGTCAACCTCCTCATTTGAAACATCAAAATCATAGCCCAAATTCACAAACACTTCAAGTTTATGTTCCTAGCCACAATAATTCATGTTTTGGCTTGGCATATTCATTCAATTTAACTCATTATGTTGATCACCCTGTGGCTTTAGCGAATGACTCTAGGTTAGTAGGTACAGAAATAACATTAGGAATGGTACCAAAATCTCGAGAAATTTCTATATCTTCCCTTGGATCTGATCCCCCGAGCTTTGAATTCCTATCACCTGTGACACCATCAACGAGCAGTATTCCTTTCTCACAAAGGAAACAATCACAAAGACTTGATGCTTTGTCTCCTATAACACAATCTGTACAACCTTCTATGCAAACACTACCACCTCTACCTCCATCCTCCAAAGTTTTTGAATCAGTTACCACACAATATTTCAAAAGGTAGCCAAATTCCAAAAAAGTTACCAATACCTCAAGAAGTACAAACAATACTCCTTACTCCATTTCAACTTATTACTTCATCTCAGGCATTGACACAATCCCAACCTCCACAACAATCATAGTTAAGTTATTGGCATAAAAAACAATGGGATCTATTGTGAGTAGTAGCATGACAAATCCTAATTCAGGCTTAGCATCAAGGTCTGATTTACTTCCTGTAGGGCACAATAGCTTGTCTTCCTCCTAGACCATCACCAGCTTCATTATTTGTAGCATCAACATCACCGACATCACAGTTGACAACTTCAAACACCACATTACCATCTTCGATAGGCAATGTGTCATATCTTTTAAGGTCACTAATGGCATAGGGTGAAATATGTGCAGAAAATTCAGCCGCCTCTTCTTCTAATCCATCTATACCTGTTTATTTGGATGTAATACCAAATCAATTTCAAGATAAAAATGCAACTATGCTTGCATTTTCTAATACATCATCCTTGTTTCCAACCCTATCTTTGAATGCAACACCTCCAAAGTTTGTTCCAGTTGAAGCACTGGTTGTTGCTCAAGATATCATTGGAACTCAATTCAATTCAAATATACTTAAAGTTCGTCATGAGTTTGTTCTTAGTTCATTGTATGAGGATTTTCCAATCAAATCCAATGACAAAGTAGTATGATTTTAGTATGTATATTTTCACTACTAGCCATAATTGTGTTACACTCTTTGCATATGAATTGTGTTAGAATGTAGAAACGTCCCAACATTTCAAGTGGGATACAAAGATATACCCCACTTCAAATATAAGGGAACCTTACAGGCACACAATTCCCTTAGTGAGAAGATTTTATGGTGAAAAGAGTGCCACAAATTTTAGGGAGGTTTGAGTGCCTATTCTACATAGCATACTAGAGGAAGGTACAATTTGCAATTGGTATATTATCCTATCACACACAATAATTGTTGCAGTGGGAAGGGCTAAGTATCTTACATCCGATATAGAGCCAGATTTCTATATGTCATCCTACCTCCTAGATATTATATGTGTTGTCAATCCATTCCCCAGAAAGGAATGGAAATGAGATCCAACTTATTCACTGGTCCAAGTGTATTTCCAAGATCTAAGGGAGCATAAATAGATGTTCCATTACCCCAAGATATGTGATCACTTCTTCAATCATTTTTGTTCACTCATTTTCTGGCAGCCAAGTGCCCAAGGTTTTCCAAAGAAGCTATCCAAGTCCTATAACAAGTCAGAGACTAGTATGTGGACGAGAAGTTGACTTATCATAGTGTAAAGAGAAACCAAGGATCCTCACACCCTCCCTATGAATGTGAAAAATTGACTACTTATCCTGGAATTTGCAGACCATAACACCTTTCATGGTTTTAAAGGCTAGTGTTGGAATTTTCATTGATAAGGGAATGATAAAGAATATCTATTTTTTTATAGGTCTAAGTTCTGATTTTGTAATCTCCACTAATGCAAGCATAAGCATCTACCAAAATATATTTCTTCCACATGGCTCATTACATCCCTCTATATCTTAGGCTACTCCATTATGGGAGTTGGAAAACCTTCCTCTCCGCTCTCTAGGTTAAGAGGTGGAAAGGTTGCCTCTCCACCAAGAGTTGGAATTGGAAGGGATCCTTCTCCATTAAGTGTTGGAAGGAGGAGTGCTCCTCTGCAATCATCAAGAATCAAATTTGGAAGGGCTCCTCCTCCATGAAGGATTGTTGGAAGGCTGAATGATAGGAATGCATTCTCATGCCATGTCTCCTTAAACGATTGGTGCTTAAACTGCTGATGTTACTCGGACCTCAGAATTTCAGGATTATTCTTAATTATTCTTAATCAATCCTAATAGATTCATAATTCTTATTTCTATATAGTGGCTTGTATTTATGTATGTAATTACTGAATCTTTCAAAATTAGCATAACATATAAGGGGCTTGGCTTACCAGGCAGGGGTATCCATTGCTATTCTTATTAGTCTATAAAGGTTTGGACGCCAGCCAGATAGTTGGTAGAATTGCACTAAAATTCATAAGGATTGCCTCTAAACACAGTCTCAACTTCACCATTAGCCAAAGCTACCAAACCAAACTCATAGGCTAACAAGGTTGGGTAGAAGACCAAACAATAAGGATGGCTCATGCTTCAAACGAAGTTGATCCTAGGAAAAGAAGTTAAAGAAAGGCTTTATGCATGGGAAAGGCCTTGGGGTGGGAAAGGTGATGGATATCACCTTAGGAAACTTGACACATCTAATACGAGTGTATCATATGGTTCAAGGAATGGATATGATTGGAGGCATCATCCAATGCATGGTGCTCTAATTGATGCCTATGGAAATTACAGGGGTCAGACATCCTCACGTGGACTACTTTCACATGTTCAACCACCTAAGGAAATTGATATAATAAGTAGTAGAATGGTGTCTAGAAACTAGTGAAATTTAGAGGAAGAACTATACTTGTGTGAGGAATCAGGATATGAGCCCAAGATTTGAGAATCATGGTAGATGAAGTGATAACTTAAGGAAAGATGATTATTTTCCTGGTCACCTAAAGAAGTGGTCAGGCTTAGAGAGATAAAATAATTGGTCTGGAACCTGCTCTTCCTAACTATGATTGGTATATGCATGGACTCTTGTATCATATGGATAGACCTATGATGAGTGAGAAGGAGATACAACCTCCTAGAAGGGTAGCCTTCATTTCTCCCTGCTATCTGTTTTTATCCAATTAGTTCGATGACAAATTATTCACCATTTCCTTTTTTAATTCATGCTTTTTTAGTGATTTCCTTAACATGTAAAGGTGAAGAATGTTGGGCAGAATGAAATTTTTCTTAATGTAGTGAAGAGCACTAGTCATATTCTCTTCTGCAATCAGGTATTGTGTCTTCAAATATCATAGATACTTCCCCTAAGACATTACGTTTGCTGCAAAGTAGTCAAGGTGCATTAGGACATCGACCTGTAATGGTTCGACCTCCTCACCTAAAACATCAAAATCATAGCCCAAACTCAAAAACACTTCAATTTTATGTTCCCGACCACAACAATTCATGTTTTGGCTTGGCATATTCATTCAATTTAACTCATTATGTTGGTCACCCTATGGCTTCAACGAATGACTCTAGGTTAGTAGGTGCAAAAATAACATTAGGAATGGTACCAAAATCTCAGGAAAATTATAGATCTTCCCTTGGCTCTGATCCCCCAAGATTTGAATTCCTGTCACCTGTGACACCATCATCGAGCAACATTCCTTTCTCACAAAGGAAAGAATCACAGAGACTTGCTTCTCTATCTCCTATAACACAATTTGTACAACCTTCTATGCAATGTTGCCACCTCTACCTCCATCTGCACCACCCCTTCAACATCAACAGTTTCAACCACTAAACCATCAACATTAGGCTAATTTCATGAATCCTGGTCAATTACAAGTTAAACTTCCTTCTCTCCATTCATTCCCAAGGTCATTCTTCACAGTCCTTTCAACAATCTCCACTTCAATCGCAACCTATTCAATAAATTCCTCAATAGCTACCACAGTTACAACAAGTATCACAATCTGAAGTTGGTCTAGATTTTTTGAATCAATTACTACACAATCTTTCACAAGGTAGCCAAATTACACAACAGTTACCAATACCTCAAGAAGTACAACCAATTCTCCTTACTCCATTTCAACTTATTACTTCGTCTCAGGCATTGACACAATCCAAACCTCCACAACAATCATAGTTAAGTTATGGGGGGATCCCAAACAATGGGATCTGTTGTGAGTAGTAGCATGAAAAATCCTAATTTAGGCTTAACATAAAGGTCTGCTTTACTTCCTGTAGGGACCAATAACTTGTCTTTCTCCTAGCCCACCACTAGCTTCATTATTTGTAGCATCAACATCACTGACATTATAGTTGACAACTTAAAACACCACATTACCATCTTCGATAGGCAATGTGTCGTCCCTTTTAAGGTCACGAATGGCACAGGGTGCAATATGTGAAGAAACTTCAGTCACCTCTTCTTCTAATCCATCTATACATGTTTCTTTGGATGTAATACCAAATCAATTTCCAGATAAAAATGCAACTATACTTGCATTTTCTAATACGACATCCTTGTTTCCAGCCCCATCTTTGAATGAAACACCTCCAAAGTCTATTCCAACTGCGGCACTGGTTGTTGCTCAAGATATCATTGCAACTCAATTCAATTCAAATATATTTAAAGTTCGTCATGAATTTGTTCTTAGTGCATTGTATGAGGATTTTCCAATCAAAACCAATGACAAAGTAGTATGATTTTAGTATGTATATTTTCACTGCTATCCATAATTGTGTTACACTCTCTGCATATGAACTGTGTTAGAATGTAGAATTTCCCAAACATTTCAAGTTGGATACAAAGATATACCCCACTTCAAATATAAGGGAACCTTACAGACACACAATTGCCTTTGTGAGCAGATTGTATGGTGAAAAGAGTGCCACACATTTCGGGGTGGTCTGAGTTCCTCTCTACATAGAATACTAGAGGAAGGGACAATTTTCAATTGGCATATTATCCTATCACACACAATAATTGTTGCAGTGGAAAGGGCTAAGTATCCTGCACCCGATATAGAGCCAGAGTTCTGTATGTCATCCTACCTCCTAGATATTATACGTGTTGCCAATCCATTCCCCAGAAAGGGATAGAAAGGGGATGCAACTTGTTCACTGGTCCAAGTGTATTTCCAAGATCTAAGGGAGCACAAATAGATGTGCCATTACCCCAAAATATGTGATCACTTCTTCACTCATTTTTATTCACTCATTTTTTGGCAGCCAAGTGCCCAAGGTTTTCTAAAGAAGTTATCCAAGTCCTAGAACACGTCAGAGACTAGTATGTGGATGAGAAATCGACTTATATCATAGTGTAAATAGCAACCAAGGATCCTCACACCCTCCCTATGAATGTGACAAATCGACTACTTATCCTAGAAGTTGCAAACCATAACACCCTTCATGGTTTTAAAGGCTAGTGTTGAAATTTTCATTGATAGGGGAATGATAAAGAATATCTAATTTTTTATAGGTCCAAGTTCCGATTCTGTAATCTTCACTAATGCAAACCTAGGCATCTACTAAAATCTATTTCTTCCACATGGCTCATTACAACCCTCTATATTTTAGGCTACTCCATTATCATCCTCTTAGCTATCCACATCATTTTCTCCTTAGAATGAAAAGGATAAAAGTGATAAGGCTAAATTAATAGTCAAACGTATAAAGAATATGATTCATCCATATGTATGTGTTACTATGTGTAGTAGCACCAATTGTGTATACGCTAACTCGCCACCTATAAACCATGCTACTCTACTAGCCCATGTTGATGCTCATCCTATGCTACCTCTAGAGAATCATGTGATTCCTCCTAATAATAGACTACTTGCATGTCTGGATTTCGAATATCCTATGTAACCATATTCTATCACTACTGACTTTGCATATACAAAGGGAAACATCTCCATACTATTCTCATCATCAAGGGATCCAAATTAAGCTTATGTAGTTAGAGGCTTAGTAGAAGACTATAAAAATAGTATGATTTTAGTATGTATATTTTCACCGGTAGTAATAATTGTGTTACATTCTTTGCATATGAATTGTGTTAGAATTTAGGAATGTCCCAACATTTCAAGTGGGATACGAAGATATACCCCACTTCAAATATAAGGGAACCTTACAGACACACAATTGTCTTAGTGAGTAGATTGTATGGTGAAAAGAGTGCCACACATTTCAGTGAGGTCTGAGTTCCTCTTCTACATAGAATACTAGAGGAAGGGACAATTTGCAATTGGTATATTATCCTATCACACACAATAATTGTTGTAGTGGAAAGGGGTAAGTATCCTGCACCCAATATAGAGCCAGAGTTCTGTATGTCATCCTACCTCCTAGATATTATATGTGCTACCAATCCATTCCCCAGAAAGGGATTGAAATGGGATGAAAATTGTTCACTGGTCCAAGTATATTTCCAAGATCTAAGGGAGAACAAATAGATGTGCCATTACCCCAAGATATGTTATCACTTCTTCAGTCATTTTTGTTCACTCATTTTCTGGCAGCCAAGTGCCCAAGGTTTTCCAAAGAAGCTATCCAAGTCCTAGAACACGTCAGAGACTAGTATGTGGATGCGAAATTGACTTATATCATAGTGTAAAGAGTGACCAAGATTCCTCACACCCTCCCTATGAATGTGCCAAATCGACTACTTATCCTAGAAGTTGCAGACCACAACGCCCTTCATGGTTTTAAAGGCTAGTGTTGGAATTTTCATTGATATGGGAATGATAAAGAATATCTAATTTTTCATAGGTCTAAGTTCCTATTATGTAATCTACACTAATGCAAACCTAGGAATCTACCAAAATCTATTTCTTCCACATCCCTCTATATCTTAGGCTACTCCATTATCATCCTCTTAGCTATCCCCATCATTTTCTCCATAGAATGAAAAGAATAGAATTGATGAGGCTAAATTAATAGTCAGGCGTATAACGTATATGATTCATCTAGATGTATGTGTTACTATGTGTATTAGAACCAATTGTGTATACGCTAAACTCAGCACCTATAAACCATGCTACTCTACTAGCCCATGTTGATGCTCATCCTATGCTACCTCTAGAGAATCATGTGCTTCCTCCTAATCATAAACTACTTGCATGTCTAGCTTTTGAATACTCTATGTAACCATATTATATCACTACTCACTCTGCATATACAAAGGGAAACATATCCATACTATTGTCATCATCAGGGGGTCTAGATGAAGCTGATGTAGTTATAGGCTTAGTAGATGGCTATAAAAATAGTATGATTTTAGTATATATATTTTCATTAATAGCCATAATTGTGTTACACTCTTTGCATATGAATTATGTTAGAATGTAGAAATTTCCCAACATTTCAAGTGGGATATGAAGATATACCCCACTTCAAATATAAGGGAACCTTACAGACACACAATTGCCTTAGTGAGAAGATTGTATGGTGAAAAGAGTGCCACAGATTTCAGGGAGGTTTGAGTTCCTCTTCTACATAGCATACTAGAGGAAGGGACAATTTGCAATTGGTATATTATCCTATCACACACAATAATTGTTGCAGTGGAAAGGGCTAAGTATCCTGCAACCGATATAGAGCCAAAGTTCTGTATGTCATCCTAGCTCCTGGATATTATGTATTGCCAATCCATTCCCCAGAAAGGGACTGAAATGGGATGCAACTTGTTCACTGGTCCAAGTGTATTGCCAAGATCTAAGGTATCACAAATAGATGTGCCATTACCCCAAGATATGTGATCACTTCTTCAATCATTTTTGTTCTCTCATTTTCTGGCAGCCAAGTGCCCAAGGTTTTCCAAAGAAGCTATCCAAGTCCTACAACACGTCAGAGACTAGTGTGTGGATGAGAAGTTGACTTATATCATACTGTAAAGAGAAACCAAGGATCCTCACACCCTCCCTATGAATGTGAAAAATCGACTACTTATCCTAGAAGTTGCAGACCATAACACCCTTCATGGTTTTAAAGGCTAGTGTTGGAATTTTCATTGATAGGGGAATGATAACGAATATCTAATTTTTTATAGGTCTAAATTCTGATTCTGTAATCTCCACTAATGAAAACCTAGGCATCTACCAAAATCTATTTCTTCCATGTGGCTCATTGCATCCCTCTATATCTTAGGCTACTCCATTATCATCCTCTTAGCTATCCACATCATTTTCTCCTTAGAATGAAAATAATAGAATTGATAAGGCTAAATTAATAGTTAGACGTATAAAGGATATGATTCATCTAAATATATGTGTTACTATGTGTAGTAGCACCAATTGTGTATACGCTAACTCACCACCTATAAACCATGCTACTCTACTAGCCCATGCTGATGCTCATCCTATGCTACCTCTAGAGAATCATGTGCTTCCTCCTAATCATAAACTACATGCATGTATGGCTTTTGAATATCCTATGTAACCATATTTTGTCATTATTGAATCTGCATATACAAAGGGAAACATCTCGATATTGTTCTCATCATCAGGGGATCCAAATGAAGCTTATGTAGTTAGAGGTTTAGTAGATGGCTATAAAAAATCCATGGCATTGAAAGTTGGATAATTTACAAGTAAAAATGAAGTATGCTAGAATTTAGAAAAAATATCTCAGATAATGTAAGGATGTGAAGCAAATTAACTTTGCTGTTAAATGTGTACATGGTCCACATGGCAGGTAGAGGGGTCAAATTCAGAAATAAATGAGGATTCATCAAGTCTGGAACCAGAGAGATCTGGTAGATCTATACATGAAAGTCCAAAATGGTGGCCTAAAGATTCTAGAAGACTAAATGTATGTTATTCTTCCACCCTTTTCTAAGATAAACAACACTCAGTGAAAATCTGACTCTATAGGTGATTTCTAGTTAAGATATAACTTTAGTTTAAGCATGTACTTTATAATTTTCTGAGGCAATTGTTAAATTTTATTTGAAGCACGTAAAATATTCTTCTATGATATGTAGCCCAATTGTTGAGATAGTGCACAGATTGAAGTTTACACCTAGTGGTAACCAATGATGTATGTATTTGTAAGATTCTTTTTGCTAGGTTAGTATGATCATGATCATTTACGTGTCTTATAGAAAATTACCTCTCTATATGTGGCACATCAAAGTGTATTTACCTTTTTTCACATTTCTAACCTTGTTGAATCTGACGTAGGTTTTTCACTAATGCTTACAGTAATTTGGAAGAGTGTAGTTTGAGTTGGCTTAGATTTGTGACTCTTGCCTAAGACTTGATCTTTAAACTCGCCACTAGCCAAAGTCTTTGTTGAGTCTGAGTCTAAGTCTGAGTGTGAGAACATTGATTTGGAAACCCTTGATGCTTGTCATTTGTTTGAGTTTTCATTGGGGATTCTATCTTGTTAGCTTCCTTCATTAGAATGGACTTCATCATTTTTTTTAAATAACAATTTTGATTATTGTTATTTGGATTGATGAACATCTCTGGCTTTCTGTGTGATTCTCATTCACATTTACTTGGTTTCTTCATTGATGCTTGGTGTTGTATATTATTTTTTAAATGATAACTTATTACAATTGAATTTCTCTCCTAAGTGTGTCCAATTCTTTGAATAGAATATCACGAAGTTCCATGTAGCCAACCTACAAAAACAAATGTATTATTCTCATAGTGTTCTGAACTATGTGTTTGGCTAAGCTGATGCAATAGGGGGTTCCTATTGTGTCAAAGTCTTTCAAGTACTATTTATTTTGTATGTGGTCCCAACCTCTATAATCATGTTCTTGGATAGTCAAATCTTGGTTGGTGGACCCACATGCCCCATCCTCACCATCTGATCGTGACCTCAATTCAAAAACTCAAAGAAAACTCAAGTTAAAAACTCCCTTGAAATCTTGTGAATATGTTTACTTCTTAAAAAAACTTGAAACCTTGCCAATAAGTATACCACTTGAAAAAACTTGAAATCTTGGCAAATTTAACGTCTCTTGCTGTTTTGAAATATTTTTAATATATTATATCTAAAATAATTGGGTTTTCAAACTTTTGTTGAGTTTCAGGCAAGTCAAAGTTTCCCCTCGTGCTCTGCAGGAAGAATGGAGCACACATCCAAAATTATGTTTTGATAGAAGATCAACCAACTGGACAGTATTGGTTGAATATAAACTTTAGGTGTATTTTAATCCATATTCTTGAAAAGAGCTTCCAAGTTTTTCACTGTCTGTTATCGTAAGGCCACAACCTTCTTCCATTTATATTGAGCAGAAACACAACATCAATACAGGTGTCAGCTAATCAGTTCTACTAAGAACAATCTTCATAATACTATTATTTTAATGGAGCATAACAAAAATATTGAATACTCGTGCAATTAATATATACATACTAATTTTTTTGGCACAATTCTTAGTGATATTTCATTAAACTTGGAGACCATTTGCTATAGAGATGCTAATACCACAATGATACCAAATGAAGCAGAATAACCAAATCATGAGAATGATATACATAGAACAGTGAGTGGAGGGTCGAACCTTCTATTTCCAGGAATTTCAAATTGTCTTAAATTACAGATGGAGAATGAAACCACCTGTAAATGAGCTTAATGAAACCCTTAAAAGAATGAAGCAAACTTCCAGTCCATAAATTGATTTGGAGATATATATGGTAGGCCCATTTACAATGATTACTACAAACCCCTTCAAATGCATCATGATCTTTAGACAAAGAAACTCTTACAACTGAATTTTGATACCCCAACTACACACATACCTTTGTTGTTGCTTCAGTTTTCAATATTTTGACTGAGTAGATTTTTGTACCTTTATAGTGTTGCAAAAACACTCTTACTGACAAATGTTGCTATAGAATAATTATAACAGTGAAACCTCCTTAAATGATGAAAGTCTGTCTCACTTCAAATCCTTACTGCATAACTATGAAGTACTGATGACAACAAATGCCCAGAAGTATGCCACAGTAGAGTGCATTGATTATGTCCCTTACTGCTTGATACTGCTAAAGATTAAGCAAGAAGAGGGCTTAAAAAAATATCTATATTGGTTTGCTGCAAAGGTTGTCTACTTCAGGTATATGTTACTTTTAGTTGCATACATGTTCAATGATATGCTTTATACTAATGCAATAGCACATATTTAGAACTAGAATTTTCATACAATTATTCATAATTGTAAACATACCTTTGTCTATTCAATACGCAACCCTAGAGTCATCTTGGTCTTGCTACTACAGTCTACCTCTGTCAGAATCTTGACAAAGATGACTTATTTAAACTTTCATGCTCACGTAGATCTAAAGGTAATATCCAATCAACTTGTGAGTTGCAGGATGGTATAATGAATCAATTCTCTCTCAAGGAGGCCATAGAGTTATGTTAATGACAAGGTTATCATGCTTCAGTCAGCGAGCAAGTTCAATATGCCACAGGGTTCAGATATGAGCCTTCCAAATAATAATAACCAAGTCTGCATAGTTACTGCAACTTTTACCAACATTGATATGCTATAATTTCACTGCAACAATGATTTTCAAGGAGGCCGAGAGATTGTGTAAAATGGCCATCGAGTGCTGAGTGTTGACTAATCAAACCTTCATATGCTCAGATTATTGATAACCTTGTTTAGGGATACCTCCAACATAACCATAATCTGTCTCTTGAGATCAATATGATCCTTCTTTAACTTTTCTCTTACGCAATCCCTTGGCCTTATTCCTGCAACAAGTCAGATGATTAATCCATCAAGAAAGGAATCATAGTGACTTGACCCTATTGCAGAAAATTTCTATCTTCAAAGCAAAATATCCTTCCAAAACCAGAGGCATTGATAGAGAGAATAGGTGCCGAACAGTTGATACTAATCAATGATCATGGTGATCATGCTCATAATTTGATGGAGGCATTTTAGATTTTGGGACCCTTCTGAAATATGTTTTGGTATAGGATTTGGTACTCTTGATCAATTTCCAGGACTGTAACTTCTTAGGAAAGAATCTCAGCTTCAAAAACATTCCAAATCTTCCTCAAACTTTCAAGACTTTGAAGAGGAAATTCGAATTTCAGATTTAGAGGCCAAATATGACTTATGCCCAAAAACATCACAAAACTCATTCAAGCTGTATATATAAACGAATACATGTTATTTTTCTAATATTTAACCTTAAATTCACTTAAAATGCTAAAATAAATGTATTGGAAAATAATATGTCTAGCCCATATCTAATCATGAAGATGGTCTTAGTGCATGGTTATGGAGCTACGGAATATGGTAAATCCTAAAGGAAAATGAAAGAAATGAGGATGAAATGGATGACATTTTGGAGACCCAACATTTCCCCCAATTGAATATGTTGCATGTCCTCATGCAAATTTTCATTGATTGTCATGAATTAAATTCATCTTATTTTCTGTAACCTTGAGGTGTACAAGATTTATGAACAAGGCATTTTTTGTGACTTTGAGAAACCTCCAAGACTTGCAAAGTTTCCTTCAATTAATTTTTTTCCTCAATATCTTGATGTTGTGGACACTCTCCGTTTTATTAAAGAGATCTAAATAGAAACTCTTATGGTTGGTTCTTGACTGGAAACCATAAGTATTTCAAGTGTTGGTTCTTGTGTGACAACTCTTTTTTTTTTCTCTTCTTGCTGCAACAAAGAATACATGAAAAATGCATTCAAAATGAAGACTGGTTCGTATACATCAATTGATCCTTGCTCATAACATGATTTTTGTCAAAAGATATCCATCTTTGAAAAAAGCTAGCAACAACATTCAATTAGGAGAAGTAGGTTGTTCAACGATGTATAAGGTTATGGAATATGGAAATGAAAATTGGTAATGAATATCCCCCCACCCAACTGAAGGTTCTTTTTCCTTTTGAATATGGGGAAGGAAATGTCACATGGAAAATTTTCCAAATACATATATTTTAGCATTCAAGGAATTCATGATTAAATATTAGAAAACAACATACCTTCACCTCCCTGAAAAGTCAATAAGCTATTCATCTGTGAGATCTTAGTTGTTACTGTTGGATCATGAAATGTGAAGTGAAAGAATCTGATCTACTTCTTCATCTCTTGGTTGTATGAATAGAGGATGAAATCTGAAATTGGAATCTTTGTGTCTTCTTATTACTGAAACTAATGCTACTACTGTTGAACTATGAAACTGAATCTTTATTTATTAGAACATTGATGTAAACTGCTAAAATCATGTAATATTCATTCATATCTACGTCATGGCATAATTATTTTCTATGTGAATAAATTTTGTTGATGTCGAACATAGAAAAAATTGTTGGATTATCAACCATTAATGAATGTCATTAACCAACACAAGACTACTCACCATTAATGTCAATGAAAGTCAAGATGCCCAAGTATATATTACCAGGTACGAATAAATGAGTTGTTTTTTAGTCACTTAGAAGATCCAACAAATAAGGGACATTGATGTATTTCCATTGCTTATTGGCGAGATAACTTGTCATTAATGCATGCAAGCCTCAAGGTTCTAAAAATATTTCTAGTCTCAAGCCCAGATAATGTGTTGAAGTTGATGGGTCAAGGCTTGTTAGAAGGAGGGTCTTAATGAATCCCCCATCATCTAACACGAGCATAAATTAATGATGTAGAGGACCATAGATGAAATATTTGCACTTATGACGCAAGTTTTATTTTTCAAAAGGAAAGAAGACAATGAGTTAACTCAACATGGTAAGTGAGCTAAATGAATATATTCATGGGTTAAAGTGAATGTAAGTGAGGTAGGAAAGTATAGAATTTGCAAAGGGAAAATGGTTTTGAAGTCATGATTTGGTAGTAGGAAGATGGGAGTTTGGACTTCAACAAGGAGGGATTGTAAGCTTAGATAGAGGAAAATGAATGAGTAGAAATGACATGATGAATGTGATCTGACATGGAATTGAACTATTCATGTTCTTTCTGAAAAAGAAATTAGTCTTTCAAAACCATTTGTGTATGGATTGATCTAGTTTTATCATCGTAGAACTTGCAAAAACTTAGCACTAATCTGCAATAAAATGTAATTTTATCAAGAATATAGGTGATCAATCTCTCTTGATCTGATAAATATGCAATTATAATTCACAAATAGTGCTAATAAGACAAATTCAAGGAAGATAAAATAAAAAATCAAATGCACTTTTACATGCTGAGAAGCAGTGCACCTTGGATTGTTTGTTAGTGTTTTGTTGATAAATTCTTTATTTGATATGTGTTTTAAGTGATTCAAAAACCAAATTAAAGCGAATTCATATTAAAAACATATTTTTTAATGATTTTTTTTTTTTTTGAAGTCCAATTGCTAAAAAAAAAAAAAAGAGCCATTTTTTATTGTCTCAAATACTGATGAAAATTATTTCATGACATAAAGCTCATTGACATCTTTCCAACAATGCTTGAATCACCTCAAACATACATAGTATGAGAAAGTTATGTACCTCTGAAGTTTTTGCAAATTGATGAAATTGTTGTGCAGGGTTACCACATGGCAGCACCAGGGAGTGCCTTGTGGAAACATGAGAAAGTGCCACATGGAAGCTCTATATGGTTCCAAATGGAAACATGGATGCTGACATGGCAGGGTGGCATGGCATGTTGCTGACGTGGTAGATGGTGATGTGGTAGTTGATTGTGTATGTGGCTAACGTGGCATTTGACTAGTCAAATTCTAACATGGTGGTGACGGGACAAACAGTGGTGTGGAGGATGACCATGGATGCCATGTGGCGAAACATGGCCAATTCTAGACTACCATGTGGCAACTCGAATTTAACCAAAATGACTATAAATAATCTAAATGACCAACTCAAACTCATGACCTTCCAATGACAAATCGAAGGCATTACTATTATATCAATTACATAACTTGGGAAATAAAATGGTATAAACAAACACTATTTAAATTATATTGGCTTAACAATGTGACAAAAGCCCAAACGTTTAATAATGCGACAAAAATGCAAATGACTCCAAAAATTGATCTCAAGATCTGTGGGAAAAAAAAGACAACTATTTAACCATTCCACCACATGTGTCAAATTGATAAATGCCCTCCGAGACACTTTATTCAATTTAAACTCGTCATCTCGTCAAAATAACTGGATTTGTCAACTTAAAAATCAATGGTTTATGATCGCAATTGGGAGCTCAGTGACAATTCGATTTTATTTGTAGGGTTCCGTTCAAGGCCAAATCCAAAGCAACAAAGGAGTTCGAATTAAACACTGCAGCGTGTACAAATCAACGACCATTCAAAAAAAATTGTGCAACAACTTCTTTATTTATCCTAAGCGAGTATTTTTATTAGTAAATTCTTTTAACGTATGGTTTGGTTTTGTTTTGTTTTATTTTTTAAACCTACTAGGTCGTTTCACATATATATTTATTAGGTAGGTTTTTGTTTTTGTTTTTAATTTATTATTATTATTTAAAAATAAAGACCTGCTTTTAAATTTGAAAAAAATATCTAATTAAGCATTTTTTTAAAATAAAAAAATAAAAATAAATTATTTTAGTAAATTTTGAGACAAAAATAAGTTGGAAATGAAAATTTAAGCAATTTTTTCTCTTTTAGAATCAATAGTAAATTTAGGTCTCTTGGTCTTTTTTTGGATCTATGAATTTTATTGTGAAATTTTAAAGCTAGCTTATCCAAATTTTATTTTTAATCTTCAAGGTTGCAATAATGCACGGGAAAAGAACATACTCAGGAATTTTGTCAATTCTTTATTCATTTGAAACCTGAAATTTGAAAAGCAAAGTAATAAGAATTGATATCAAATCTCAATTTTTTAGCTTCCAAAGCTCTACTTGTTCTCCTCTTTCATAAACATACATTTTCTTGTAAATATTCTTGTCATTGGTTAGTGAACGAGGTGGTTCTTACCGCACCACCGAATGAAAATTTCAAGAGGAAATAAATGAAATCAAATGTCAAAATGAAAACTCAAAAAAAAACATTAACACTACCAAGCTTGGTTTTGTATCCCTATTCTTTCCTACTCTATTTTGAAAAAGGAAAAGTTTTTTGTCAAGTGTAGGAGTATTTCCAATGAAGCCATTTACAGATCAAAATCTCTAATATTTCCCATATCCAACTTTGAAAAATATACCTCAATGTACACTAGGATATAAGAGTTTAGTTGTAAATTTGGATTTGGTGCCACGATTTGTTAAAGAATGGAAGAATGTTGTGGTGTAGTCACTGTTTGAAACCAATCTTCAATATAGTCTTTGTTTTCCGAGAAATGTTTGATTATCATTCTAGATCTCCTATACATAATTAGATTAGTATCGAAACTCTTATAATACCAAAGTTGATTGAAATTCATGCATCCTAAATGACTTTTAACATGATTTTTAACTACGCATCTAGAAATGAATGCTACTAAAATGATATGCATTTACAACAACTCTGATTAGGAAGAACCTCACAATTGTGATGTGCAGGTTATTATCTCTCGTCTTACCACTCCTAAACAAAGTTGTGTAAAATAATGTAAATTCTAGATTGAAAGCTAATGTCTATGGATACTTTCCCAACAACAACGCCAAAAATGTTAGGTAATTTAATTGTGAGCTAAACTACTTAGCATTAAATTATCAATTCAGGTCTATATACTTGTGAAGTACACTTGCGCACTATATGCTATGAAATCAATTTTCAATTTTAATTTTAAAAGAAGAATTATAATAACAAGAAATTAATTCTAAACCTATGCAAATGAATCAAAACAATGCGATGAAGTGGAAACATAATCTTAATCTAAAAAGAAATTGGATTTTAAAGACTGCAAATGCAAGGAAAATCTATGAAATGAAATCTAATCCAAGGACACACACATAATTGTGATGGAAGCAATGAAATGAGTATTCTTGAAGGTAGTACAAGAAAAGACAATATTCTAATCTAATTAAAGCAAAGGCAATATATTCTAGGAAATTAAATAACTGTTAATCTAATGAAAGCAAAGACACTTATGCTAATTAAAGCAATAAATCTAATCTAATGAAACAATTGAACTTAATCTATCAAAGCATGAAATATTAATCTATGAAAACATTTGGAATTTAGTCTATGAAATCATGAAAATATTTCATCTAGGAAAGCAAGTAAATCTAATCTATGAAAGCTTGTAAATTTAAACTATGAAAATGATGCCATTTAACCATGAAAGCATTGAAGGCTGTAAGGTAATTCTTAAATTCAATGTGTGTTCAAATCTTAGAGTAAATTCATAAATTAAAACCTTGATTTTCCCAAGAATGCTTGTGCAAGAAAATTATGCTATGAAATAATTTATGCGACTAAAATGAATGTGCTTGATCTACAAAAGAACATAAATGGAATAAGCAATAAAGCATCTAATCAAAAGGCTTGAAATAAACATTGTAGAAAATGAACATAGAAGAAACTAATCTATCTTTCAAAAAAGAAACATTAAAATACACTCATACTCATCAGGTGGTCATTCTTAAGTGCACGAGAGGTGGAAATTTCATAAAACTATTGAGCAAATACCAAATCTCATCATGAAGGCATAACCATATCAAATGATTGTATTAACTAAATAATGAGTGAACTGTAATAGTATTCATAACATGTAAGCATAGTGTGAATGTTTAGCATTCTAAAACTTAACACATCTTTGAATGGAGAAGACAGTCCCATTTATACAAAACCTAAGCTAGCTAATTAATAAATTTAAATCCAAAAATCTCTCCTAGATGCACAAATATCTCATGTGGTTACAATCATGTGTTAACATCTAGCAAGTAACATCTCTTCATATTCTGTCACAAATCTCTCATAACTTTGATAGGAGGCACTTATGAAAAATTCCATGATTCTTCTCCATGAAATGTGCTTGATCAATGATCCCAAATCTTCCTCAAATCTTCAAGAGTCTGAAGAGGAAATACAAACTTGAGACTTAGAGACCAAAAATAACTTTGTTGGAATCTTCAAATATGCCTACAAACATAATAAAACTCATCCAAATTTTATATATAAGTTAATACATGTTATTTTTCTAATATTTAACCATAAATTCACTCAATATACCAAGTAAATGTATTGGAAAAAATATGTCTGACCCATATTTAATCATGAAGATGGCCATCGTGCATGGTTATGGAGTTGTGGAATATGGTAAGTATTGAAGGAAAATGAAAGAAAAGAGGGTGAGATGGATGAGATTTTGGAGGCCCAACATTCCCCCCAACTAAAGATGTTGCATGTCCTCATGCAACTTTGCATTGATTATCATGGGTTGAGATTATCTTATTTTCTGTAGCTTCTTTTATATAGCCTTGAGGAGTACAAGGTTTGTCAATAAGTTGTTTTTGTGACTTTGAGATACCTCCAAGACTTGCAAAACCTTCGTCAATTATTTTTTTTTCTCAACGTCTTGATGTTGTGGAGAGTCTTATTTTTCTAAAAGAGATATCAATGATAGATCTTGTGGTTGGTTCTTGTGTGGCAACCATAAGTATTTCAAGTGTTGTTTATTGTGTGGTAACTCTTTTTTTTTTTGTTCTTCTTGCTACAACAAATAATACTTGAGAAATGCATTCAAAATGAATACTTATTCATATACATCAAGCAATACTTGCACAATTTGATTTTTTTCATAAGATATCCATCTTTGAAAAAAAATAGCAACAACATCCAATTAGGAGAAGTATGTTGGTCAACAATGTATAAGGTTATGGAATATGGAAATGAAAAATGGTAATGAATATCCCCCTCCCCCCCACCAAATGAAGGTGGTTTTGTCTTTTGAAAATGGGGAAGACAATGCCACATGAGAAATTTTCCAAACACATATCTTTTAACATTCAAGGAATTAATGATTAAAGATTAGAAAACATCATACCTTCACCTACCTAAAAAATAAATAAGCTATGCATCTGTGAGATCTTAGTTGTTACTGCTTGATCATGGAATGTGAAGTGAAAGAATCTGATTTGCTTCTTCGTCTCTTGGTTGTATGAATAATGAATGAAATATGAAATTAGAATATTTATGCATTCTTATTCCTGAAACTAATGTTACTACTATTGAACTATGAAATTGAATCTTGATTTATTGGAACATTGTTATAAGTTTCTAGAATCGTATAATCGTCATTCATATCCGCATCATGGCATAATTCTTTTCTATGTGAATGGATTTTGATGATGTCAAACATAGAAAGAAATTGTTGGATTAACGACCATTAATTAATGTTGTTAACCAACCCAAGGCTACTCACCATTAATGTCAATGAGAGTCAATATGCCTAAGTACATATTACTAGGTATGAATAAATGAGTTGTTGTCGAGTCAATTCGAAGATCCAACAAACAGGGGATATTGATGTATTCGATATTGATGTATTCCCATTTTTTATTGGCGAGAGAACTAGCCATTAAGGCATGCAAGCCTCAAGGTACTAAAAAGAGCTCTAGTCTCAAATCCAGATAATGTGTTGAAGTCAATGGGTCAAAAATTATTAGAAGGAGTTCCTTAATGAATCCCCCATCATCTAGTGTGAACATAAAGTAATGATGTAGAGGACCATAGATGAAAGATTTTCACTTATGAAATAGGTTTTATTTTTCAAAAGGAAAGAATAAAACAAGGTAACTCAAAATTGTAAGCAAGCTAAATGAATTTATTCATGGGTTAAAGTGAATGTAAGTAAGGCACGAAAGTATAGAATTTGCAAAGGGAAAATGGTTTTGAAGTCATGATTTGGTAGTAGGAAGATGGAATTTTGGAATTCAACATGGATCAAATGTAAGCTTAGAGAGAGGAAAATGAATGAGTAGCAATGGTATGAGGAATGTGATCTGCCATGGAATTGAACCCTTCATGTTCTTTTTAAGAAAAAAAATGGTCTTTCAAAATCATTTGTGCATGAATTGACCATCTTTGATCATCCTTGAACCTGTAAAAATTTAGCACTAATCTGCAATAAATGTAAGATTATCGAGGAGAGAGGTTATCAATCTCTCTTCATCTGATATATACACAAAAAGGATCACAAATAATGATAATAGGACAAATTCAAGGAAGATAAAATAAAAAATGAAATGCAATTTTACTCGTCAGGAAGCGGTGCACCTTGGACTACCCGTTGGTATTTCATTGATAAGTTCTTCATTTGATATCTGTTTTAAGTAATTCAAAAACCAAATTAAAACAAATTCATATTTAAAACATATTTTTTTTATGATTTGATGATTTTTCCAAGTCTAATTACTGAAAATTTTAAAAACAAAATGACCATTTTTATTGTCTCAAATTCTCATGAAAATAATTCCATGACATATATCTCCTCGAGATCTTTCCATCGACGCTTGAATCACCTCAAACAGACATTGTATGAGAAAGTTATGATTGTTTGAAGTTTTTGCAAAATAATGAAAATTGGTGTGCAAGGGTGCCACGTGACAGTAGCAGGGAGTGCCACATGGCAACAGGAGAAAGTTCCATGTGGTAGCTCTAGAGGGTACCACATGGCAGCACGAATGCTGACATGGCAGAGTGGTGTTTCATGCTATTGACATAGAAGATGGTGATGTGGTAGATGATGTGGCAGTGGACTAATCAATCGTAGACGTGGTGGTGGTCAGATAGGAAATGATGTAGAGGATGACCAGTGGCGAAATGTGGCCAATCATGAGCTACCACATGGCAGCCTCAATTTGACTAAAATAACCACAAATATTCCAAATGACCATCTTGTGATTTGAACTCATGACCTTCCCATGACAAATAAAATGTCTTCTTTTTTTTTTCTTTTTCTTTTTTTTTTCCAGTAGGAAAAACCCCTCTGTTTTATTATTATGGAATAAAACAGTACATTCTTATGAAGGATAGATTATCCTCATAAACTAAGATATACACAACTTGGTAGACTGCCTTGTGGAAAAGGCTTCTCCGCTAACATTCATTTGTGCAATTATCTAAAAGATACAACATAATGGTACTTCATCCATTTTTGCATTTTACACAGAATCTAAAAAGTGGATCAAATTCTTCACATTTTTGAAGATCACATACTTAATGGACTCTTTTTTTATATGATTTCTATACACAATTAGTTGCAAAATTTATACAAAACTTAAAACAAAAAGAGATAGAAAGAGACATAAATTTAATATAAACATATTTGCTATGAGGTTCTGCATTTTTGATCACGCTTCAGTGATCTATCCCAACACTTTTAGATTTTCTACTTCTGTCTCCTCTGCTCCTATTTTTATGATGATGTGCATGCTTTCTTCTGTGTCCTGTAGTCCCTTTTTCGATAATTCATCCGCTGATTTGTTATGTGCCCTGTTGATGTGCCCAATGGAAGAATTTTGAAAGCAACTCCATATACATTTTATACAACTCAGCCAACCTTGTAGTGAAGTTTGCTGAATGTTGCTCTTTCCATTAACATGGTCTATTATACATTTGGAATCCCCAAAAATTTGTACTTGAGGGATATCTAAGAAACTGATAAACCATAATAGACCCCATAAAGCTACAACTTCTGCTTTCATACTTGTTCCTTCTCCCTCGTACCAGTGACTCCATAATTCCTACTCTTCTGTCAATTTGAAGCAAAATCCACTCCCACATCTACCTCCTTGAGCTACGCACATGGCAGCAGGAGAAAGTTCCATGTGGCAGCTCTAGAGGGTACCACATGGCAGCACGAATGTTGACATGGCAGAGTGGTGTTGCATGCTATTGACGTAGAAGATGGTGATGTGGTAGATGACGTGGCAATTGACTGATCAATCGTTGACGTGGTGGTGGCCGGACAGGAAATGATGTAGAGGATGACCAGTGGTGAAATGTGGTCAATCATGAGCTACCACATGGCAACCTCAATTTGACCTAAAATATCCACAAATATTCCAAATGACCATCTTGTGATTTGAACTCATGACCTTCCCAAGACAAATAAAACGTCTTTCTTTTTTTTTTTTCTTTTTTTTTGCAGCAAGAAAAAACCGTTTGTTTTATTATTATGGAATAAAACAGTACAATTTATTTATTTATTTTATTTTTTATTTTTTATTTTTTATTTATTTATTTTTTACAGCAGGGAAAAACCGTTTGTTTTATTATTATGGAATAAAACAGTACATTCTTATGAAGAATAGATTATCCTCATAAACCTGAGATATACACAACTTGGTAGACTACCTTGGGGAAAAGGCTTCTGCGCTAACATTCATTTGTGCAATTATCTAAAAGATACAACATAATGGTACTTCATCCATTTTTGCATTTTACATAGAATCTAAAAAGTGGATCAGATCCTTCACATTTCTGAAGATCACATACTTAATGGACTCTTTTCTTATATGATTTCTATACAAAATTAGTTGCAAAATTTATACAAAACTTAAAACAAAAAGAGACAGAAATTTAATATAAACATATCTGCTATGAGGTTCTGCATTTTTGATCCCGCTTCAGTGATCTATCCCGACACTTTTAGATTTTCTACTTCTGTCTCCTCTGCTCCTATTTTTATCATGATGTGCATGCCTTCTTCTGTGTCCTGTAGTCCCTTTTTCGATAATTCATCCGTTGATTTGTTATGTGCCCTGTTGATGTGCCCAATGGAAGAATTCTGAAAGCAACTCCATATACATTTTATACGACTCAGCCAACCTTGTAGTGAAGTTTGTTGAATGTTGCTCTTTCCATTAACATGGTCTATTATACGTTTGGAATCCCCAAAAATTTGTACTTGAGGGATATCTAAGAAATTGATAAACCATAATAGACCCTATAAAGCTACAACTTCTGGTTTCATACTTGTTCCTTCTCCCCCGTACCAGTGACTCTAGAATTCCTACTCTTATGTCAATTTTAAGAAAAATCCATTCCCACATCTACCTCCTTAAGCTACTCCGTAAAAAACCCCACCGGGTAGTTTGTGATTAGGACTCTCCCCTTCTCTATCTTCTTCATTTTACTTTTCTTGGTATTCTCATTCTGTTCTAAAACTACCCATTGTTCTATGGCTTCATAGATTGAGTTTCCCCTCCCTCTGTTGTGACCAAAAATCAGATGATTCCGATCTTTCCAGATTTCCCAAAAAATGACCAAAGCAAGCATTCTCCTGCTTTTACTCTGAGTGCTCCACCATTTTAAACACTCCTCAATTGTACTAAATTGGGTGAATGGAATCTGCCTCTTGTTTGTGAAATGTTTCCAAATGCTGACAGATCTATGACAATGTAAAAAATGTGCTCATTGTCCTCAAAATTATTCCTGCATAGATAGCATATCCCAGGGCCATGGTGGTTCTTCTTTTGTAGGTTTGCCCATGTAAGATTTTTGTTCTGCCAAGTTAGCCAGAGGAAGGTTACTATTTTAATTGGAATATTTACTTTCCAAAAACTGAAAAACCAGCAATATTCAACATTAAGAAATTCCTTCATGCAAATTTTAAGGTAACAGTCCGCCACCTCAACTTCTCCTGATATCTTCTTCTTTCCAGCCCATGTCAAATGATCTCCCTTACTGTCATAGCTTATGCCTGCCTCCTTTAATGTTTTTATCAGTTGTAACCAATCTTTCTTATACTGTTCAGTGAAATTCAGTGGAGAAAATTCGCACCATATTGGAATATTCCCTTTCCATTCCCAGATTAATTGATTTAAAACAAAAAACCCTCTTCTATTCAGGTGCATTATCAGATTCACTGTCCCTAACACCCCTCACCTGCTCCTCCAATACAATCTTTTCCTATAATAATATTGTTACCTGTTTCAAAAAACCACATTAAATTTTGCAAGAAAATATTCTTGACCTTTCGAAAGCTGTTCCAGATTTGTGATATCAATTACATAGCTTGTAAAATAAAATGGTAAACAAACATTGTTTAAATTATATTGGCTTAACATTGCGATAAAAACCCAAATGTTTAATAACTCAACAAAAATGCGAATGACTCCAAAAATTGTTGTGGAGATCTGTGGGAAGCAAGACATATGTTTAACCATTCCACCATGTGTTAAATCGTTAAATTCCCTCCGAGGCACTTTATTCAATTTCAACGCGTCGTCTTGTAAAAACAACTTGATCCACAGACTTAAAAATCAATGGTTTATCACTGCAATTGGGAGCTCCGACTTAAAAATCAATGATTTATCACTGCAATTGGGAGCTCGACGACAGTTGGATTTTATTTGCAGGGTTTCGTTCAAAGCCGAGACCAGACCCGAACAACAAAAGAATTCAAATTAAACGTTGTAGCCTGTACAAATCGGCAACCATTCAAAACAAGTTGCGCAACAACTCCTTTATTTATCCTAAGCGAGTTTTTTAATTAGTAATTTTTTTTTATGCATGGAGATATATTTATTATGAGGTTTTTACTATGTATGTTTTTGCTTTTATATTATTTTATTTTGTTTGGTTTGTTTTATGATTTGTTTTTATATTATTTTATTTTATTTGGTTTGTTTTTATTAGATGGTGATTGGATTTATGGTTTTTTTAAGTGTTTTTTATTTTATTTTATTTTATGTTTTAGGTTTTTATTTAATTATTGTTATGTTTGTTTTTAAATGTGTGTTTTTATTTAGTTTTTTTTTTTCATTTTTTAAAGTTTTGTTTTGTTTTTAATATTTTTAATGATTTTTTATTACTTAAAAGTAAATAATTTATTTTAGATTTTTTTGAAAAAATATTTAATTATATTTTTTTAAATAAAGGAAAAAATTATCTTAACAAATTTTGAGACAAAAATAAGTTGGAGATCCAAATTTAAGTAATTTTTTTTCTTTTAGAATCAATAATAAATTTAGATTTTTAGTTTTTTTTTTTTCATATCTATGAATTTTATTGTGAAATTTCAAACCTAACTTATCCAATTTTTTTTTCTAATCTTCCATGTTGCAATAATGTGCAGGAAAAGAGCATACTCAAGAATTTTATCAATTCTTTATTCATTTGAAATGTGAAATTTGAACAGAAAAGTAAGAAGAATTGATCTCAAACCTCAAATTTTTAGCTCCCTATTGGAAATACTAGGAGGGGGTGAACCAATATTTCTTAGCAATTAGTCACTTATTAATCTTTTTTCCAAGCATTAATTAATATTCAACATCAATTCAAAACAAAAATGAGTAGTAGACGGTAGACAAAAGAATTTTTAGGTGGAAATCCCCCTCCAGTAAAAAAACCATCGAACATTTTTCTAATATATTTGTGAGTACATCAAATTCTTTAGCTTCAACTGAAAAAGGGAAGCCCCAACTCCCTAGTAATCTAGAAAAATATTCAATTTTCCAGCTCCAACTGGAAGGATGCTCCAATGACCTAGCAAACTCCAACTTGCCCTAGCACCACCCTACCACCTTAAAGTGTTTTTAGGCTCTAACCTAAAGATGAATTCAACTACTTGCCTAGCACCACCCTACCTCTCTGAAATGATAATGAATCTACTATTGTGGACTAGTTTTGTACCAGGGATAATGGTCCACTTACAAAAATATAACTTCTACAATGTTATGTGGGCTCTCGTACTAGGGAAAATGACCCACTTACAAAGAAATTTGAAATCTCAACAACAAAACCCTAACAAAATCCCTTACAAATATACAATTTCAAAACCCTTTTCTGTCAATGCCCTTCAAATGATAATTAGACAATGAAGCCTTTGCAATTAAATCACAAAACCCCAACTGGAAACATACCTCAACTATAAAGAGACAATGATGAAAATTGAATCTGATTATAAAGATCCTTGAAGCCAAAAATTGAACCCTTTTTGCTTTTGATTGATGATACTAATATACCCTTACTTTAATTGCAGCCCTAACAAAAACCTTGCTGCAGATGCAACATGATAAAATGACTCTCTCTGCCAAGGTAAATCTTATGTATACATTTTTTAATCCAATGTTCTTGAAGTAATGATAAAGTGAAGAAGTCGTGTTAGCTGATGATACCCTTACTGTTGAAGATGCAAGGCATTCCACTGACTCTCCAAAATGTCACAACACAGATCTTTGTTATCTGAAAGAGAATGTCACCATAGGTATTTTCTTACTGCTTGCTACTAATAAAAAACTTCAATATCATATTCATATAAGTCAGCTTTATCTAGTCACAAGGAACAATTTCAATATTGGAGTAGTCATATCATTTAAATAACATCAACCATAATTAGTTTTCACTATATTCTCAAGACTTGCAAGGTGACAATTTAAGTCTTATCAGTTCAAAACGATATGATTGTAGAATTGTTAATAATTAATTTGCATATTTCAGAATTGTTGAAGCGTATCACTAGATCTAGGCATAGTACAACTTCACAAGCCCTTCTTGTGTCATCAACAATCCCTTAAGGATCAACAAAGGTATAAGCTATAAATAGTTTTTTCCATTTGTACAAATACTTTGTTGCTTTAATTGCCTTCACATGTCAACAATTCAGAGAAGGTCTAGTCGGCAAGCAACTTCAGGAGGCCCACCTTTGATGAACTCTCATACTTTGATGGATGCAAGTATTTGAACATGTTTCTCTACTAGCGTATGTAAAAGCTTGCTATATGGGTCGTGAGTGGGAGCTTAGCTTCCATCTAGGTATGCGTCCTTGGATTGCTGTTGCATACTCAGCTCCTATTGCAACTACTACTGCCGTTTTCTTGATCTACCCTATTGGTCAAGGAAGCTTCTCTGACGGTATGCCTCTAGGAATCTCTGGTACTTTCAATTTCATGATTGTATTCCAGGCTGCGCACAATATCCTTATGCATCCATTCCACATGTTGGGTGTAGCTGGCGTATTCGGCGGCTCTCTATTCAGTGCTATGCATGGTTCTTTGGTAACTTCCAGTTTGATCAGGGAAACTACTGAGAATCAGTCCGCAAATGCAGGTTACAAATTTGGTCAGGAGGAAGAAACCTACAATATTGTGGCTGCTCACGGTTATTTCGGCCGATTGATCTTCCAATATGCTAGTTTCAACAACTCCCGTTCTTTACATTTCTTCTTAGCTGCTTGGCCCGTAGCAGGTATCTGGTTTACCGCTCTAGGCATAAGCACTATGGCATTCAACCTAAATGGATTCAATTTCAACCAATCTGTAGTTGACAGTCAAGGCCGTGTAATTAACACTTGGGCTGATATCATTAATCGTGCTAACCTAGACCCTAGGCTGAAGTCAGCCTCACAGATCTATGACAATTTTTGGATAGAGGGCTAGGAAGTTGTGTATGAATATGACTCAATGTAGACAACTCATAGGGCAAGAAGTCATCCTTTGAATAGTCACAGTAGGCTTAAAATTTGATTCACTAGTGAAGGCCATGATCTGCAATAAAAGGTTTGTCCCAATGAACCCCTTTTAATCCCAATGATTATTCCATAACCCAACAACTTTTAGATGTGATAAGCGTGAGAAGAAGTGTTGAATAAGATCAAATTTTAATGCTCATATTGTTTCCCTAAAACCCTTCCCTGGCCCCACTTCAAAATTTAATGATCTGTGATTGTTCTTCCTTCAAATGAGCGAAATTAGGAGATTAGCCTCTATAAAACAAAGCCTTAAATCCACAAAACCTCTAACCTCTAACCCTTTTGTCTAATTTATTCAATTATCCATAGGGGCCAAGACTAATTCAGAGCACAATAGATTCAAAAAGATGTTCATTTCATGCATGCTTAGATGATATATCAAGAGCCAAGATGTTCATTTCATGCATGCTTAGATGATATATCAAGAGCCCTTTTTATAGACTTGGGAGGGGCTTCAAGAGATGAGTGGATGGAGGGAATTAAGGAGGGAAATCCTCTTTTTAAATTTAAATTACATTTAAGATGAAGCCCAAGGATGCAGTCATTACCTTTTAAGAGTTAGGATTTGACTTTTCTTTGAATCCAAAGACCTTTTGAAGATACAAAATAATTTTCAAAGCCCTTCAATAATAATTTGATCCTTAATTTGAGGAAATCCCAACTCACTACAAGGAAAATGCCTTTTAGCAGAGGTTATAATGGAGGTTTTTAGTGTTATAAAATTGGAAAAAAATGTTAAAAAAACATCCGCTAAAACATCTCTTAGGGATAGCAGAGGTTTTAACGAAAATTTATTACGACTGGAAAAATCTATGCAAACAAAGGTTTTAGCGGATGTTTTTTTTTTTTTTTTTTTTTTTCGGTGTGCTTAATGGAACAAGTAGCACTGGTGCACTACATATATAAAAGAACCGAGCGACATAGATAAATAAAAGCACCGAGGCATTGAATGCAAAGAACACCATTGCGGAATATATACCATACCAGTGCCAAGAGATAAAAAATCCCTGGGGCGTTCTTCGAAGGAATGACATCGGGGCATGCAAAAAATAATTATTGTGCTGATGATTCTTTTTAAATTCCCTGGTGCGATAGTTATAAAAAAATACTAGTGCTGTTAGTTTTTATAAAGCACCGAGCTGGAGATAATAGTATGTAGGACCAATGAATTAGTTATATGAAAGCACTGATGCGTTAAGAATTACAATGCATCGGGGCATTAATCTCAAACAAGATCGGTGCTTGAAGTAATTAATGTATCGGTGTTCTCGTTTTCCTAAAAGGCACAGGGCATGGAAAAAGATGTTGTCACGATGCTTTTATATAACACAAGGCACTAGTATTTTTTTATGTTATAGATGCACCAATTTTTTGAATGAGATTTTCTCTTTTTTCAAAAGATCAACCTGTGACAATGCAATTATTGTAACTTTTTAAATTTGTTATTCATGGAAAAATCGCCATATATCTTATAACAATATTCATATAAATTAAATTTCATTAGTGCATTTGTATATGATGTTTGGATTAATTTGTTATATTATTAGATTCACATTTCTTCATTATAATATTTAATCATCCATATATTTAATTAGTGGTGTAACATTTCATAGCGACACTGGATAACACAATAGAATAAATTAAAATGTATTTTATTATATATCAATAAGAGACTCTTTGTCATACAAAATGGATTGTTATTGGTAACCCTTGTCTTTTAATCGAGACACTATATCCATTACATTAAACAAAATGTATGATTTTCATAGAAAATTATTTCAAAAAATACAATAGGTTGCATTGATATCCAAATCGATCATCATTCTTGTTTGGAATTGTTGTTACCGCTTGAGGTATTTCCATCAATTGAGTTATTTGGAGGAATTTTTTGTTGATTGCGTCGATTTTTTTCATCTTCTTGATCTTGCAGTTCCATCTGCAAACATAACAATGTAAACTTTGAAACAGAAGTTGTAAACTCAAAATGAGAACTCTAGCCAAAAAACCCCAAAAAAACATGAAAAACAGTCTGAAAACGAAAAATGTTGATGTTGGAATAATTTATTTATTTTTTTACGAGGTAATTTTTCAACATTTTTAAAAAATGGTAATAAAAACCATTTTTTGTGTGCAAAAAACACCCTGAAAACAAAAAGTGTTGATATTGTAATAATGCCATTTTTTTTTGAGGTAAATTTTCAACCTTTTTTAGCAATGGCATTAAGGATAAAATATCATGACTTTAAAAAACCTTAAAATTCCAATGATTTTCAGACATGATATTAAAGATCAAACATCACATCTTTGAAAAGCCTTAAAATTGCAACAATTTTCAGCCATGGTGTTAAATATAAAATATCATGACTCATAAAACCCTTAAAATTTTGACAATTTTTCAACCATGAAATTAAAACCAAAGGTCATGACTACAAAAAACCTTAACTTTTCAGCATATTTCAACCATGGCATTATGAAAATTTTCTATGACTATTTTTATTTTAAATGAATACATGAATAAAAGAGTCATTATACCAAGAGTAAATTTTTTTTTCAAATGCTAAAAGTATAACATCTTTTAAATTTTAGTCTAAAACAACTTGATACACTGCAAATTTTTTTTAAAATCAACTATCAAATTGACACATAGTGTAGGCGAACTAACCCATTGTAATGAAAGTTTGAAGACCAATCATGAAATTGACATATTGTGGGGTAAGATTCAATCCATTATAGCGAAAACTTTAAAATCAACTATCAAATTGACACATAATGGAAATGGGTTGGTAGTCAATGATCGAGATGAACCCTGTGGGAAAAATAAAATAAAACAAAATAATAAATAAAAATAAAAATTAATAAAAATGAAAAATACAAGAGAAATAAAAATCAAAACATTGAAAAAAAATAAAAATAAAAAAGTTTAAAAAATAATAACAAGTAGATAAAAATATATATTAAAATATAGAAAAAGAAAAACATAACTAAAAAAACAACAAAAATTATGATATTGAGAAAAATAAAAACTAAAACAAACAAAAAATTTTAAAAAATAATAATAAGTAAACAAAAATATATATTAAAATATAAACAAATTAAAAACATGACAAAAAACATAAAAATGTAAAAAAAAAGAATAAAAAAAAAGAATTTATAAATGATAAAAAAATAAAAAAAAAATACAAGAGATACATGATTTAAGAAAAGAAAAAAAAATAACAAAAAAATGATATTAAATAATAATAAAAAATGAAATAATAAAACAGTAAAAACAAATAAAAAACATAAAAAATAATAAAAACTTTAAAAAAGACATTAAAACAAAATTTTTAAAAAATAAACATTAAAAAAACAAATTGAAAACCATTAAAAAAAATAAAAACATAAAATAAAATTAAAATTACAATAAAATAAAAAATAAATAAAAATCTTGCGGCCCAATAGGCCCTGGGCATGGAGGGCAAATTCGTGCAACTCCCTTCTCCCCCACCTCCACGGCCCAATGGGGCTAAGCGGTGGAGACCGATTCTAAGAATCGACCTCCATCCCTAGGCTTGTTGGGCCGTGGGGGGGAGGGGAGGCACTGCATGCATCTCCCTCTCCACCGACCCCCATGGCCCAATGGGCCTGGGGGTGGGAGGGACGATTCCGAGAATCGGTCCTGCCACCCCTGGGCCCGTTGGGCCAAACCATTTTTATTTTTATTTTATTTTTAATTTTATGTTTTTTAAATGTTTTTTTTTTTTTAATTTTTTTTTTTAATGTATTTTGTTTTCCTTTTTTCATTGGTTTTCTTTAAGTTTTTTTAATGTTTTTTATTTTTTTAATTTAAATTATCTAATATTTTTTTGGTTATTTTTTTTTTTTTTTTTTCTTAAATTATGTTTTTTTCAATATTTTCTTATATATTTATTTTTTTTTTGTTTTTTTTTTTTAATATATATATATATATATATATTTTTCCTATATTTTTATAATTTATAAGTTAATTTTTTTTTTTTTTTTTTTGTATTTCTATGTTTGTTGTTTTTTTTTTTGCAAAACGACCCCTTGGCTATGAGCCATCTGTGAATGGATCGGATTACAATGACCACCACCTCCTGGCTGGCAATGGCGAACTCCTTCCTGGCTCTGGCCCCCGCCCTCCCCACAGCAGAGACAAAGGTAGGAGCAGAAGTAAGGTTAGCAGAGATAGAGGCTCTCAAAGTAGCACCACCATCAACTGAAGGGGGGAAGTGTCAAAGCGGAAGTCCTAATTACACGGGGTAAAGCGTTAGAGCGTCTTCCTCTCCTTTTAGTCAAGCCATCCTTCGTCTTCCTAGGTGGTTGAAAATAAGGTACCATGCTTTGTTCCTCTCTCGTGTGTCAAGAAATACATAACTAAAAAAAATTCAACAAAAATAAAAATATTTAAAAAAATAAAAACTAAAACAAACAAAAAAAAATAACGAGTAAACAAAAATATATATTAAAATATAAACAAATTAAAAACATGACAAAAAACATAAAAATGTAAAAAAAAAGAAAGAAAGCAAAATGAACTTATAAATGATAAAAGAATTAAAAAAACATATTTAAAAAAATACAAGAAAATATTTCCAAAAGATACATGATTTAAGAAAAAGAAAAAAAATAACAAAACAAATTATATTAAATAATAAAAAAAACGAAATAAAAAAACATTAAAAACAAATAAAAATCATAAAAAGTAATAAAAACTTAATAAAAGACATTAAAACTGAATTAAAAAAAAAACATTAAAAAAAAAACTAATTGAAAACAATTAAAAAAATAAAAACACAAAACATAAAATAAAATAAAAAAATTACAATAAAATAAAAAATAAATAAAAATCTTGCAGCCCAACGGGCCCAGGCGGTGGAGGGCCAATTCGTGCAGCTCCCTTCTCCCCCACTTCCGTGGCCCAATGGGGCCAAGGGTGGAGACCAATTTTGAGAATCAACCTCCATCCCCTAGGCCCGTTGGGCCATGGGGGGCGAGGGGGGGAGCTACATGCATCTCCCTCTCCACCAACCCCCCGCGGCCCAATGGGCCCAATGGGTGGAGGGACAATTTCGAGAATCGGCTCTGCCACCCCTGACTCGTTGGGCTGAGCCATTTTTATTTTTATTTTATTTTTAATTTTATGTTTTTTAAATGTTTTTTTTTTTTTTTTAATGTATTTTGTTTTTTTTTTTTCAATGTTTTTCTTTAAGTTTTTTTAATGATTTTTATTTTTTTAAAAATGTTTTTTATTTTTTTAGAAAGAAAAGAAATCAGAAACCAGTTGGGAACCAAAAGAAAAACCAAAATGAGATAGAGCAACGAAACCATAACAGGTTTGCTACCCTTCAAACGGATGAGACGAGGGAGACGAGTGGGGAGGCCACTAAGGAGATGGAAAGCATACAGACGAAGGAGACCGAGGGAAATAAGAAAAAGAGACAAGAACTAGCTGAAAATCAAAGAGAGAGAATACCATGAAAATGGTGGAGAAAAATCCAATGGAAATCGACTCCCGGAAAGAGGACCTCAGTGTGGAAGAGCAAGTGATGAAACGACTGCTACAGGAGTGGAGACATCTGGACGAATGCCTCATTCCAGAGGACCAAAAACAACTCTATAAAGAAAACTTTCAGCAATACAAGATAAAACAAGGATCAACAATCATAGCCCAACCAGAGCACTTAGGATCCCATGGCGGACAAGGGCATGAATCAAGAACCTTAGGAAAAGGGGGAAAAGAGGTAGAAGACCTATGAACGTCCATACAGATGGTTGGGGAAAACTCCAGGAGGGTGGTTCCATTATTAGAGGTCTTTCAGTAACCCCCAAAATTGTTGAAATGATTATCACAACTTGGAATATAAGAGGCTTCAATAGCAGAGGCAAACAAATATACCTCAAAGAGAGGTTGTAAAAAGACATGCCTAGTATAATGATCCTCTAGGAAACGAAAATAAGCGAAAGGAAACTGAAAAAGATTTTGGAAAATTTCGAACCCCAGTACCAGGTTATTGGACAGGATGCTAATGGAAGTGCAGGAGGGTTGGAAATCATCTCTAACCCAGGAGAAATATGGTTTGAAGATTGGGTTAGCATCCTGAGAATCCTCTCTAGATGGTTCAGAGTCATTGGATCGAAAGATTGGGTGCTACTCACAAGAGTATACGGACCCCATATCCCAGGAGAAAAAAGGGATTTTCTACAGAACCTAGCAAAAATGATAAGCTTATACCCAGAGGACTTATGGGTGGTGGGAGGTGACTTCAACATGATCACATAACTGGTGGAAAAAAGGGGAGGTATGAGGAGAATAGACACAGATATGGAACTTTTCGGGGACACTATAGCAAAGCAACGATTAGTAGACATCCCAACCATAAATGGGATGCACACTTAGAACAATAGAAGAGGGGATAATCACCAAGTTGCGTCCAGATTGGATAGATTCCTAATCTCAGAACAGATAATTAGCAGAGATATATTCATAGAAGCATCGATTCTCCCTGGAATGGGCTCAAACCACTGGCTGATTTGGCTGGAAGTGGATCTGAAAGCAAGTCCGAAAAATTGACCCTTCAGGTTTGAAGATTTTTGGCTTAGAGATCTAGACATCATTAAAAAGATTGAGCTCCGGTGGACACAGAGCGACCAACAAGGGAGGAACTGTATGCATACGTTCCAATTAAAAATCAAAGAAATTAAAAAGAAGATAAGGAAATGGAAAAAATAGGACTTCGGACACATCATGAAGGATCAACATCAATTGAATCAGAAGATGATGGAAGTTCAAAAAAAATAATACAAGAAGGGAGATTAGAAGAGGCAACAACAGAAGAGGGACAACTAATCAGTGAGCCAAAGGAAAGGCAGAAGCAAGAGGAGATCCTATGGAAACAAAAATTGAGGGTTAATTGGTTAAGAGAAGGGGAGAGGAACACTCGTTTCTTCCATAAGGCCATGATCCAAAACTGCAAGAGCAACAAAATATTCTCACTTAAAGATGAAGAGGGGAACCGCAAAACACAACATGAGGAGATGGAGGGGCTCTTAGTAAACTACTTCAAAGACCTCCTATCAGAACCTCAAGAAGAAAAAACGGAAGCAATTCAAAGAATCTCCCAACATATTCCCCACAAGGTCACCTAAGATCAAAACTTAGCCTTGATGAGAGCAGCGAAACTTGAAGAGGTGGAAGAAATTGTCAAAGGCATGAAAAAAAATAAGGCCCCAGGCCCAGATGGGTTCACAGTAGAATTCTACCAAGCCACTTGGCCTTTCATGGGAAAAGACAATCTTGAAGTCGTGGAAGAATCAAGGAGAAATCAAAAGGTATGCCCTGGTCTTAACTCCACCTTTATTACCCTCATCCCTAATACCTTGAAATCGGAAGACCCATATGGATTCCATCCCATTGCCCTTTGTAATGTCGTTTATAAAATTATAGCTACTCTTATAATCAAGTGACTAAAGCCTCTTCTCCAAATATCATCTCCCCGGAACAAACATGTTTTGTCGAAGGAAGGAAAATTTTAGACAAACTGGTTAACTCCCAAGAAGTTGTCCATTCCCTCAAGGCAAAGAAGCTAGTAGGGATGATGGTGAAGTTGGATCTATCAAAAGCTTATGATCGACTGAGATGGGGGTATCTAAGGAGTGTCCTTGGAGCCTATGTTTTTAGCCCAGATGGATTAATTGGATCAACGTTATGATATCCACCCCTGTCTTCTCTATCTTGTTGAATGAGACTTCTACCTGAACCTTTAATCCTACTCGGGGTCTGCGACAAGGCAACCCTTTGTTTCCATTTATATTCATTATCACTGCAGAGGGCTTGGGCAGATACATTAATAAGGAAGCTCAGGAATCCATGATCAAAGGCTTAAGGATATGGTAGAACGATCTTGCAATAACCCACCAACAATTTGTGGATGACATCATGCTCTTTTTCCAGGTATCACTCAGAGAAGCCTGTAGAATCAAAGAAATCCTGAACACCTTTATGTTGGCATCAGGGACTCAAATAAACAATGAAAGATCATGTACCTTCTTCTTCAATACCCAAGGGAATGTAAACACCTATCTGGCTAGGATACTAGGGTTCAGTACAGGTAACCTCCCCACCAAATACTTGGGTATGCCTCTATCAGAGAATTCCCTAAAACCGGCAGGATGGCAATAGATCCTCCAGAAGATCCAAGGAAGGTTGGGAAGCTGGGCCTTTCGATCCCTCAACCTAGTGGGCAGAACAATCCTCCTTAAAAAAGTACTACAGTCAATACCAATATACCAACTATCAGGAATGGCAACCCCTAAGGGGGCTTGCACCAAAATGGTTGACATATTTAAAAATTTCCTATAGGGCGGGGCTCAACAGAAGAGGAAATGGGCCCTAATATCCTGGCAGGGCTTGAAAAAAAAAATATGGAAGGGGGGCTAGGCCTTAGGGACCCTTACACTTTAAACCAAGTCATGGGAGTTAAATTATGGTGGATATGGCTAGGGGGAGGAAGGGACCTATGGAAACAAATATGGACAAGAAAGTATAACATGCCAGAGAGAACTGAAGAAATTATGTGATACAGAGACCCACCCAAGGGTTTGGCAATATCAAACTTGGCAAGCCAAAATAGAGACCTCATTACTCAACATGTCTTCTGGGAAATCTGAAATGGTAGAACAACAAGATTTTGGTAGGACTCATGGCAGCAAAGAGAAAGACTCATAGACAGGCAAGACCTCCGAGACATATACTGATTTACCAATGATAACAACATCCAGTGTGTAGAAAAATTCTGGACCAAAGAGCAAGGGCTAGGAAACTGGAGAAAATGGAAAAAGAAGGAAGACTGGGGACTGGGTATAGAGATAGAGCAATGGGCAGAATTTGATAAAGAAATGAGAACAAGACAAATCACGATCAAGAATGACCCAGATATTCTGAGATGGGGCCATTCAACAAAAGGAACCTTCACCATCAAAGAAGCATATGAACTAAATGCAAAACAAGGACAAGATGGCCAGGCACTTCTCTGGAAAAATATCTGGAAGGGAGGACGGTGGCCTAAGGTTGCCCATTTCCTATGGATGGTATGTAAAGGGAGGATCCTTACTTGGGACCAACTACAAAAGAAAGGAATTCAAGGACCGTCGTTATGCTGGAAGTGCCAACAGAACGGAGAGGATATAGAGAATATGTTGAACTCATGCTCATTTGCAGTACATAAATGGTGCCAATTGCAAGGACTCTTCGGAAGGATGGATCAGGACTGTCACAACATAAAGGAGACAATCCTCCTATGGCGCAAAAATATCTTCTCAAGTCCAGTTCTGAATTGAGCTTGGGGTCTAGCCTTGGGCTTAAACCTATGGGCCATATGGAAAGAATGAAACCATAGAATATTCAAAAACAAATCCTCAACCCAAGAACATGTATGGGAAGGAATTGTAAGAAACATCAGGGAAACTATTCTAGCAGATCACTGGAGCCTAGAAGACTGGCAAGTCCCTCCCCAAGAAGTAATAATTCTTTGAAGACTTAACCTAACAATGGAAATGGTAGCCCCAAATGCCTAGAAAACGGATAGGACAATTATAGATTCCCTAATGCAGTTCACTACCCCCGGTGAAGGGTTCATAAAACTTAATTTCGATGAGGCTTCAAAAGGGAACCCGAGAACAGCAGGGCTCAGTGGCATATTCCGAGATACCCAAGTGAACACACGGCTCATATATGCAGACTCGTGTGGGTTTGCAAGCAACAATGAGGCAGAATTCGCAGCAGTTGGTCAGGGACTCCGAATCGCTGTAAGAATGGGGTACCTAAATGTGGTGGTGGAAGGTGATTCTAGCCTAGTCACAAATACCATGAGGAAACTCAATAATGGCACGTCATGGGACAAATTGAGCCAAAGTTGGAGGACAGATCGCCTCATCTAGGAAATAGGGGAGCTCACTCACAAGTTTAACTATATAATGGTTAGACATGTAAGAAGGGAAGGGAATAAAGAGGCCGAATTCTTGGCCAATTGAGGTTGCAACCGGAAACATAGTCCATTAGAAAAATTATGGCCACTACAGCCCAAGGATGATAGACTCAAAGCCCTGGAGGACATTCTGGGCCAAGAACGTCAACAAAGCCAGGAAACTTGGAACACAATCAACCAAAGGGTGTGTGCTCGAGGATGAAAGGGACGTCAGACAGTAATGTTAGTTATGAGGATTAATGGAGGGGTACCACCCACTGCCCCCCACACGCTCATTGCGATGGGTGCGGTGACCTCCTGCATGCATAACGACATAGGAGATAGGAAAGGTGGCGAACATGGAAAGGACGAGGTGGGAGGTGATGAATGTAAGGAAGGACAGGGGAAAGGATATAGTAGGTTATATTGGGGAGTTAAGGAAATTCAAGAGGGAGAAAACTGCATTACTACGAACGCTGGTGAGAGCTGGAGCACTGGAGCAAGTAGGCAGAGCTACTGTTGTCGGCATCAGCAGAGCGTATTTAGGTATGTGTATTGGTTTTGCTATCCCATTGCTATGGCATCTCTGTTTGTTTATGGATGGGGGGTTTGGGAGAAGCCAGGGGAGGGGAAATGGGGGGTTAGCCGGGGAGAACACCGCAAGCTTGGGGTGACAGTGGTCTGGCTTAGTGTCTTGGCTTTGAGAGCCTTGAGTGCCAACTGGGCAAGTAGATGGGATGCTTCTCTTGAGAGCGACAGAGTGGCTTCACATGACTATGAGGGTGGAGTGGTAGAAGCAATGCAATGGGGAAGTGTGGACATGAGGGAACGTAGAGGAGGGGCGTAGCTTAACTAGGCAGAGGGGCATGGGAAGGCTCAACCTCGTTGGTGAACCCTTGGTTAGGAAGAGGGGAATGGGAAGATTCACCTGGGTAGGGGCACTCTTGCTTGGCCGCGTGAGGGGTGGGTCAACTGCACTATGTATGAGAGGCATGGGGTTGGGAACAGAGACTAGCACGACAGGGAAAGTCGACCGGCCTCACTTCCTGCTCGGGCTATCACCCAACCGACGTCTGTCTCTGAATGCATTAGGGATAGACCAAAGCATAAGCATAACGGTGATATGTAACACCAGAGGTTAACTCATCGTGCTTTTGAATAGGGAGTGGACAAAGAGGAGATGGTTTGGCTGGCAAGTGGAAGAGGGCGTAGAAGACGGGGGCAGGAGCCTACACGAGAAAATGGCCTGAGCACCTCAGAACCAAGACGAGGTAGGAAACTAGTAGAACACCTCATTAGCGAACCTGCGATGACCTACAGGGAGGGAACAAATGCTGGCATCCGGAAGTTTTTGGAAGATTGGGAGGGGGAAATTAAACAGGAAGGCGAATCTGAAGAGGAGATGGATAATTGGAGGATTGTAATTCTGGATCTTGGGAACACCAGAGGAAGAATAACCCAGTTTAAACAAACCCTTTACCTATACTGGCTTATGAAAAGCCTTATGGGGGAGGCGATGGAGAAAATATCAGTGGGGTTGGCACTGATACTCCAAGACATGCCTAACTATAAAAAAGATTTGCAGACAATCCAATTTCATCTTCACAAGCAGGACATTCGCCTGGACAGAATTCAAAGGCACATCCCTTGCATCATCGAATTAGTTGAGATGTCTGGTGACTCAGCCAAGGACCCGACTTTGGTCGAGTCAGCTTCAGAAGAATAGCAGGAATAGCTAGTTACCTAGGCGTTTTTTGTTTTTACGGGTAGCATTTACTTTTAAATATGCATGCTTATGATAGATAGACATATAGAATCTAATTATGAAATGAATCCTTATCTAGCTTGGTTAAAACGACTGATACTTTACTGTTTTTAGATGGCTTATAACGAGGATAGGTGGCCAACAGACTTGGTTTCCCACTGGGCAAGTTGAGGCCACCTATCTCACATATGTGGTGTAAATTTGATGTTTATAAATAGAAAAATAAGGACTTGCCAAGCTTAACAAAAAAAATGTTTTTTTATTTTTAATTTTAATTTAAATGATCTAATATCTTTTTTTGTTAATTTTTTATTTTTTTCTTAAATTATGTTTTTTTTAATATTTTCTTATATATTTATATAATTTTTGTTTTTTAATATATTTTTATCATTTATAATTTTTTATTTTTATTTTTATTTTTATTTTTTTGTGTTTCTATGTTTTTTTTTTGCCATGTTTTTTAATTTTGTTATATTTTAATATATATTTTTATTTACTTATTATTCCTTTTTTTTTTTTTTTTTTCGGGAATTAGCAACTTGAAAAATAGTTAAATCATCAACATTTAAAAAAATTGCGTAACATAAGAAAACTTAAAGTGTCAAAAATATGTTTTATAAAGAATGTTGATGCTTTTCAAAATCCACATGAAAATTACCAACATTTAAAAAAAAAATATCCACACTTAATGCATGAGAAAATTTAAAGTCTCAAAAATAAGCCTTCTAAAAAAAGTGGTTGATGCCTCATCAACAATTTTCAAAATCAACATGAAAATCATTAACAATTAAAAAAAATGTTCATACTTGATATATAAGAAAATTTAAAGTGTTGAAAATATGCTAAAAATAAGTGTATTTTGAATCCACAGTTTTCAAAATTGGATGATTTTTTGTTACCTAAAAAAAACAAGTACTCAGTACAGTTCCCGTTTGATAGTTTACATTGTTACATAAAATAAAGTATAATGAGTGTATCTACATTGGTGATAATAATGAAAATTGAAATAAACTTAATATACATCAATGTAAATAGAATAGCAATGTACCATAGAAAGAAGTGACTCATAAATAATGCACATGGTTTCAAAACTAAATCTCATGCCTTGTTGCAACAAGTCTTCTATTCGCATAGTCCCATACTTTGTTTTTTGTATGTTTTAAACCCCATTATAAATTATAGATTTAATATAAAAGATTTTTTTGTTCTATTAATTATAAACTCAAAGAAGTAAAACAACATAGATACTTACATATTCTACAGTTAATTTTTGATATCCCAACATATACTCACAACCCTTATTTAACCTAATGTCAATCAATTCTTTCGATGGTTCTTCTTTTTATGTTAACACTTATTTGAAGACATTCAACGATTGTTGTTGTAAAACAACTTAAAATATACAAAAATGAAACCTTGAGTTGTTATAAGGAAATATTAACAATTAGTCACAAACTTTGAAACCAACCATTTTCTTCCTTGTTGTCTTGTTTTATGTGCTAAATGAGTTCTATCTTTTTTTTTTTTTGTAAGAAAATACTTGAAAAATAATATTTAATGCTAAATTATTATTTTATATGTACAAAGTCAATCATGATTACATACATTTGAAGCACATTGTTGTTGAGATGACTCCTCATGTGATGCAATTATGTCAATTTCTTTGACCGTCTCCTTATACATTTTTTAGACATTCCTACTAGTATGTTTTGCATATCAACACGTTGATCATTTGGGATTTTCATATTCTTCTTGAAAAAACTAATAAACTATTTTTATAATAATATATGAAAACTAAATATAACAAAATCGATATTAATAAATTAATGGTTTGTAATAATATATACATATAATTCTAGAAAATTATTTTATACAATTAGGAATATTACCTTTTGAATGATTCTTTTTTATTGTTGTATGTTTTTGCTATTGCAAGTCTAACATGTCTCATTGACCATTGCTCTGGAAATGCTTCCTGTAGTTTAGATATAATTTGGTTCTTAGAATCATTGGATTGATTTTTGTATTGTAAGTGGAAAGTATGTCTATATATTCACTGATGCATTTATACAAAAAGTGCACTGACATTGTTGGGGCGGAAAAAATTTTCAACGCACTAACATGATACAAAAAAATTTATTTTCAAAATCTTGAAACATTGCAATTAATTTTTTTTTAACGAAACAACATGGTTTCTCTTTAAAAGCATCGGTGCTCTAACTATTATAAGAGAACCAAGTTGGTTGAATTTGTTTTTATTTTTTAAAATTGTGAAACAGGTGCGTAGCGGTGATGTTTTTTTTAAATGCATTGGTCCATTTTTGTAGAAGAGAATCGATATGATAACATAATTTTTTTTCGAAATGTCGGAAATCGATGTAGGTATTATTTGAATGCTCCAGTATTGCTAATATTTTAAACGCATCGATGCACTTTGTTCTTATAAGCGCACCGATTTGGTTTAAAAGCTATCTAAAATTTTAATTTCACATAAAATGGCATATTAATCTCAAATTATCCTTTAGAATGATCTCAAATTATCCTTTAGAATGCATCCACATGAATTACAATAGTTCATAGTATACATTTTCCACTTAAAGTCACCTTATTCTTGAAAAATAGTTTGAAAATGATATTGAAATTCAGATGTGGTTAAATGGTTGTCGACATTAATTTTGGATATGCACACCAATTTTTATTTTTGTTTTTTCTCAAATGCAGGGAGAAAATCTCAATAATATTTGCAAATGGCCAATTCTTCAAATTACAGCTCATTTCCTATTACTAATCAAATTCCTTCATGGAGTTCTTCATTTCCATCTCCAATAAGTTCATATTTTATTTATATTTCAATTCTCTAATTGAATTTATTTATTTTTAATCCATGTCAATTTGAATAAAAATATATCCAAATTTGTAGGAACTTGATTCAGAATCAAGTTCAGATGTAGAAAATATTACTCCATATTTTCAAAAACGTCGGAAGCTCTTATCAAGAGAAGCATATTGCAAGCAGTTGGTAGATGAAAATAGATAGCCTCTTCACCCTGCCAATTGGAACATGGCATCTTCTCGCCATAATCTTAGATCAACGATGGTAATAATTGTTTGGTATAATGTAATTTCAACAAACCAATTGCATTGACATGCTTACTAATATCATTGATATTGTACTAATGACGTTCAATATTTTTTGAAATTAGGATTCTAGTGATGATGAGAAACCCACCTACCATCTTCAAGAGCACCCCAATAAAATGTCGACTCAAGAGAAGGCTACATTAAGAGAAATAATCAGAGAGGAAGCATACAAAGAATGGTTGGATCAACCATCTATTCAACTCCTACTACGTCCAGATTTACCAATTAGGAATGACTACAACAATAGTAGTTCTTCATCACAAGTTGGCAATGCAGGAGGAAATCAAATGGAGATTGGTATATATGATTACTTATGGGATACAACTGCCATGGAGGCAATGTTGTTAAATTCATTCTAGAACGATGAGCTACGGGATGATACTCATATCACTGATACCTTATTCGAAAACCTGAAATTTGCTTCCACCACCCCTCTCTTTGGACTTGGTGGTAAGTCAAATTCTACTCAATTTGGGACAACGATGTTGTTGTACAACGTGAAAGCAAATTTTGGAGCGTTGAATGCATGTTTCTCAGAAATATTGAGGCAAATGACTTACATGATTGATCAGATTCCTTATATTTTGTCACACAATCAAATTTAAAAATGGTCGATTTTATAAATGTTAAATATTGATATTGTACAATTACATTCCCCACCAACTACAGGGTATTCAAAGATAAGGTTATTCCAAGCTATAATTTCTTGTTAAGTAGTTACGAAAAGGCAAAGAAGTTGTTGAAAATGTTGGGTGTTGATTACATATCATATCATGTATGTTTGAATGATTGTATTCTATATAGAGAAGAATATGCAGACAAAGAGATATGTCTGAAATGTGGGCATGACAGGTACCATAATTCAAAAAAAATGGGTAAATCACATGGTCCTCCTCATAAGATATTGAGGCACATGCCTATAATCCCAAGGATTCAAAGACTCTTTCGTTGCAAAGAATTAGCTATGTTGTAGGGATGGCATGCCTCACACAGAAGTGAGTTAAGAGTTATGTGAATCCCAACATATTCAATATCCATGAAGCATATAGAGGATACATGGCCTGAAAAATTCAAGGATTAAAGCATAACCACGGGGGCTTCACTGAGAAAACAATACAATATCACGTGTGTTCATATTGGGGCATAAAAAATTCAAAAAATTGAAATTTTTTTATTAAAATTATAATAAAGGGATAGAGGGGTTTTATTTATTATTATTATTATATGTATATATATATATATATATATATATAAAGGTATTTTTTATGCTAAAAATTGGCCAAGCAGAGGCCAAAACAGGCGAGAAGTATCAGGGTCCGTGGATCGGGTCCACGGGAGTGATAATGCACACTCTGTTCAATTGAGCACATCTGTTGTTCGATTGGGAACATTTGGTTAACATTTAATGCATATGTAACATTCAATTCGAGCACCCAGACTATAGGATAGAGTCTTGAATTGGGCGAGACCTTGGCAACCTCTGTTCGCAAGCCAAAAACAGGCGAGACCTCTATTCACAACCTTGTAAGGGGATACCTATGTTCATATTATATGTCTATTGGGTGAGATTTCTGTTGGTAATCAAATGTGGACAAACATTCCAGGTATTTTTACTGGTTTTCATTTTGGGGCTAAAGAAAATTATTCTTGTGCTTTAGATAATGATTAGGGTTTTGTTGTTTTCGACTGAGTATAGCTTTGTTGATGAGAATTTTGCCATATGGTGGAGAAGGTTTTGTTTACTCAATTCCTTTATTAATTCCCGTTGATATTTTATGATTGCAACCTCGATTGGAGCAGAGCAAAAACAATTTCAACTCTATCTTGAGGTCTAAGCATAGGTATATCCTAAAAATTAATGGCATACTTCTGTCCATTGGCTAGTAGTTAATTCAATCTTCAGATTTTGAATGTGAGACTCATCATTCAACTAGGTGTGTTGATGTCAATGGAATTTATTTTCCTGAGAAAGTAAATATTCTAGCAATATGGAATTTTGATCATATGCCCATGTAGGGAAACTAAGTAATGTCACCTTGAACACTGCTTGTATACCTCTTTATATATATCTAACAAGAAAGAAGTCTATTACCTTAGATGGAATAAGTACACAAGAACATAATACAATCAATGCAATAGTGGAAGCCAGGTAATCGTATTGATAAAATAGTATAGTGTCATTGTTTAATTTTGAAGTTCACAATATTTAACATTGAACATGTCTCTTTTGTTGCAGTGAATATCCACTATAAATTTTCTTAGTTGGAGTGGGAGATGGGCCTTGGGACATGATGCGAAAATTTGATGATAATATTCCAGCTCGAGCATTTGACAACTTCCAGGTTATCTGACATGCTTTTTAAAAAAAAATGGAGAGAAATGATGTGGTGTAATTTGTACTTTTGTACTTCCATTTAATTTTCCAGCTTAATTTGTAATTTTTCTTTTGGTTTTGTAGTTTGTGAACTTTACAGAGATTATGTCAAAGAATGTTTCTCAATCTAGGAAGGAGACTGAGTTTTCCCTTGCGTCACTTATGGAAATACCATCTTAGTACAAGGCCACACTGGATCTTCAAATACTGGGGTAGCTTGAATTTTCTTAACATCATGTTCTCCATCTAGATTATAATAGTGAGACTTATTTAGATAAAATATGTCATCAATTTTTATCTTATCAACTAATGCCAAAATATGGGTAGTTATTGTTGTTTTCTCTTTGTAAGAATTGTTGGAATATAATTGACAAATCCCACTATATTCTATTTGTTTAAGATTAGAAAATTTGGATGGATTTTCATACAAAACATTAAAACAGTAATAGCCCTAGTTCAGAACAACCTGCTACAACTAAGAGTGCATAAGAGGATTTTTAAGGTTCATTTCCAGTCGATATGCTACTCTTGAAAACCTCTATAAAACCTCTCCCAAATCAATATATCGAACTTTCTCTGAGTAACCCTAAGGTTCCTATGCACTCTGACCATAGAATCCATCCATTATATTGTGTAATTACATCAAATAATTCTTGCAACTTTGTCCTATAGGCTAAGATCTCACTTTCCTAGTTCTATCTTGCTTTAATTTAACCACTACCAATGGGCTTGCAAAGAAGTGATAGGTGCAGGAACAAAAGTCATCTCCACAGTTGTTTTCAACTATAGTTACATTTACAGATTGTTACAAGATTCCAAAATGGGGAAACCAGTGGAGTGTGTGTCCAAGGACCATTTTTCTTGATTTAACTTAACAATTGCTTCTATTGATCTCTGTATTGATGTGTATGGTTCAATTTCCCCACTATACCCTGCATTTATTCTCTTTCACCATTCTTATGTCTTCAACAATTTGGCTCTGTGGGTTGTGGGGGTATGTTTGTATTCTTGTGGATCCCCACAAATGTGGGTTGTACAAACTTATCATGTTTTGGAGGCATGTTCATGCTTCTTGCAACCTAGAGTTGCAGTCATTCTAGATTTGCACAACTGGGTCTTGTGGTTTCTACCAGATTGTGGCTATGTTGCTTTTTGGTCCTCAGCTGGACATTGACAATCATTCTTGCAGTCTCCTTGCACTCTGCAAATCTTCATAGTGCACACTGCAACTTCGTACGTCCTACAGGTTGCGACTAACTTAACTATCCATGAGCTTTACACCCCTGCGAAATCAACAAATCTGATTTAGATCGAATCTCACCACTTTGAAGTTGATGTTCCTCATCGACATTCAAGTGTTGGGGATTTTCACTGGAACTTGTCTCTTTCTTGGATGCATCTCTTGTCTTTTGCTCAACTACTATCAATTTAATATTCAGACTGGCATTGATTAGGTGCTTCTCTAACATGATTATAATCAAAGAAACCTTCTCCTCCCTCTTGTACGAATTAATCAGATAAGGTTTTTCATCCTCTTACAGTTTATATTGATTGGCACACCTTAAGGTCATTACATATCTGCTCCACATGTAGGGACTATCTACCTTAATCTCACAAATTCCCATGGGAAGTACATCACATTCGAGTTGACTAGTAAACTGGGAAGAACTCATGAACTTGAACTCACACTATTTTGTGACTATCAACTCTATACATTATATGGAATTGTCCTAAGGGATTCAGAGCTGGATGGGCCTTAGATATAATATAAGTCTGTCAATAAAAAACTCTAATATAAAGTTCTTCTGATTTCTTGGATTGAAGATTGTAGCCACTCTAAACCTTTTTATCTACATCTTGACAAGGAACATATTTTCTCTTTAATTTCTTGCAAAAATTATGGGTTTTTAGAATGGTATTGACGACCTTTGGGTCTTGTTACCTTGGCCTAAATGTACATAGATTTTGCATTCTTCACTAAAGGTGTAAAAATCAAATGACTCTTAACTCCTTTTTTCAATGTATTCGTGCAAGTTGTTGTCTCTAACTCATTTTCAGTGGAATTGCGCAACTTATTGATGATTCTAATATGATGTCTTTTTATTCTCTAGAAAGTTGCAACTATATGGTATTCTTGTGGAATTCAACGTTGTAATCATTAACAATTTTCCATGCTTTTGTCCAAGGTTTTCATTCTCTTTCATACCCTCAGGGTAGAACTTTTGCAATTTTTGCTTTAATATTTTTTTCCCAATTGAGGATGGGAAGTCTTACTTGTTTGCTGCAAGTAATTTCTTTTCCACCACAACATGAATTTTCATTGTATGTATTCCTGTGGGATTTGGAGGTTGTCATGAAGTCTAAAGAGTCCAATTCACCAAATGCTTCTTACTTGTCCAGTATACCTTTTCTGGCTAATTTTTACCATTCTTTACATTCATTCTACTAGTAGCAATCCAACATTCAATATGTATTCCCATGGTTGTTTTAGATTTATGCCCCATTTCACTGTAGAAGAACCTTTTCCTTCACTCTTCATGTGCTTTCATCTTCCCATCCTTTTCATCAACCTAGTGTTCTAAAGACTTTACCACAACATAAAATAAGGCAAAATAAACTCATTGTTTAGTTTCTTTACCTCCTCTTTTGGTTTGTTGCTTGGCCATTCTTTTCCTAGTTGAGGAGGTTAATTTTCCCTCACATCCTCTAAGGGAGAGTAGTTAAACAATGTTAGTACTACTTTGGGGAGTAGCTAAGTCACTAGACACGTCGTCGTCCCTCGTACCCTAAATCCTACATGTTAGATGTGACACGTGGGTGACACATGTACGACACGAGTTTGACTCATGTCTTATTTGTAGGACATGAGTTTGAGTCGTGTTGGACATGAGCCCTATTGGTGTCCCAAAATTTAGACATGTATATAGTGAAAAAACATCCTAAAATTGATTTATTGCCTCATTCTCATGCAATTTAGTCACAATTTTGGATTCTCAAAGGTTTTGGAGTGTAGCTAAGGACAATTAAGTAATATTAGAAGGGATTCCAAGTGTTGGGAAGTGGATTTGTCCAGGCCCTACTAATGTTATTAATGGTAATGCTAAATTATTATCCTTCATTTTCATCCTTTTACTTAAATTTTTAACATTACCATTAATTGACTCATGATGTTGGAGAGTTGTTTCAACCTCATTGGATTTCATATGGAGAAAGTAGAATTTTAGATCCCACTCAAAATCTAGTAGACTTAATAGTTTTTTAGGATTTCAGGATTGGGGGGATTAAAATGTTTTTGTTGGAGTTTTTCATGTATGAGGGTATGGAACAAACATTTAATTAAGAGGACCAAGCCCTCTATGTATCTTGATGTTGGTGGTATTGATTGTTGAACTCCTTTGTCATGACCCTAGTAAAAATGCACCCATCACTCAAACAAAATCTCAATTTGACATGCTAAGCTTTTTCTATCTTATTTTAATGCTTAGAGGGTGATATTGATTATGAGGATCCCAATATAGGCAATGATTTTGATGATATATAGTACTAGACTACTAGTTATTTTTTGTAGCATGATTTTTTTGGGACTATACAAGCCATTTAGGGCCTCTTTGTTGATGTATTTTGGTTTAGAGATGGATTGCATTTGCACTCAATGCTATTTTGGTTATATGCATTAGTTGTGTGATTGAATTTATATCATCATCATGTAAATGTTTTATATATTTCATTTTCATATTTTAAGTGTAATTCACTAATTTTTAATCTACATACATACATACATACATACATACATACATACATACATACATACATACATACATATATATATATATATATATATATATATATATATAAAACATGTCCTCCATGTCATGCTTTGGGGGTCATCATGTCACATGTAGGACACTCATATTTTCATGTCCTTCGTGTCTCGTGTCTCCATGGAGTAGTGTACTTTGTTACCTGCTTTCCTAATCCACTATCAATTGGCATTGTCTTACCTATGTTTTGGAGCAATTTCACCTCTTCATCAACCTATGCATATTGCACATCAACACCCATCAACTGCCAATGGTTGCCTTGCATCAACAATTTACCTTGCACCTGAGATGATTTTTAGTCTCAAACCAATAACCTACATTAGATTTTAGATTTTCTCTAGGGTGAAAACTACTTGTTTTCTAATCAATAATGACATCATTGTTGATGGTCACTATTATTGCAAAATCTAGTAGCCTAGTGCAAAGCCTCACTAGGCACTCTAGGTTTAGGACAACAATGAGATTAGCCACCATTGTTACCTTGGTGGCTTCACCCTTTTGTTTTGTTAGATATTATCCCCACAAGGGAGGCTTCCCCAATAAGCTTAGAGGTTAGATGACTAAGGGATTCTAAGCCAAATGGCTCTCTAAGGAGCTTGCAAATTTACCCACCTTAGAAAGGTCTTCAGTAAAGGAAGGTTCGAGGGGAGAGAGAGAGAGAGAGATGATGTATTGAAGGAAACCATTGGTTAGGCCTAAGATGCCGAGATAAGTCCTATAGATCTTCAAGTTATTTTTTTTACTAGCCACCATCAATTTATGGATTGTTGTTAAATTAGGTTTTTAGGAGATTTCACTTTTTACAGCATGCAAAAATTATGATAGCAATAGGAAAATAGCCTATTATAAGTTTGGACAAAAAAATATTAAAGGTTTAATTTGTCAACACTAGGTTTTTAATGGTTGGAAATGCACATAACAAACAAACCCTAGAACTCAACCCTAAAAATAAGGGTGAAAATGCATAAAATGATATATTTTTCCCTTTTAACATAATAGATGCAATGCTTAATTTTATGATAGTAACATATAGGTGAAATCAAGCTATTAAATGCAGATTTAACCAAATCCTAACCCTATTTTACCATAAAATAAAGAAAAATGGAAAGTTTAGGTTGATCGACACACAAGGACTAGTGCCTTCTATCATTTGGGCAATGGAGTCAATAGGACAAGGTTTAAGAGGACCCTTGGAAAAAGAGGGAGGAGAGAGAATTTGTTCTACTACCAAACCCTAGTGACTTTTGATTCAAGGAGTGGATACTTGATGACAAATTTTTCATAATAAGAAACAAGAGTGCATAAATAATATTGCAATTTTTAATATGGCACAAGATAAACCCTAATTTCAACAATTAATGCAAAATGGAAGAAAAATAACTTTAAACTTACACCATTCAAGAAAGCATGACTTCAACAATTCAAAGAAAGTATCTCCATGCAAAACATATCCTCCCCAAGACAATTCACATACTTGGTTAGCCATTGTGTCCAAGTGAAAGAGAGAGAACTAGTGTGCACTCTTTGCAAGAGAAAGAATTGAGTGTCTATGACAATGATCCACTCAATTTGACTCCCCTCTATTTATAGGAGGGTAACCAAGTCGAATTGGACATAAAAGCCCTAAAATTATGACTTTAAGTGTTCACAAGGAAAATAGGTCATAGGCTGACCTATAAGATAGCTCTCATAATGTTGAAACATAATAAAATTCCATCATCATCAAGTGAACATCTCCATCAAGGAAAGTTCCAATGAGTGTCCAAGAGTGCTCCTCACTCTGAGACATCCCATCAATGTGAAAGGGTGCATCATCAAGCCACAACTCCTCAAGCTATATGTCATCATCAAGAGGCCACATGTCATCACTTTGGGGTTTGCAAGGGTGATGTTGCAAACCTAGTGCATGACATCATCTTGAAGGGGTGTACCAACCCTCCCAAAGTCTCTCAAGTCATCATCATCCTCATTTGGGCTTTGGAACAAGACAATGCTCATCAAGAAGGTGCAAGGACAACTTGGGGGCATCCTAGGTCCTGTTAGTGTCAGTATATGCATACTTCCATCAGGGATCAAATCTTCTCTTTACATTTTCATTTTAGGTGTCTCATATTGAATTTTGGATCATTCCATTAGGTCATGTTAAAATGGTCCACTGATGGTTGTATTTTTCTTAGAAAATAAAATTTTCCCTCATGAGGTACATTTGCTGACCCATTTCCATGTTGTGTTCAATTGAGGTTTCAAATATGTTACTTTAGGTGTTAAGGCAGTTGTCTTTCCATTAGGTTTTTGGGTTCATTTCCAAGGTATTTCCATTAGGTCTTAGGGTTCATTTCCAAGGTCAATAGCATGATTTCAAGTGTAAATAAAGGGCAGCAAAGGTATGAGGATGACCAATAAAAAAAGAGTGATTTCCAGTAAGTCATGATGATTGTACAAAGATCTTTTGTCACTAATGTAATTTTCATCTCAAAAACATGTTTTTGAGATGAAAACAAACTATTTTTAGTTAATTTATGTTCTTTTGATGTAATTCAATCCATTTTGTGTAATAAGTGTTCCCAGCTACCCCAAACATTTCTCCTTGCTGCAAGAAAATGAAACCACTAAAGAAATCAGTTCAATCCAAGCATCATCCACCCGAAAAGAGACAAAGAGAGAAAGGTATTAAACAAAGATTTGGAGGAAAGAAGAAAAAGTTCCAAAACATTAGAAAGTGGGTTTTCTTTAAAGAAAAATCAAAATCACCTATATATAAGATGTCAAACTCCTTTTCCAAATTTATCACTTTCATTTGACAAAGAGGAAGAGGATCCTTGAAGGAGAGAGGGGAATTGAGGCCAATTTGTGGCTAAGGAGAAGAGGCAATGCGCATAGGAGACAAGGCACTGCGCGTAGAGCAGTTTGAGGAGGCGTTGCGCAAAGAGGCCGGAGTGTTGTGCATAGGGACGAAGCACTGTGCATAGGGTAGTCTCTCCAGTGAAAATTTGAACGGCGTTGCACACTTGTAGGTGGCGCTGCACATAGGGCTAGCAAGTGCCAAAACACCCTATCAGCCACTCAAAATGTATTGTTTGCCTTCTATAGCTTATAAACAAGTAAGTGTAATCTCTGAGCTATCCTCTTGGCATTCAATTCATCATTTTGAAGTTGGTTTTCTATTTCAAAACTCAAACCCTAGATTGCCTACAAATCCCTCCACCTTTTCCTTAAACCCTAATTCCCTCAAACACATCCCTCCACCTATTCCTTGAAACCCTAATCCCTCCTATAAATCCATCCATATCCCTTTTACCCTAATTCCCTCAAACAAATCCCTCCATATCCCTTATTCCCTAATCCCCAAAGCAAAATCCTAAAACCCTATTTGCTAAACAATCCTTACCAAGAAAAAATACCCTCCTTCTCACTCTCATATCATATATATTTCATCCTACATTACATAAGTTCATCTCCCCTTATATTTCATCTCCCCTTCCCCTATCCCTAATCACCAATACTCACTCCTTCATTACATTCTCTAGGGTTACATAGCTTCAAAATTCGACAAACATGGACAAAGAGGATCGAGATTATGAGGAGGAGGAAAACAGTGGTAGTGAAAGCATGGGAGATGAACCTCAACATCAGAGAAAACCACATAAGGGAGGTAGAATTATCAGAGAGGAACCATCCAACATCAGAGAGTTACAGGCTTCTCATATGACCGTCACTTGCTTCAGGCATCTAGGGTGTTATGAGTTTTGTGAGCAGGTGGAAAGAGTTCAACATCATCCTGAGCTGACTAGGCTTTTTGTAGCCAATCTCTGTGATAACAAGGTAACTCTTGCCGGGGTGACATTTACAGTTTCATCCTCCATCATTGTTGATGCTACAAGGATTCCAAATGTGGGGGAAAAATGGTATAAGGCACAAGATTTGGATGAGCACTACTATGAGCCATACATCAAATCCAGGTACAAAAATGAAAAGAAGAGGACCTTTCCTTTCAAGTTCCTTGAAGACAAGTATGCCCTTATGATGAGGATCATTATGAAGTATTTTACATGTGAGGGAAGATTTTATAGATTGTACACCTATCACATTAGGCTTCTTATGCACTTCACAAGGGTGAAAATGTTGAAAATCCCTTATTTCTTATTCAGGAACATTGAGAAGATGGCCTACATTGTACAGAAAAAACCATACCCCTAGCAGATGAGTAGTATCTATCATTATTCCCTGATTAAGATGATTTTGTTGCATCATATCAACCTCCTAAACATCTCCTGGGATACATTTATTGCCAATGACATCTTCAATGGTCCTCAGATTCCTCCACCAGTGCCTCAAGAAGCAGAAAGGCCTTCCAGCAGTGTTAAAGTAAAGACAGATAAGAAGGTTAAAGAGACTAAAGCTATTGAGGAGCCATAAGCCTACAAGACATATCAGGGAGGGGCTAAAAAGTTGTTTGCAGCAGATAGGCAAGTGTTTACTCCACTTGATGTGGAAGGGGACTTGCCTTGTTCATCAGCTCATAGGCAAATGCTTTCTCCACAAAATGTGGAAGAGGCTTTGCCTTCTTCATCGACACAATAGGTACAATAGGTGCAACAACTACATAAAGGGAAGGAAAATATGCTGGAGGAAAGCCTTAATGGTGAGGAGGAAAGGGATTTTGATTTGATGGAATATGATGAACCATAATAACCACACATCCATCATGGTATTGAGATAGTTGACTTGGAGGCCCAATATGAGGCAACAAACGAAACCATAACCATAAGGGAAAGAGATGCACAAATCCAAGAACTGATGGACAACTTGGCGAGAGCTAAGTATTTCATTTCATACCTTGAGCAAGAGAACAAGCAGCTAAGTGACAAACAAGTCCTCATGGGGCTGGAACTTCTCAAAGAAAAGAGGCAAAGTGACAAGGTCAAGTTAGTAATGCAAGAGGAAGAAACATCGGCTACCTTGACGGCAAAACAAAGAATTGAGAAGGAAATTGAGGAGTATAGAGAAACTTGGCTTGACAGGGTCAATTTTCATTTGGAGAAGCTAATACAAAAGGCCAACAGGGATAATCAAATCATCAGGCACATGGCTCGCCATTACAGGACCCGGAACAATATTTGCAACATAAGGGTCAAGCAAATAAAAAGAAGGCTAAAACAAGCACTCAAAGGCAAAAAGGAGGATGATAGGCTTATATTGCTTACTGAAGCTTCCTTGTCTAACCAAGACACTTGATGGTGGTGTTCTCCACAAATTTTGCGCAAATTTTCAAGAATTTTTTCCTTTTGAAGAATTTGGCAATTTTTGACACATAAATTTTGGCTTGTGGCGCTGTGCTTTTCCTAGGGACATCCAATGAGGGAATGGTCAAAATTTTTGGATTCCTAATGATGATTACATGCACCTTGAGAATTTTCTAAGCTTTTAGAGTAGAAATGGTCAACCAAAAGGTCAAAAAACACCCAAAAAATAACATTTATGCCCTTTTTTGGACACACAGAAGCAATCTTGGGAGAATCAATTTTTGAAAGGTCAAATGAGATTCCAATGAAAAACCTCAAGATGTTCTGGAAAGAATACTTGAATAGATTTCGAATGAGCTATCATGAGCTTAATTTGGACACCAGGAAGGCCTCCAAAATGGCCCTACAAAAAGTGTTGCGCATAGAGCTTGGGCGCTGCGCATAGGGCAATTTTATCCTGAATTTTCACTTCACTGTGCCATGACTGTAGTTTTGAGTTTTCTCTCATGGATGATGTTTTTACTGATGTAAATAGTAACTAGGCATGTAAATAGGATGGATAATAGTTACCAGAAGGTAGATTCATTAGATCAAAAGCTATTTTGAGGACAAATGAATAAGTTTCCTCCCTTTTAGAGGCAAGTTGTTAGGTTGCCTAGATTCTAGTTTCTTGTTCATTTTTTGATGGATTAGTTCCTCATCCTAGGGATTCGACCCCTAAGGATGGGAGGAGGTTGAATCAATGTCTATAACTTCTTCTTATTTCTCATTGTAAAGGGTTGGACTCAATGGGATGCTGAGGCTTTGATAGACAACATTTTGTATCAGTTACAGTAGGAGATTAATGAAAAATTGCAACTATTTCTTTGGGATCCATGTGGTATGATGCTTGGTTCAGTTTTTCTTATGTTTTCATGTGTTAAAATGTATTGTTGATTCCATTTCATCATTTCATGCTCTTTAAGTGGATGTTTTCAAGTTGATAGGTAGAACCCATAATATTTATGCTCTGTTTTGGGAAAATATTCATAGTCTATGTTTTCTTTCAGTTTAGGAAGAATCCATGTTGCTTGCATGCTCTTTCTAGCTCCTCACTTGTCTTGAATCACCTCACCCATCAAACCCTAGAATTTTGAGCCTTGTGCCTACCTTGCCCCATTGAACACCCTGCAATTTTGACCTAACTTCCTTGCCCTAACTGTTTGGCTCCTCTTGATCCAGCAAAACCCTTCAAAATCAAATCAAACCTTGTGCTACTATACCTAGCCTAATATCATTTTCTGGATCTAGTCATCTTGGCTGAGATCCTTACGGAGAGAGCCCTTTCCTCGCCTAGTAGGGCTAGCTACTTGGCTAAGCGTGGTTTGTGGTTACCCTGGCATTGCCTTCCTTTAGCCTGAGGTTCAATCCATGTGATAATAGGTCCTCTCGGAAATATCATCAATTTTGGCAATATCCTAGCCCCTATGCTTAGTGTTTCAATATTTGGAGGTGTAGTAGTTGCCATACATATATGTGAGGGATCATCTATGTGGTACTAACATTGTGGTTGCAAGGTCGTAAGTGTAGTCATGTTGCACTAGACTCCCTCTTCAAGTTATTGTAGAAGTGTCAAGACATCCCTCAAGAGATATCCAATGCATTTGGGAGGAAATAACTAAGACATACCCTTAATATCAAGTGAGATCAACATTATTAGGTAAAGAAACCATGAAAGTATCATAGTGGACCATATTTAATGCTAGGGGCACCAAAATACTTCACACAAACCTTGCCTTCAAATGTCATTCTAGCTGATGATTTGTAAGCAAGTTACCACACTTATGTTTGTGATGGCTATTCATTAGCCCTATTAGGTGTTTCCAACCCTAAGGGGAAGGAAAGTTCCCAGGAAGACACATCAATCCACAGGTGCATGTGATAAAGGTGGACATGGAATGGGAAAGACTTTAGGGACGATGCCATTGCCTTGGTACCAATTGAATGGGGCTGAACATATTGAGTGTAATGATGAGAATATGGAACAATCATGGGGGCTTCAGTTACCCTTTCTTCAACCTATTTTTACCACCCCTCTGGTGTGCCTTTTACTTCAATGATTTTTCTTTTTCTTTCTTGCATTATCTTGGGTAACTTGCTTGCTTGATTCTTTCAAATACCCCTTAAATAGGTAGTGGTTTCTCACTCATCGGGGTTGGGAATTTCATAAGTTCCTTATATTTAGATAGAGCATGATATGCAAGGAATTGGGTGATGGCTAATGAGGGGAGTCGAGCTCAGTCCAGGCCTTTGTCCAAACACTTTACTTGTCCTAGCTATATTTTGATTTTACATTTTCTTTCATTTGTGGCTATAAATTATTTTATCTTTCTTTCAGTTGCATCAACCTCTTCTAGGCCCTTACTTAAAGATGAGGATGAAGGGTGCCAATACCGGTGACAAACGACAATCAACCCAAAAAATGGAAGTGGATACAAAGGATTGTTTTAAAGTGATAAGTTTGAATTACCTTGGGCATGTTGTATCAATCAGTGCCTCCTATTTGTGCCCCTCCTAGATGGTGAAAAGGAAAGGCCTTAGGGAAGGTCACATTGGACTAGGGACAAAGGAATCACCTCTTAGGTGAAGTGTGGGAACAAGGATACAATCAAGAGCGGTCAATCATCTAGCTAAACCTGTGATTCATATTAGAATTCCCTTAGCATTAAATGAAAGAAAATGATTATAAAAATGGTTAGTGTACCTTATAATATATGACCCACCTTCCTTCATGTATGCTAGGTGAGGAAGAAATCATTGACCAAACATATGTGGAGATCTCTGAGGCATAACTATATGTCGATCATACTAGGGTTGCTGGTTGTTAGGTTGTCATTTAGGAGAAAAAAATTCTCCTAGTGGTTATCTGCTTGGGTGGGAAATAGTCACCTTGTTAGAACTTAGACATAATATCTAACAAGATACAAGCCTTTAATTGTTCATTATATTCAACAAACATCAATTTGTTGCATTTTGGATCTAAGTTGATATTTCCTCATATAGAATTAGAACATATGCTACTGGAGCAAAAATATTTCAAGTTGCAACCATGTAGTTTTCTTGTGGACTAAGCTTCCATTGGTGTGACATTCCATCCTACCTTTGGTAGGATTCCTCTTGATCTGGTACACTGCAATGTGCACTCCTTTCACTCAGTACCTGTTTTGAACTTCCCTACATCCCAACAATCATCCTATTTTTTCCTTCTCACAACCCTAATTTGTTGAGGTGTATATGTTGCAGAAACAAGTCTTTGGATACCTTCCTCCTTACAAAATTGACAAATTCATTAGAGTGGAATTAACATTGACTCTCAGACCGAATGATCTTTATAATTTACTTGATTTCTTTTCTTCTGTCTTAATATTCTTAAATTCAACATATGCATCTGACTTAATTTAAGAAAGTAAACCCACATCTTCCTAGAGGAAACATCTACAAAGAGAAAAAATACATTGCACCAAATATTTACAGTCACCTCAATGGACCACAAATGTCATAGTTGACCAGTTCCAACATTGCCTTAGCCCTTCAAGCATTCTCCTCATATAAAGCTAATCTATGTTGCTTTCTAGCTAAACAATCTTTGCAAAGATCCCCCTTTTCATCTACATCTAGCAAACCAAGCACCATAGTTCAACCAAATATAATTTAAAACAATCTTCATGTTGGAAACATTTATTTTCACATCTTATAAATAAAAAAATTCAACTCTCAAAACAAGTGCCCTATTCTTCTAACCATAGTATATCTGCAGTGCTCCATTAGCCTGTTGATATTCCATGATGTTGTCTTCATTTTCTTATGCTTTCTAGGGCATCAAATGAGTTAGAATTTGTCCCTTAAGAAATGAGTGAAATAGTCATGCAAGCTGGGAATATTTGGATTTTTTAAGGCCTACACTGGATCATGAGGTGAGCAAGACCTCTTGTTTACATTTGTTCAGGAAGGTCTTTGAGAAGAACATGTTGGGTCTTTGTTTTGTTTCTAAAAGGATTATGGCCTACTGATGACATGTGCAACCTTGGCAGGTGGCTAAGAATCTAGACATGTCTAGCTAGATGAGGCCTTATTGTTTTGTGAATTATTTCTTCCCACCTGTGTTCAACATTCCTTTAGGAAGATTTTGAGTGGTTGGTTGAGCATGAGGAGCTTAGGGTTGTCAGTTGTCTAGTTTGGACAAAAAGGAATGTTTCCAAATCTTGTGGTCAAGGGTCTGACACCTAAAACACGTGTTGGGTAGATTATTATATTGCATTGGTTGGTGGAACATTTTATCTAGAATAAGAACATATTATTTGAGGTCCATGGACATATTGACCTTGATATAGATACATTTTTACATCGCAAGGTTGTAAAACCTCAGGCTTGTGATAGTTAAACTCCTTAATAGGATTGGTGAGAATGGAAAAAATTGCACAGTTAAGCTTCAAAATTCAATCCATATCAGGTAATGTAATTGAAAAAATTTCTCAACAAAACATCTTTGGCCCAAGGCTGCTTGGAAGAAGGAATTAGGAGTGGGAGTGACAATTTTCAAAAACTTCTAGGTCAGGAAGTGTTTTCGTTCTATATTTTTGAGGTTGAGGGAGTAAACACATAGGACAACATCAAAACCACTTTGGAAGATGGGATCTAGCCCTGCCATCTTCAGAGATGGATCTATCTATTTAATTTAGCTTTGTTTAATGTAAGTTTTAGGCTAGTTATGATTGTACTTGTTTGTTTTGTTTGAAAGGTTTGGTTGATTTGAGTGTTATAATTCCATTGGGCCATGGATCTTATAGACTAAACTGGATTTTTGCATCAATTTTTAAAGGAGTTCTCACAGGGCAAGCTAGGTTGCACTAATTGGATCTTTTTTCAGAAATTAAATGAATAGTGGTAAAGTAGAAGTGTAAGGTTCAGTGGAAACCAAGGAGCGATTAAGAATTCCTTGATCTAACTTCAGTGGAAAACATTAAAATTATCAACAACCAAAATAGGGTGCTCTCAGTAACAAATCTTATTTATCACAGTTTATGTTGATTAATTCAGAAATTTAGAATAACGGAGAAAGGAAAAACAATGTTTAAACAAATAGACAGAAGAGACACATCACCATTTAGTACACCACATGAATCTTGTAAAAGGTCCTTGTATTATTGATGCTCCAATTGTTGGGTGTGGAGCCTGATTATCTTCTATATTCAAAGGTATCGCCACATAGGACCCCAGTTCGAAACCGTAAAATATTCGCTGCAAGGGGGGTCCAAGGGGGGGAGGGCGGCTGCGACCTTTGGGAGCCCCCCCCTGGCGGGGGGTTTCGGGGGCAATGCCCCGAAGCTAAAAACAGCTATAAAATTGCCTTGTAAAAGTATAGTAATTTCTAGTCAATCTAGGCCGTTCATTAGGCGGAAGATCTGACGGTAGAACTTATGTTTAATTTAGGGTTTTTTGCCCTAGAAGGCAACCCCTCTCTTTGTATGAGGGTATTGTATTTGAGGCTGTGAGATAGATGTGTATTCTGTGAGCGAGAAACAGAGAGGTGAGACTGTGAGAGAAAACAGAGGATATTACAGTGGATTTGCTGTAGGTTGTGTCTCTTCATTTTGCTGGATAATAAAAAGGAAGGACTGGTTGTTCGGGGTGGACGTAGCCCAAACTGGATGAACCACGTATATCTGTGTGTTATATACCTAGGGGGGATAATATGGGGTACCAAGGGAGGTACCCAAGGTAATAATGTAATAATGGGATGGGCCATAGTAATAAATAAGGTGGTTAACCCATGCCATGTAAGGGACCACAAGTAGTTAATAATAATGTAATGGGCCCATGGTATTAGTTGATGGTATGAGGAAACCATGGTAATGATGCATGGTATTGTATGTATGAGGCCTATATAAAGGCTAGAGACTCCACATATGAGATGACGAGAAGGATTATTGTATGAACAGGCATATGGCTTGTGGAGTGTTCTCCTTCCTTAAGGAGTGAATGTATGGTGTTGCCCTACCATAAGGGTTTGACCAATAAAGTATCATTTCATATTATCTTTGGGTTTATTTGCATTATCTTGTATTTTTGTATCTGATCTATAATATTCTTGGGTTAGATCTACAACAAGTGGTATTTAATGTTATATACCTAGGGGGGATAATATGGGGTACCAAGGGAGGTACCCAAGGTAATAATGTAATAATTGGATGGGCCATAGTAATAAATAAGGTGGTTAACCCATGTCATGTAAGGGACCACAAGTAGTTAATAATAATGTAATGGGCCCATGGTATTAGTTGATGGTATGAGGAAACCATGGTAATGATGCATGGTATTGTATGTATGAGGCCTATATAAAGGCTAGAGACTCCACATATGAGATGAAGAGAAGGATTATTGTATGAACATGCATATGGATTGTGGAGTGTTCTCCTTCCTTAAGGAGTGAATGTATGGTGTTGCCCTACCATAAAGGTTTGACCAATAAAGTATCATTTCATATTATCTTTGGATTTATTTGCATTATCTTGTATTTTTGTATCTGATCTATAATATTCTTGGGTTAGATCTACAACAAGTGGTATCAGAGCTAATTTGGAAAAGGGTTAGATATACAACAATTGGTATCAGAGCTACAACAATTGGAATCAGAGCTACAACAAGTGGTATCAGAGCACTTTCTTGGGCAAACCGTGGAGATCTTTTTTTTTCATTTTTGCAGGGTTTTTGGGGCGGCGAGTTGCAGGTAATATCTGTACGTTTTGGTGAAAGATTTGTAAAATCTAATTGCAGATCTGTATTAATTGTGAAAAAATACCCAAATTAAAAAAAAAAATCAGTTGAATCGGAGTCCGGATGAAGGAGATATCGCTGATCTAAAAATCAGTGGGGTTGCAGACAATTTTCAGGGCAGCGAGTTTTGCGGCGCAGATCTAGAAGTCCTGGTGCCAGATCTGCAAGATCTAATTGTAGATCTGGAATATTTGGGAAAAAACACATGATTTCAAAAAAAAAATCAGTCGAATCGGAGTCCGGATGAGGGAGATATCGCTGATTTAAAATCAGCTCTTTTTGCAGAAATTTTGGGTGACGCCGGGAGCGTAGCAGCGCAGATCTGGAATTCTAGTGCCTGGATCAGGATTTTTATCATATGGGCAGATGCAGAATGATTGTTCCATTTCCAAAAATAGGTTATAATAGAGATTCTGAGCAATATTGACGGATTTGTGGCCATTTCAAATTTTCGCCAAGTTTTTTCAAAACCCTCTTCATGGCTTCTAGCAAGGTTCTATATTTTACAGGAACAGATGATGGTCCTACTATTGAAGAATTTATACAAAGATACAAGTCCTCACATGGGAAATATTGGAGGCTTCCAATAGTATGTAGTATGAGAGATGAGGCAAAAAAGTGGTGGTTATCACTTGACCACCATCAGAAGATGGCCAACATCTCAGATGCAGAATTTGAAAAAGTCTTTTTGGACAAATGGTCTCGGGCTAGAAAAAAGGAGAATGAGACACATAAGGGTTTAATTGCTACGGGTGTCTCCTTATTGCAGGTTCATGGATTGATTCAGAAGGAGAAAATCATTGTGTATATAAATCCGAGTTGCAAGCAAAATCTCATAAATATCAACTTGACAAAGAAATTGCAAGTCCCAGCAAAACAAATTGAAAATACACAGGTAGATGATAAGGATGTTCAAATCTATAAGGATTTGAAGCTTTCTATGGATAAGTATGTGTTTCATGGTGATTTTTATGCTTCAGAGATGGATAATATCGATGTTGTTTTGGGATATCCTTGGATGGAATCTGTGGGTACTATCAATATTAATGTGCAGAAGAAATTCCTGAAGCTATGGTATAAAAAGAAGAAAATTACATTACAGGATATTTCCATCCATAAACAGGTAGAGCACATGGAGGCTGAAGCAGAAGATGTTCAAGGGACTGACATATCAGATGATGAGCCCTTGATGATCGACAATCAAACACAAACAGAGGTTGCAGAAGAAAAGGTTACAGGTGATGATACATCAGAGGAGGGCTCAGTGGTTGAAGTCATATTGACAAAGAAGACACCACAACAGGCACCACAGCAGGGTGAAGTCAAGCAAAAGCCATCGTGGGTTAAAACTTCAACATATCATCACCCACATCACCCAGCGAGACAACCATCAAGATGGAAACCAAGTCGTCACATGACGGATCGCGAGGAGAGAAGATCCACCCACTGCACATCAACACAGAAGAGCTGCCACGGTCAACTTCCATCTCAAGCGAGCGAGGCACCAGCGAGATCGAGGGTTCACCTTTCTCTTGGATGGCTAGATGCACGTGCATGGTATCAGTGGACTACTCTTTTGAGTAGATCTTATTATTTGTGTTCTTCCCATGTTTCGGGGATGAAACATGCTTAGGGGGGTGGAATGTTATATACCTAGGGGGGATAATATGGGGTACCAAGGGAGGTACCCAAGGTAATAATGTAATAATGGGATGGGCCATAGTAATAAATAAGGTGGTTAACCCATGTCATGTAAGGGACCACAAGTAGTTAATAATAATGTAATGGGCCCATGGTATTAGTTGATGGTATGAGGAAACCATGGTAATGATGCATGGTATTGTATGTATGAGGCCTATATAAAGGCTAGAGACTCCACATATGAGATGAAGAGAAGGATTATTGTATGAACAGGCATATGGCTTGTGGAGTGTTCTCCTTCCTTAAGGAGTGAATGTATGGTGTTGCCCTACCATAAGGGTTTGACCAATAAAGTATCATTTCATATTATCTTTGGGTTTATTTGCATTATCTTGTATTTTTGTATCTGATCTATAATATTCTTGGGTTAGATCTACAACAAGTGGTATCAGAGCTAATTTGGCAAAGGGTTAGATATACAACAATTGGTATCAGAGCTACAACAATTGGAATCAGAGCTACAACACTATGTCTCTCTTGTTTTGTGCGTTTTCCGTGTTTATATTTCTGCAATATTTTATGTGTTCCATTGCTCCGAAATATATAATTTTCTAACAACTGGTATCAGAGCCGAAGGTCTATTTGGCTGATAAACTCGCAGGAAAGAAGGGTTCCTGGTTCGAGTGGGAGCAATGGCGGAAGATGGTAAGTTTAGGGTCGAGAAATTTAACAGCCAAAACTTCTCGCTGTGGAAGATGCAGATGGAAGATTATCTGTATCAGAAAGATCTATACCTACCATTGGGCGGAAAAACAAAGATGCCGACGGGTATGAAAGACGAAGAACGGAACCTTCTCGATAGAAAGGCACTCGGAACAATACGGTTGTGCCTTGCTGCGTCAGTCGCCTTCAACATTTCGAAGGAAACCACGACAGAGGGTTTGATGCAGACGTTGTCAAAACTATATGAAAAACCCTCGGCCTCAAACAAGGTATTTCTTATGAAACGGTTATTTAATATGAATATGTCGGAAGGTGGATCTGTTGCAAACCATTTAAATGATTTTAATACAGTTACAAGTCAGTTAAGTTCTGTAGGGGTAAACTTTGATGATGAAGTTAGAGCTCTGTTATTCTTGTGCTCATTACCAGAAAGTTGGAATGGTTTGGTAATGGCCATTAGTAACTCCGTTTCTGGATCTAGTACTTTAAAGTTTGATGATGTTGTCGGTGCTATCCTTAGCGAGGAAATGCGACGGAAAAGCTCCGGTGAGACATCGGGAAATGCTTTGAGTGCAGAGTCTAGAGGAAGAAAAATGGAAAGAGGAAAGAGCTCAGGATATCACAGTAAATCAAGGAAAGGCAGATCCAAGTCCAGATCAGGGATAGTGTGCTGGAAATGTGGAAAGAAAGGACACCTAAAGAAAGACTGTAGATCTCGGAAGGGAAAAGAAGGAGATGCACAGCAAGAAAACAATCATGAAGCAAATGTGACAGGTGAGGTGTTACAAGATGCTTTGATTCTTTCTTTCGAAAGTATTACTGATTCCTGGGTGGTAGATTCAGGGGCTTCATTCCATGCCACACCTGATAAGAAATATTTTCATGACTATGTTCAAGGAGATTTTGGACAAGTTCGTCTAGGTGATGATAAACCCTGTAAAATCGTTGGAATGGGTAAGGTTCTTGTAAAACAACAGAATGGAAACCAATGGCTATTAAAGGAGGTAAGGCATGTTCCAGATCTAAAGAAAAATCTAATTTCAACAGGGCAGTTAGGCGGTGAAGGTTGTGTGACAACTTTCACAGATAAAGCTTGGAAGGTCACTAAAGGGGCCCTGATAATAGCAAAAGGCGAAAAGGTTGGTACATTGTATTTATGCAATGGTATTTCTAACTCTGTTAATGCTTTAACTTCCAGAGGAGCAGATGCAGCATTATGGCATCATAGGCTCGGACACATGAGTGAAAAGGGGATGAAGATTCTTCACTCAAGGAATTTGTTGTTGGGTTTGAAGAATGTTGATTTGGACTTCTGTGAGAACTGCATTTATGGAAAACAGAAGAGAGTAAGATTTCTCAGAGTTGGGAAAGAAAAGAAGAACGAAAAATTAGAGCTTGTGCATACAGACGTATGGGGACCTGCTCAGGTATCATCTCTCGGTGGCTCTCGTTATTATGTTACTTTTATTGATGATGCAACTAGAAAAACTTGGATTTATTGTATTAAGAATAAATCTGATGTATTTGATACTTTCAAGAAATGGAAAGCTTTGGTTGAGATTGAGACAGGAAAGAAATTGAAGTGTCTTAGATCAGACAATGGAGGTGAATATTGCAGCAAAGAGTTTGATAGGTACTGTTCAGAGCATGGAATTCGCAGAGAGAAGACAGTTCCAAGAACACCACAAGAAAATGGTGTGTCAGAAAGGATGAACAGAACAATCATGGAGCGTGCAAGGTGCATGAGATTGCATGCAGGATTGCCTTTACAGTTTTGGGCAGATGCTGTAGATACTGCTGTTTATCTAATAAACGGAGGGCCTTCAAGTTCCTTGGATGGTGGTGTTCCAGAGGAAGCATGGACAGGTAAAAAGGTAAACTACTCTATTTTAAAGCCTTTTGGTTGTGAGGCCTTTGTCCATATTGATAAAGAAAATAGAACAAAGCTTGAGGCAAAGTCAAAGAAATGAACCTTTATTGGATATGGTGTTAATGATTTTGGTTATCGCTTATATGATTATGAAAATCACAAAATCATTAGGAGCAGAGATGTAATATTATATGAAAATGTCTTGTATAAGAATCAGTTGCAGGAAAAGAAACAGGAAAAGGAAAACAAGGAATACGCAGTTCTTGATGAAATCACTGAAAAAGTAAAGGTGCCTGAAAATAATAATAATCAACAACCACAACAACAACAACCACCACAACAACAACAGGCACCCCAAACACCTGAAAGTGGTGTTAGAAGATCTACCAGGATAGGTAGACCGCCTGAACGATACTCTCCTTCATTATATTATTTATTGTTGACTAATTCCGGTGAACCCGAATGTTATGAAGAAGCAATGCAGGTTGAAAGCAGGAAGAAGTGGGAGGTAGCCATGGAAGAAGAGATGGACTCCTTAATGCATAACCAGACTTGGGATTTAGTCAGGTTGCCTATAGGAAAAACTACATTGAAGAATAAATGGGTTTACAGGATGAAGGAAGAAGATGGAGGAAAACAGAGGTATAAAGCTAGACTTGTGGTGAAGGGGTTTGCACAGAAGAAAGGTATTGATTTTGATGAAATATTTTCTCCTGTTGTTAAAATGACTTCAATCAGAACTATTTTAAGTCTTGTAGCAGCTGAAGATTTGCATCTTGAGCAGTTAGATGTAAAGACAACCTTTCTCCATGGGGATTTGGAGGAAGAGATATATATGCAACAGCCACAAGGATATGAGGTGAAAGGGAAGGAGAAACTAGTGTGCAGGTTGAAGAAGAGCTTGTATGGCTTAAAACAGGCTCCAAGGCAGTGGTATCTAAAATTTGACAAGTTTATGTCTGAACAAGGTTATACTAGATGTCACTCTGATCATTGTGTTTATTTGAAAAAGCAAAATGATGGCAGCTATATTATATTGTTACTGTATGTAGATGACATGCTTGTTGCAGGATCTAACATGCAGGAAATAAATGTGCTCAAAAGAAAATTGGCAAATTCATTTGCAATGAAGGATTTGGGAGCTGCGAAACAAATCCTTGGTATGAGAATAACTAGAGACAGGAAAAATCGTAAATTAACATTGTCTCAGAATGAGTACATACAAAAGGTGTTGAAAAGATTTAACATGCACAATGCAAAACCAGTTAGTACACCTTTTGCTAGCCATTTCAAACTTAGCAAGGAAATGTGCCGAAAGACCCAAGAAGACATGGATTATATGTCTAAAGTTCCATATGCATAAGTAGTTGGAAGCTTAATGTATGCAATGGTCTGCACAAGGTCTGATATTGCACATGCAGTGGGAGTTGTAAGCAGGTACATGAACAATCCAGGAAAGGAAAATTAGATGGCAGTGAAATGGATTCTCAGATATTTGAAAGGTACCACAAATCAAGCATTATGCTTTGGTGGTTCAAAGATCTCCCTACAAGGATATGTTGATGCAGATATGGCAGGTGACAGAGATAATAGGAGGAGCACTACAGGATATGTATTTACTGTTGGAGGAACAACTGTCAGTTGGGTTTCAAAAATCCAAAGTGTTGTTGCACTTTCAACAACAGAAGCAGAGTATGTTGCTGCTACAGAGGCTAGTAAAGAAATGATTTGGTTACAAAGGTTTATGGGTGAATTGGGTAAGGAGCATGATATGGGCACGTTATACAGTGATAGCCAAAGTGCCATTCATCTTGCAAAGAACTCAACATTTCATTCCAGGACTAAACACATACAGCTCAAGTACCATTTCATACGATCAGTGTTGGAAGATGGAGAGTTGAAGCTGGAAAAGATACACACTAGCCAGAATCCTGCAGATATGCTAACAAAAGTTGTAACCAGGGAGAAACTGAGAATATGCTCAGTTTCAGTTGGTCTTCAAGGATGACGATGAAGATGAGAAACAACCAGGTCCAAAGAGGAGTCATTGTCCAGCAAATGGAGCAGCGGTGGAGTTGCTACAATTAGTCTCCAAGTGGGAGATTGTTGGGTGTGGAGCCTGATTATCTTCTATATTCAAAGGTATCGCCACATAGGACCCCAGTTCGAAACCGTAAAATATTCGCTGCAGGGGGGGTCCAGGGGGGGGGGGTGGCTGCGACCTTTGGGAGCCCCCCCCTGGCGGGGGTTTCGGGGGCAACGCCCCCGAAGCTAAAAACAGCTGTAAAATTGCCTTGTAAAAGTATAGTAATTTCTAGTCAATCTGGGCCGTTCATTAGGCGGAAGATCTAACGGTAGAACTTATGTTTAGTTTAGGGTTTTTTGCCCTAGAAGGCAACCCCTCTCTTTGTATGAGGGTATTGTATTGAGGCTGTGAGATAGATGTGTATTCTGTGAGCGAGAAACAGAGAGGTGAGACTGTGAGAGAAAACAGATGATATTACAGCGGATTTGCTGTAGGTTGTGTCTCTTCATTTTGCTGGATAATAAAAAGGAAGGACTGGCTGTTTGGGGTGGACGTAGCCCAAACTGGGTGAACCACGTATATCTGTGTCTCTCTTGTTTTGTGCGTTTTCCGTGTTTATATTTCTGCAATATTTTATGTGTTCCATTGCTCCGTAATATATAATTTTCTAACACCAATACTTTGAAAATTACAATATGTAGAAGGAAATTACATTCGGAAATCAAGCCTTAAAACTTCAAACAGTGAATTGTTTATAATGAAAATTACAAAAATGCTTTACAAAATTGTTGTCAAACTGACAGTGTATTATTATCCTGATTACAAACAATATCATCTAATCCTAGCAGAAGAATAGGCCACGTAGGTTGTTGAACATAAAGGTGGCCCTGTTTTGATGGTTTTGGTTGTTGAGTCAACACAAAACAGTGTTGTGATGCTGCACTGACTGTCATGTTGTCTGTTGTGCTTGCAATTGTTTTTCTATTGCTGAATTGTCCTTCAATCCAATAAATCGACCAATTATTCCCATCTGCTTTCATTTGGTATTGTCAAATTTGTTACCCTGCGATAGATTTCATCTACCTTTGTGTATTTGGCAAAGGTCGACTCCATATTGAAAATGTGTTTTACTTTGTTTTGTACATAGAAATCATTTGACATGGTTTCTAAAAAGGATTTTGTTGTCATACTGCCTTTAATCCCATTGACCTTGATGCTACTTCCAACCTCTCTTTCATCTTCAGGACATAGTCTTCCTGAGTGATCAATTTGTCATTTATAACATAAATGTTGGGCGGTCCCTTTTGGATTAATGCTTCAATTGTGAACCTGTTTACTTGCAGCTCCAAGGTTTCACACCTTTCTTCCAGCTGATCAATGAGATTTCTCTTTTTCAAGACTTTCTTGACTTCCTAAATGGTGGCAGTTCTATCACTGATCCCTACCTCTTCAAGCTCATACTTGGACTTTGAGTTTATGAACTTGATTATGTTAGAGGCTTCTGTGGGCATCTCTCCCAGCTTTTCTCTTCCCTGCACAATAGTTTTTGTATCCTTTTCTATCATCTCTTTCTGCTCAAATATGATTTGGACAGAAGGCCAAATCTCATTCATAAAGTCCAGGATATTCATCCAAATGGTTTATGACCAATTGAAGTGTCTCTCTCTACCTTTTGCAACTTCTCCAACAACCTCTAATATTTCTGCATTTCAGTGACCAGAGTTGCTTATTTTTTGGCCTTTGCACTTATAGAGCCTTGAGTTGGCCATGCAAAGTCTCAATTTCCTTTGACTGGAGTGACATGTTCTCCATTGTATTTGTTACTTGTTCAACACTCACAGTTTGAGTGGAAGAAGTGGATGCAGTGGTTGTCCCTTTTGATGGAAGTTGAGAAATAGGTATGGGATCCAAGGGGACAATGGCCATCTTCAGACTGTCTTCCTTCTCCTTTATCATTTTCTCCATCACTGCCTCCATCTGCCTAATCTATATATTCTGTTCTATGATCAATTTCATCATATATGCTTTTTGTGCTTCACCTTCTTCAATATCCTTGGTCATTGGATCCTCTGTGGCTGGCTTCTTGCTTAAGGCTGCAATGTCCAGGTTCTTCTTTTTGATAATCCCCTCAATAGCATTGACATCTTCGGGATCATATCCTATTTTAATCACCAAGTCTTCCAAAGACTTGATCCTGTTATCTTTAGCTAAGGAGGACATTTTCTCCATTTTCAACTATGACTTGACATTTGCAAAAGAAACTTGCAATTTAGAAAGTGACATAGGAGTGTTAGTTAAAGTGGAGGATATCATTTCACCAGTTTTCTTGTGCATCTCCATTTGATCAATGGGATGTATGTCCTTTGTTATGAATTCAAAAGTGGTGCTCTTGCAGTCTGCTGCTGATTTTGGCCATGGAATCTGGGCCTCAAGAAAAGCCATCTGCATTTTGCCATGCTCTGTGTCAAAGACTAACAACAACCTACTTTGTGAGATGGAGGTCTGCTTCTAGAATTGGTTATAAGTTCTATTTTTTAGAATTTCATTCCTGAGCTTTATCTCCCTGTACCTGTCAAAAATTGTCTTCTCTTTTTCTGTTTGGACATTTTGTGATTCTAGCTTAGTTTCCTTGTGACCTTGTGAAGATGAAGGTCCAGTAGGAGATGTTGTGAATTTTCTAGTTGCAGGTGGTGAATCTATGATGATGATGGCAACCTGCTCTTCAGTTTCTTTGTCCAATTCTACTCTAGGAGTTAACTTTTCTCTCTTCCTGTAGCTGATCTTGAATTCTTTAGCTTCACTCCCAGTTGTTGATGATGATCCTTCCTCCCTCTGTCTTTTGCTTAATTTTTCCTGAGGAATAGGAGTCTGCAAACTAGAAGTAGAAACATGTTTTTATCTCATTATCAATTAGGTCCAAAAGATTACTGGTTGCTAGTTTCCTGCATCATCAAGCTTTTGCAATGCAAAATTGAATTTGTCTGCCTGATAATAGAGGAACATATAAATCAAAATAGAGGTGTAACTGAACACCTGTTCTGTAGGAAATTTGATGAACTGTTCATGAATACTATCAACCAAGAATTTACTGAAATTAAACACCAAGGAGGGCTTGCTGTCTGTGGAAAATATGGAGAGGAATCCTAAAATGGGCTCATCTACCCACTGATCAGAATAATAGCCTAAAATGTAGGAAATCATAGATATAATTTTCTTGGCTTGGTCAGGGAAGATGGAAGAAGGACATGGAGGATTCATTTGGGTAATTGGGCATTCTCTAGTAAGAAAATCTCAAAGATTCTGGCTTTGGTGGAAAAATCTAGCTTTTGATAAAGCTGGGTGAGGGCTTCTAAGGAGAAAGGAGCAACATTTTCCACAGTGGGGGCCAACATCATTTGGTCAATGGATTGGGCTATAATTATGAAGAGAATGTCACCTGTAGGGGCAATGATGGCTCTTTGGGTAGGGACATAGCAAGCTTGACACCTTCTGGTAAATTCTGGGGCTTGGAATGTCAAGGGGAAAATATAATGGGGGAGGTTGGACTCCCAGAGCCCAATTTCATCGGTTTTGTCTGTGTGTTTATCTTCCAGCCAGCAATATAACTCAAGAAAATCACAGTCACATTGGGATTCATTTATCATGTAATCCCTATTAGCTAAAGGTATATGATCTAAATCCACAGAAGGGGGAATCAAAGGATTAATAGGTTTATCTTGAGTCTTAGTCTTTGGAGGCATGACTGTAAAAATCTATGAACGAGATGAATTTACAGAGGAGCTTACCGAGCACAGTTGAATAATAGAACTGTTAGGTGAAAAGGAAGAGGAAATGTCAGTTTCTATCGTGATTTGGTCTCAGAAAAACTCTGGAAGTGATCGCTGTGGAAAACTGTGAATAATAGAAGACAAACAATAAAATGCAAGAGAGTGATAGAATGAGCAATAAAGAAAAGAAAGAGATGGGTTAAACACGTTTTAAATGTTGCAGCGAATCACCCCATTGAAATGGTGCGGGACCATTACACTTGAACGGTTACCTGGGAGAATTCACATTTAGTGGAGAACGGTCGTTTTGGTCGAGAAAACATTTAATTGGTTTAACAATTATGCAACGTGGAAAATGGAGTGTTGGGTTGCATTATATTCTTTCCACGACTATCCACCCTAGTTAACCGAGGGGTTAGAGGGGGGGCAGAGCCCCCCCTTTGTTTCGCCGATTGCACAACAGGGGGGTCACAAGGGGGGCAGCAGTCCCCCCTATCTAGGGGTTTTGAGGGGGGCGGGTATCCCCCTCTACGAAGTTTGAGGTAGCACCCCAGGGAAATTTTTTTTTGGACCCTATATTAGGTAGGCGAACCTACCTATGGTTTTGTGCATGGTTTTCGCACATGGTTTTGGGCGCGATGGTTTTCGGTCCATGGCATTAGATGCTTCTACATGTATAAATATGTATTGTAACATTGAAAGGAACATAATGAAAAATCAAGCTGGTAGTCCTGGTTTTGGGATCCATGGGAAAATATCTGTGTATATTTGTTTTATGTGTTATGCTATCGCCTTTGTTTATTTTTTGTTTTTTAGTATTCGTATGCAGGTAATTTATGTACGGGGTTAAAACCTACATTTGGTATCAGAGCTATTTTGGCTTCAAGGGGACGCCTTTGTTGCTGAGGGGTTTCGCTCGGGCCTATGGTAGACCCTGTTCAGTGGGAGATCTGTTGGATCGATTCTGGTGGTGAAAGAATATGGCGAGCAATGGAAAGATAGAGATCAAGAAATTTAATGGTCAGAGTTTTGAGTTATGGAAACTCAAGATGTATAATCTGCTGGTGGATAAAGATCAATGGATTGCAGTAGATACAGGTACTAAACCAACAACAATGTCTGATGAAGAATGGAAGAAGTTGGATCAGAAGGCAAAGAGCATAATCCGATTGTGTGTCTTAGATTCAATATTGCTAAATGTATCGGGGGAAGCTACAATGAAGGCTTTCTAGGACAAGTTAGGGACTTTATACCAATCTAAGTGATCCGAATTTAAACAGGAATGCAACAAATTACAGAGATAACCATAAACACATAGATACAACAGAAATAATACTTCACTTCATTAATGTAAAATACTGAAATATGTTTACAAACAAAAATGGAAATAAACCAGCTAGGGCGATGGTAGCTTATCTCTAAGAAGAGATGTGGCAGCTACATGCCTCTGAACTCCTTACAATGAGGCTTAGGGGCCTTTTATTATTGAAAAATAAGAGAAAACCCTAAATAACCAAAACCCTAACTCGAGGAGATGTAACACTAAGAATTTATGGGCCCTGTTGGGGTGAGTTGGACAACCAACTTCCCGGGGTCGTGACTTGGTCATATTATCTCCGTTTGACGTGCATGATAACCCATTTGAAAGATCTCTCCAAGGACTACGATATAAAAGACAATTTTAGACAAAAAATTTCTGGTGGTAGATTTCCAAAAAAACGTCGTTTAGGGCCTCAAAACGGCTCCGGAAGTTTAGGACCTGAAAAACTGCTAAAAATAGTAAATTGTGCTACAATTAAGGAAACTGAAAAACTAAAAGAAGCAATGGTGGGGGTCTAGGTGGAATTGGTGGGTGGTGACCAATATCCACCTGGATCATTCCTCCCCCCTTAGGAAGCAATGGTCCCCATTGCGTTGAGTTCCTCCATGAGATGAGGAAACTTCTGCTGAACTTGGTCCGTGGTGAAGGAGTTGGCCTGCTTTGAAAGCTTGATACAGTTGGATATTCTATTGGCAAGTGTGTTTGATCTGTGTGTCCATGATCTGATCAGTTGCAACTTGTTCCATGCAATCTGGATTCAACTCTGTGGGTGTGAGTTGTTCTACAATATCGGATTTGTCTAGTAATGGTGGAAAGTATGGTCGAAGGAAGTCCACATTGAAAATTGGGTGCAAGCCAAGGAATGGGGGAATGTTGAGCTCAAATGCATTTTTTCCCACAGACTTGGTAATGGTGTAAGGACCATATCGGAGTGGTCTAAGTTTTCGATAGACTCCAGTAAGGAGTTCCTTTTGCAAATGCAACCAGACTTTGTCGCCCACCTGAAACTTGTGTGGCACCCGATGTTGATCATGTCACTGCTTGTACTTGGAATTTGATTTCTCTAGAATGTCATGGACTTGCTGGCGAATATGTTGGATGTGCTCAATGAAGCTATTTCCCTCATCTGTTTCAGACTGGACATGAGCCGAATCTGCATGAGTAGCTGCAAATGGCATGGCCACATCAATGGGACATAATGGCTGGAATCCCAAGCCCACCTGAAAAGGGCTGTGGCCAATCGAGCTGTGGAGAGCCAGGTTGTAGTTATGCTGAACATAGGAGAGGCTCTCGTCCCATGTGTGTGGATTCTTTCAGTTGTACATGCGCAGAATGTGTACGATCATCCTGTTGACAATCTCTGTTTGGCCATTAGTTTGAGGATGGAAGGTTGTGGACTTACTGAGTTTGGTGTCCAGCATCGACTAGAGATTGGAACAAAATGTATTGAGGAACTTGTTGTCTTGATCTGAGATGATAGACTGCGGGATCCCAAAGTGTACCCACACTCGTTCAAAGAAGAGTTTAGCAATGGCTTCTATTGTGATATTCTTCTTGCAAGCCGCCATAATGGCCATCTTCGAGAACTTGTTGATGACCACAAAAACACAGTGATTTCCATGCTTAGTGGAAGGAATTCCTGACATGTAATCCATGGAGATGGATTCCCAAGGTCGACTAGGGGTAGGCAGTGGGGTATAGAGGCCTTGATTCTTGATGGCCGATTTGGCAATGACGCAGGCAGTGCATGATCTGATGTACTTCCCGTCATCCGGTCGAAGATTTGACTAATAGAAATACTTCTGTAGTACTTCCACCATTTTCTCGACCCCAAAATGCCCAACAACCCGACTATAGTGTGCTTCCCAAATCATCTTGGCACGCTCGCTTGAAGGAACAAAAATGTGACCCAGGTGGCATAACAAGGCATCCTGGAGGTGAAAATCTGGAACATGTTGACCCTCCAAGGGTGTCTGTTATGTGTGGCCAAATTCTGGGTCGCTTTTGTAGAGATGTGGCCAATCAGAAGTCTTGTGCCCACAAGAGTTGAGCACGGTGGTTAACACCATGATCGGTGGTCTACTGAGGTAATATGCAACATTATTGGTGCCGCCATTCTTATATTTGATATTAAAATGGAACTGTTGCAGGTATTTAGACCACTTTTGATGGCGGTCATTTTGCAATTTCCCTTGGGTCTATATGAACTATAGCGGTCAGTGGTCTGTGTGGATGACCGTTTCCTTCCCCAAAATGTAATGCTTCCATTGTCGGCAGGCCTGCACAATGGAATACATCTCTTTGTCATAAGTGGGATACTTTCGAACTATGTCTGTAAGTGTTTCAATGTGATATGCCATTGGATGTCCGTGTTAAGTATGGACTGCCCCAATAGCATAGTCAGAGGCATCTGTCTCGACCTCAAATGGTTGTTGCAAGTCTGGTAAGGCGAGCACTGGTGCTGAGCAGAGGAGATATTTCAAATTTGTGAATGCCTTCTGTTGAGATTCAGACCAAAAGAATTATGCTTTCGCTCCTCCCTTGGTGACTTGACTCAAGGGCCAAGTGATATGAGAAAATCCCAACATGAACCTACGGTAGAAGTTGGCAAGACCTAGAAAGCTGCGGAGCTCTGTCAGAGTGGTTGGAGATGGCCAATCCCGAATGACTTGGATCTTGGCTGGATCCACATGCACCCCCTGTTCATCAATAATGTATCCTAGATACTGAACCTAGGTCACGACAAAAGTGTATTTCTCCAAATTGGCACATAACTTGTGTTGCCGCAGTGTTTGGAGAACCTGTCGGATGTGGTGGAGGTGCTCTTCCCAACTATGGCTGAACATCAGGATGTCATCCAAGTATACCACTAAAAATGAGTTGGTGAATGGCCACAAGATGTCATCCATTAGCCTCATGAATGTTGCAGGAGTAGTCGTCAATCCGAAAGGCATAACCAACCATTCAAAAAGGCCCTCCTTGGCTTTGAAGGCAGTGTTCCACACATCGAAGGGTTCGATTGGTACCTGGTGATATCCTGACTTCAAATCAATCTTGTTGAAATATTTTCCCACCTTCAGTTGGTCCAGAAGGTCATCAATCCATGGGATCGGGTACCTATTACGGACAATGATCTTGTTCAGTGCCTGATAGTCAATAAAGAGTCTCCAAGTCCCATCCTTCTTCTGTACCAACACAATCAGGTTCCCACAGGACGATGAACTTGGATGGATGTGACCTTTCTACAACAACTCCTGAATCTGCCTCTTTATTTCATCGTTCTCCAGAAGGGAGCGCTGATAGATTGGTCCATTGGGCAGCAGCGCACCTGGCGTCAGATCGATGGAGTGCTTGACTTGACAGTGCAGAGGAACCCCTGCGGGGGAGGTGAAGATGTCCTCATACTCCTCCATGATCTTGTCCATCTATAGTTTTCATGTGGAGGGTCCCTGTCTGGAGGTCGTGGCCACTGTCTTCTTCTTTCCTCGAGGGCATATCATCAGGAAAACAAATTTCCCGGTTTTGGAAATGATCTTACTGCATTGTTTTGCAGTAACCAAAGAGATGGCGGTAGGTGGTGCTACCTCCAGTATCTTCTACAACTTATTTCCCAAAGTAACAATAACAACACGGGGCCTTGATTCATACACAGCATGTCGCTTCCACAAGTATGGTTGTCCTAATAATACATCACAAAATTCAAGGGGAGCAATGTCACACAATACCTCATCCATGAAGGGCTTGATGTTGAATGGAAGGTGACATTGCTGGCTCACGCGAATAACCTGTCCTTGGTGAAGCCACCTGATGGTGTACGGTTATGGATGTGCTGTGGTCAGTAAGCCTAGCTACTTCACAACCTCTACCAAAATGAGGTTCTTTTGGCTCCCGCTGTCGACAATGAACTATAGTGGGGAACCCTTTACCCATATATGGGAGTGGAAGAGATGCTCCTCCTCCTTTGGATCTTCGAGTTCCTCCTTCTATATCTTCATGGTGGCAATGGTGGCATTGGGCTCCGCATTGATAGTCTGCTTCCCTTTGTCATTCCCCTTGTCAGGTTTTGACTTAGAGTCAGAACATGCATCTGATTCTGAAACCTTTAGCTCGGCCACCGGTGACTGCTTGGCCTGACACTCACTTTTGTTATGAGTGGAGCTCTTATGGAACTCACACCACTTTCTTGTGTCCTTTTCCGACTTCGCGGCGGTGTTTTTGGCTTGCAGCTTTAGCGGGTTGTCTTGGGCCGCCCCGCCTTGGCTTTGTCCTTTGTTCTGTGGTTTGGGGGCACCATTCCCTTGCTTTGGATTCGCAGATCCAAAGTCTTGCTTCTTCTGTTTAAACTTTTGCTCGACCTTGACATCATATCGGTATGCCATGCCGAGCGAGGAGATGTTTAGAAATTCTATTTCTTCCTGGATGTACTTGTGCAGGAAGCCACAGTATTTGAGTATCAAATGCTGCTCCGAATCCTTAATACCAAACTTTGTGCCAAGGGTATGAAAAATATTGGTAAACTCTAGCACGTCTTGGTCCCTTCCTTGCCGCAGCGCGGTCCACTTTATGTATCAATCCTCATAGCTTCCGACAGGGTAGTAATGCTCCTTGATGGCATCCTGGAATGAATTCCAATTCGGTGCGGCTGAAAATAGTGAGCCTATACTTTCATCCTTTTGCTCGCAGTAGGTTTCCCACTAGTCCTTGACATATGGGGCTACTTTGAGAAGAGCAAAAACAATCTTTTCCCGACTGGAAAAATCATGAATAAAAAAATAACCCTCTAGCATATTTAACCATTTATCGATGGAATCTGCGTCTTTCTGACCCTCAAATATGTGGATTTCAAAATTAACTTGTACCTTAAATGGCGTGGAATTTCCAGAGTAGCTGTTGGAAGCCGATGCATCGCCCATGGGTAGTCGCTAAAGGATCTGGGCAAAGTTGTCCATCATCGCGTTCCTTTGTCACTCGAGGGATTCTTCAAGCAATATTTTGATAGGATCTCCTGCCCCCTCATCTTTCTTTTCATCCACCATGGGAGGCTGTCGGGATTTGCGAGGCTGGTCTTGCAAAGGTTCAACCAATTCAAGTCCTAACTCCTTATATCCTAACCTCATTGGGGACATGAAAAGAAAAACAGAGAAAAAAAAAGCAGACCGCTCTAATACCACTGATCCGGATTTAAACAGAAATGTAACAAATTACAGAGATAACCATAAACACAGAGATGCAGCGGAAATAATACTTCACTTCATTAATGTAAAACACTGAAATATGCTTACAAACAGAAATGGAAATAAACTAGCTAGGGCAATGGTAGCTTATCTATGAGAAGAGACGTGGCGGATACATGCATATGAACTCCTTAAAATGAGGCTCAAGGGCCTTTTTATTATTGAACAATAAGAGAAAACCCTAACCAACCAAAACCCTAACCCGACGAGATGTAACACCAAGAGTTTATGGGCCCCGTTGGGGTGAGTTGGACAACCAACTTCCTAGGGTCGTGACTTGGTCATATTATCTCCGTTTGACGTGCATGATAACCCGTTGGAAAGATCTCTCCAAGGAATACGATGGAAACAACAATTTTGGACAAAAAGTCATTGGTGGTAGATTTCCAAAAAAATGTGTTTTAGGGCCTCAAAACGGCTCCAAAAGTTTAGGACCCAAAAAACTGCTAAAAATAGTAAATTGTGTTACAATTAAGGAAACTGAAAAACTAAAAGAAGAAATGGTGGGGGTCTAAGTGGAATTGGCAGGTGGCCACCAATATCCACCTAGATCATTCCTCCCCCCTTAGGAAGATTTTGTCCCCATTGCGTTGAGTTCCTCCATGAGATGAGGAAACTTCTGCTGAACTTGGTCCCTGGTGAAGGAGTTGGCCTGCTTTGACAACTCGATATAGTTGGATATTATACTGGTGAGTGTGCTTGATCTGTGTGTCCATGATCCAATCAATTGCAGCTTGTTCCATGCAATCTGGATTCAACTCTGTGGGTCTGAGTTGTTTTGCAATGTCGGATGTGTCTACTAATGGTGGAAAGTATGGCCGAAGGCGGTCCACATTGAACACTAGGTGTAGGCCAAGGAATGGGGGAATGATGAGATCAAATGCATTGTCTCCCACAGCCTTGGTAATGGTGTAAGGACCATATCAGAGTGGTCTGAGTTTTTGATAGGCTCTGGTAAGGCATTCCTCTTGCAAATGGAACTAGACTTTGTCGCCAACTTGAAACTTGTGTGGCACCCGATGTTGATCATCTCGCTACTTGTACTTGGAATTTGATTTCTCTAGAATGTCATGAACCTGCTGGCGAATATGTTGGATTTGCTTAATGAAGTTGTTTGCTTGATCTGTTTTAGACTAGACATGAGCCGAATCTACGTGAGCAGCTGCAAATGGCATGACCACATCAATGGGACATAGTGGCTGGAATCCCAAGCCCACCTAAAAAGGGTTGTGGCCAGTCGAGCTATGGAGAGCCCAGTTGTAGCTGTGTTGAACATAGGGGAGTCTCTCGTCCCATGTGCGTGGATGCTTTGAGTTGTACATGCGCAGAATGTGTACGATCATCCTGTTGACAACCTCTATCTGGCCATCAGTTTGTGGATGGAAGGCTGTGGACTTAGTGAGTTTGGTGTCTAGCATCAACTAGAGATTGGACCAAAATGTATTGAGGAAACTGCTGTCTTGATCTGAGATGTTAGACTGTGGGATCCCAAATTGTACCCACACTCATTCAAAGAAGAGTTTAGCAGTGGCTTCTACTGTGATATTCTTCTTGCAGGCTGCCATAATGGCCATCTTCAGGAACCTGTTGAAGACCACAGAAACACAGTCGTTTCCATGCTCAGTGGAAGGAAGGCCTGACATGTAATCCATGGATATGGATTCCCAAGGTTGACTAGGGGTAGGCAGTGGGGTATAGAGGCCTTGCTTCTTGATGGCCAGTTTGGCAATGGCATAGGCAGTGCATGATCTGATGTACTTCTCGACATCTGGTCGAAGATTCAAGCAATAGAAATACTTCTGCAGTACTTCCACCATTTTCTCAACCCCGAAATGCCCAGCAACCCAACTGTAGTGTGCTTCCCAAATCATCTTGGCGTGCTCGCTTGAAGGAACACAAAGGTGACCCAAGTGGCATAACAGGGCATCCTAGAGGTGAAAATCTGGAACATGCTGGCCCTCCAAGAGTGTCTGGTATGTGTGGCCAAATTCTAGGTCGCTTTTGTAGAGAAGTGGCCAATCATAAATCTCATGCCCACAAGAGTTGAGCACGGCGGTTAATGCCATGATCGGTGGTCAACTGAGGCAATCTACAACATTATTGGTGCTGCCCCTCTTATACTTGATATTAAAATGGAACTGTTGCAGGTATGTGGACCACCTCTGATGGCAATCATTCTGAAAATTCCCTTGGGTCTGTATGAACTGCAGGGGTCAGTGGTTTGTGTGGATGATCATTTCCTTCCCGAAAATGTAATGCTTCCATTGTCGGCAGGCCTACACAATGGAATACATCTCTTTGTCACAAGTGGGATACTTTTGGACTGTGTCTGAAAGTGTTTCACTGTGATATGCCACTGGATGCTCGTGTTGAGTAAGGATTGCCCCAATAGCATAGTCAGAGGCATCTGTCTCGACCTCAAATGGTTGTTGCAAGTCTGGTAATGTGAGCATTGGTGCCGAGCAGAGGCAATATTTCAACTCTATGAATGCCTTCTGTTGAGATTCAGACCAAAAGAATTTTGCTTTCGCTCCTCCCTTGGTGACTTGACTCAAGGGCCAAGTGATATGAGAAAATCCCAACACGAACCTGCGGTAGAAGTTGGCAAGACCTAGAAAGTTGTGAAGCTCTGTCAGAGTGGTTGGAGATGGCCAATCTCGAATGACTTGGATCTTGGATGGATCCACATACACCCCCTGTTCATCAATAATGTATCCCAGATACTGAACCTGGGTCATGCCAAAAGTGCATTTCTCCAAATTGGCACATAACTTGTGTTGTCACAGTGTTTGGAGAACCTGTCGGATTTGGTGGAGGTGCTCTTCCCAACTCTGGCTAAAGATTAGGATGTCATCCAAGTATACCACTACAAATGAGTTGGTGAATGGCTGCAAGATGTCATCCATTAGCCTCATGAAGGTTGCAGGAGCACTCGTCAATATGAAAGGCATAACCAGCCATTCGAAAAGGCCCTCCTTGGCTTTGAAGGCAATCTTCCATACATCAGAGGGTTCGATTGGTACCTGGTGATATCTTGACTTCAAATTGATCTTGCTGAAATATTTGTCCTCCTTCAGTTGGTCTAGGAGGTCATCAATTCGTGGGATCAGGTACCTATTACAGACAATGATCTTGTTCAGTGCCCAATAGTCAATACAGAGTCTCCAAGTCCCATCTTTCTTCTGTACCAACATGATCGGGCTCCCACAGGGTAATGAACTCGGACGGATGTGACCTTTCTACAACAACTCCTGAACCTGCCTCTTTATTTCATCATTCTCCAGAATGGAGTGCTGATAGATTAGTCCATTGGGGAGCGATGCACCTGGGATCAAATCGATGGAGTGCTTGACCTGACAGTGCAGAGGAACCCCTGCGGGGGAGGTGAAGATGTCCTTGTACTCCTCCACGACCTTTTCCATTTGTAGTTGTTGTGCAGAGGGTCCCTGTTTGGAGGTCGTGGCCACCGTCTTCTTCTTTCCTTGAGGGCGTATCATCAGGGAAACAAATTTCCTGGTTTTGGAAATGATCTTACTGGATTGTTTTGCAGTAACCAAAGAGATGGCAGTAGGTGGTGCTACCTCCGGTATCTTGTACAACTTATTTCCCAAAGTAGCAACAACAGCACGGGGCCTTGATTCATACACAACATGTCGCTTCCACAAGTATGGTTGTCCTAATAATACATCAAAAACTTCAAGGGGAGCAATGTCAGAAAATACCTCATCCGTGAAGGGCTTGATGTTGTATGGAAGGCGACACTGTTGGCTCATGCAAATATCCCATCCTTGGTGAAGGCACCCGATGGTGTACGATTGTGGATGTGCTGTGGTCAATAAGCCTAGCCGCTTCAAAACCTCTGCCGAAATGAGGTTCTTTTGGCTCCTGCTGTCAACAATGAACTATAGTGGGGAGCCCTTTACCCACATATGGGAGTGGAAGAGACGCTCCTCCTCCTCTGGATCTTCGGGTTCCTCCTTCTAGATCTTCATGGTGGCAATGGTGGCGTTAGGCTCCGCATCAATAATATTCTTCCCTTTGTCATTCCCCTTGTCGGGTTTTGACTCAGAGTTAGAACATGCATATGATTTTGAAACCTTTAGCTCGGCCACCGGTGACTGCTTGGTCCGACACTCACTTGTGTTGTGAGTGGAGCTCTTATGGAACCCACACCACTTTCCCGTGTCCTTTTTAGGCTTCGTGGCAGTGTTCTTTACTTGCAGCTTTGGTGATTTGTCTTGGGCCGCCCCACCTTGGCTTTGTCCTTTGTTCTGCGGTTTGGGGGCACCTTTCCCTTGCTTCAGATTCACAAATCCAAAGTCTTGCTTCTTCTGTTTAAACTTTTGCTCGACCTTGACGGCATATCGGTATGCCGTGCCAAGCGAGGAGATGTTCAAGAATTCTATTTCTTCCTAGATGTACTTGTGTAGGCAGCCACGATATTTGAGTATCAAATGCTGCTCCGAATCCTTAATACCCAACTTTGTGTGAAGGGTATGGAAAATATTTGTAAACTTTGGCACGTCTTGGTCCCTTCCCTGTTGCAGCGTGGTCCACTTTATGTATTGATCCTCATAGCTTCCGACAGGGTAGTACTGCTCCTTGATGGCATCCCAGAATGAGATCCAAGTGGGTGCGGCTGAAAATAGTGAGCTTGTACTTTCATCCTTCTGCTCACAGTAGGTTTCCCACCAGTCTTTGACTGGAAAAATAATATTTTCCCGACTGGAAAAATAACTCTCTAGCAGATTTAACCATTTATCGATGGCATTTGCATCTATCTAACCCTCGAATATGGGGATTTCAAAATTAACTTGTACCTTAAATGATGTGGCATTTCTAGAGTAGCTGTTGGAAGCCGGTGCGTCGCCCCTGGGTAGCCGCTGAAGGATCTGGGAAAAGTTGTCCATCATCGCGTTCCTTTGTCACTTGAGGGCTTCTTCAAGCATGATTTTGATAGGATCTCCTGCCCCCTCATCTTTCTTTTCATCTGCCATGGGAGGCCTTCGGGAGTTGCGAGGCTGGTCTTGCAAAGGCTCGACCAGTTCGAGCCCTAACTCCTTATATCCCGACCTCATTGGGGACATGCAAAGAAAAACAGAGAAAAATAAAAAGCAGACCGCTTTGATACCACTGATCCAGATTTAAATAGGAATGCAAAAAATTACAAAGATAACCATAAACATAAAGATGCAATGGAAATAATACTTCACTTCATTAATGTAAAACACTGAAATATGCTTACAAACAGAAATGGAAATAAACCAGCTAGGGTGATGGTAGCTTATCTCTGAGAAGAGATATGGCAGATACATGCCTTTGAACTCCTTAAAATGAGGTTCAAGGGCCTTTTTATTATTGAACAATAAGAGAAAACCCCAGACAACCAAAACCCTAACCTGAGGAGATGTAACACCAAGAGTTTATGGGCCCCATTGGGGTGAGTTGGAAAGCCAACTTCTCGGGGTCGTGACTTGGCCATATTATCTCCTTTTGATGCACATGATAACCCATTGTAAAGATCTCTCCGAGGAGTACAATGGAACAAACTATTTTGGTCAAAAATTCGTTGGCGGTAGATTTCCAAAAAAATGTCGTTTAGGGCCTCAAAACAGCTTCGGAAGTTTAGGACCTGAAAAACTGCTAAAAATAGTAAATTATGCTACAATTAAGGAAACTGAAAAACTAAAAGAAGCAATGGTGGGGGTCTAAGTGGAATTGGTTGGTGGCCACCAATATCCACCTGGATCATTCCTCCCCCCTTAGGAAGCAATAGTCCCCATTGCGTTGAGTTCCTCCATGAGATGAGGAAACTTCTGCTGAACTTGGTCCGTGGTGAAGGAGTTGGCCTGCTTTGACAACTCGATACAGTTGGATATTCTACTAGAGAGTGTGCTTGATCTATGTCTCCATGATCCAATCAATTACAGCTTGGTCCATGCAATCTGGATTCAACTCTGTGGGTGTGAGTTGTTCTGCAATGTCGGATGTGTCTGGTAATGGTGGAAAGTATGGCCAAAGGTGGTCCACATTGAACACTAGGTGCAGGCCAAGGAATGGGAGAATGCTGAGCTCAAATGCATTGTCTCCCACAACCTTGGTAATGGTGTAAGGACCATATCAGAGTGGTCTGAGTTTCCGATAGGCTCCGGTAAGGCGTTCCTTTTGCAAATGCACCCACTTGAAACTTGTGTGGCACCCGATGTTGATCATGTCGCTGCTTGTACTTGGAATTTGATTTCTCTAGAATATCATGGACCTGCTGGCGAATATGTTGGATGTGCTCAATGAAGTTGTTTGCCTCATCTGTTTCAAACTGGACATGAGCCAAATCTGCGTGAGTAGCTACAAATGGCATGGCCATATCAATGGGACATAGTGGCTGGAATCCCAAGCCCACCTAAAAAGGGTTGTGGCTAGTCGAGCTATGGAGAGCCTAGTTGTAGCTGTGCTAAACATAGAGGAGGCTCTCATCCCATGTGTGTGGATGCTTTCAGTTGTACATGCGCAGAATGTGTACGATCATCCTGTTGACAATCTCTGTCTAACCATCAGTTTGAGGATAGAAGGCTGAGGACTTAGTGAGTTTGGTGTCCAACATCGACCACAGATTGGACCAAAATGTATTGAGGAAACTACTATATTGATCTGAGATGATAGACTGTGGGATCCCAAAGTGTACCCACACTCATTCAAAGAAGAGTTTAGCAGTGGCTTCTGCTGTGATATTCTTCTTGCAAGCCGCGATAATGGCAATCTTTGAGAACCTATCGATGACCACAAAAACACAGTCATTTCCATGCTTAGCGGAAGGAAGGCCTGGCATGTAATCCATGGAGATGGATTCCCAAGGTCGACTAGGGGTAGGCAGCGGGGTATAGAGGCATTGCTTCTTGATGGCTGGTTTGGCAATGGTGCAAGCAGTGCATGATCTGATGTACTTCCCGACATCCGATTGAAGATTCAACCAATAGAAATACTTCTACAGTACTGCCACCGGTTTATTGACCCCGAAATGCCCAACAACCTGACTATAGTGTGCTTGCCAAATCATCTTGGTGCGCTCACTTGAAGGAACACAAAGGTGACCCAGGTGGCATAACAGGGCATCCTGGAGGTGAAAATCTAGAACATGCTGAGCCTCCAAGATTGTCTCGTATGTGTGGCAAAATTATGGGTCGCTTTTGTAGAGAAGTGGCCAATCAAAAGTCTCATGCCCACAAGAGTTGAGAACAGTGGTTAATGCCATGATCGGTGGTCGACTGAGGCAATCTGCAACATTATTGGTGCTACCCTTCTTATACTTGATATTAAAATGGAACTGTTGCAGGTATGTGGACCACTTCTGATGGTGATCATTCTGCAATTTCCCTTGGGTCTGTATGAACTGCAGGGGTCAGTGGTCTGTGTGGATGACCGTTTCCTTCCCCAAAATGTAATGATTCCATTGTCGACAACCCTACACAATGGAATACATCTCTTTGTCATAAGTGGGATACTTCCATACTATGTCTGAAAGTGTCTCACTGTGATATGCCACTGGATGCACGTGTTGACTAAGGACTGCCCCAATAGCATAGTTAGAGGCATCTGTCTCGACCTGAAATGGTTGTTGCAAGTTTGTTAATGCGAGCACTGGTGCTAAGCAGAGGCGACCTTTCAACTCTATGAATTCATTCTGTTGAGATTTAGACCAAAATATTTTTTCTTTTGCTCCTCCCTTGGTGACTTGACCCAAGGGCCAAGTGATATGAGAAAATCCCAACACGAACCTGCGGTAGAAGTTGGCAAGACCCAGAAAGCTGTGGAGCTTTGTTAGAGTGGTTGGAGATGGCCAATCCTGAATGACTTGGATCTTGCCTGGATCCACATGCACTCCCTATTCATCAAAAATGTATCCCAGATATTGAACCTAGGTCATGCCAAAAGTGCATTTCTCCAAAATTGGCACATAACTTGTGTTGCCGCAGTGTTTGGAGAACTTGTCAGATGTGGTGGAGGTGCTCTTCCCAACTTTGGCTGAAGATTAGGATGTCATCCAAGTATACGACTATAAATAAGTTGGTGAATGGCCACAAGATGTCATCCATTAGCCTCATGAAGGTTGTAGGAGCACTTGTGAATCTGAAAGGCATAACCAACCATTCAAAAAGGCCCTCCTTGGCTTTGAAGACAGTCTTCCACACATCGGAGGGTTCTATTGGTACCTAGTGATATCCTGACTTCAAATCGATCTTGCTGAAATATTTTCCCCTCTTCAGTTGGTCTAGGAGGTCATCAATCTATGGGATCAGGTACCTATTATAGACAGTGATCTTGTTCAGCACTCAATAGTCAATACAGAGTCTCCAAGTCCCATCCTCCTTCTGTACCAACATGATCAAGATCCCACAGGGTGATGAACTCGGATGGATATGACCTTTCTGCAACAACTCCTGAATCTACCTCTTTATTTCATTTTTCTCCAGAATGGAGTGCTAATAGATTGGTCCATTGGGCAGTGGCGCACCTGTGGTCAGATTGATGGAGTGCTTGACTTGACAGTGTAGAGGAACCCTTGCAGGGGAGGTAAAGTTGTCCTTGTATAGCTCCATGACCTTGTCCATCTGTAGTTTTCGTGGTCCCTGTTTGGAGATCGTGGCCACCATCTTCTTCTTTCCTTGAGGGCGTATCATTAGGAAAACAAATTTCCCGGTTTTGGAAATGATCTTACTGCATTGTTTTGCAGTAACCAAAGAGATGGCAGTAGGTGGTGCTACCTCTGGTATCTTTTACAACGTATTTCCCAAAGTAGCAACAATAGCACGGGGCCTTGATTCATACACAGCATGTCGCTTCCACAAGTATGGTTGTCCTAATAATACATCAAAAACTTCAAGGGGACCAATTTCACATAATACCTGCTCCGTAAAGGGCTTGATGTTGTATGGAAGGTGACACTGCTGACTCACGTGAATATCCCGTCCTTGGTGAAGCCCCCTGATGGTGTACAGTTGTGGATGTGCTGTGGTCGGTAAGCCCAACCACTTCATAACCTTTGCCAAAATGAGGTTCTTTTGGCTCCTGTTATCGACAATGAACTATAGCGGGGAGCCGTTTACCCACATATGGGAGTGGAAGAGACGCTCCTCCTCCTCTGGATCTTCGGGTTCCTCCTTCTGGATCTTCGTGGTGGCAACAATGGCCTTAGGCTCTGCATCAATAATCTGCTTCACTTTCTCATTCCCCTTGTTGGGTTCTGACTTAAAGTCGGAACATGCATATGATTCTGAAACCTTTAGCTTGGCCACCAGTGACTGCTTGGCCCGACACTCACTTATGTTGTGAGTGGAGCTCTTATGGAACTCACACCACTTTCCCGTGTCCTTTTTCGGCTTCGCGGCACTGTTCTTTGCTTGCAGCTTTGGCGGGTTGTCTTGGGCCACCCTGCCTTGGCTTTGTCCTTTGTTCTGCGGTTTGGGGGCACCTTTCCCTTGCTTCGAATTCGCAAATCTGAAGTCTCACTTCTTCTGTTTAAACTTTTGCTTGACCTTGATGGCATATCGGTATGTCGTGCCAAGCGAGGAGATGTTTAGGAATTCTATTTCTTCCTGGATGTACCTGTGCAGGAAGCCACAATATTTGAGTATCAAATGTTGCTCCAAATCCTTAATACCCAACTTTGTGCAAAGGGTATGGAAAATATTGGTAAATTTCGGCACGTCTTGGTCCCTTCCTCATCGTAACGTGGTCCACTTTATGTATTGATCCTCATAGCTTCCGACAGGGTAGTACTGGTCCTTGATGTCATCCTAGAATGAATTCCAAGTGGGTGCGGCTGAAAATAGTGAGCCTGTACTTTCATCCTTCTGCTCGCAGTAGGTTTCCCACCAGTCCTTGACATGGGGGGCTGCTTTGAGAAGAGCAAAAATAATCTTTTACCAATTGGAAAAATCATGAACAGAAAAATAACCCTCTAGTAGATTTAACCATTTATTGATGGCATCTGCGTCTATCTGACCCTCGAATATGGGGATTTCAAAATTAACTTGTACCTTAAATGGTGTGGCATTTCTAGAGTAGCTGTTGGAAGCCGATGCATCGCCCTTGGGTAGCCGCTGAAGGATGTGGGCAAATTTGTCCATCATCGCGTTCCTTTGTCACTTAAGGGCTTCTTCAAGAAAGATTTTGATAGGATCTCTTGCCCCCTCATCTTTCTTTTCATCCGCCATGGGAGGCCGTTGGGATTTGCGAGGCTATTCTTGCAAAGGTTCGACCAGTTCAAGCCCTAACTCCTTATATCCTGACCTCGTTGGGGACATGTAAAGAAAAACAGAGAAAAAAAAAAGCAGACTGCTCTGATACCATTGATCCGGATTTAAACAGGAATGCAACAAATTATAGAGATAACCATAAACACAGAGATGGAGCAGAAATAATACTTCACTTCATTAATGAAAAATACCGAAATATGCTTACAAACAAAAATGGAAATAAACCAGCTAGGGCGATGGTAGCTTAGCTCTAAGAAGAGATGTGCTGGCTACATGCCTCTGAACTCCATAAAATGAGGCTCAAGGGCCTTTTTATTATTTAACAATAAGAGCAAACTCTAGACAACAAAAACCCTAACCCGAGGAGATGTAACACTAAGAGTTTATGGGCCCCGTTGGGGTGAGTTGGACAGCCAACTTCCTGGGGTCGTGACTTGGTCATATTATCTCCATTTGATGCACATGATAACCCGTTGGAAATATCTCTCCGAGGACTACGACGGAAAACACGATTTTAGACAAAAAATTGTTGGTGGTAGATTTCCAAAAAAACATCGTTTAGGGCCTCAAAACGGCTCCGAAGTTTAGTACCCAAAAAACTGCTTAAAATAGTAAATTGTGCTACAATTAAGGAAAATGAAAAACTAAAAGAAGCAATGGTGGGGGTCCAAGTGGAATTGGCAGGTGGCCACTAATATCCACCTGGATCACTAAGTCTTTGGTGAATAAATTGTTCCTACAGAAAAAGCTGTATAACCTAAGGATGAAAGATGGAGACTCGGTGACAGAGCATCTGAACGCATTTAATACTATGGTAAGTCAATTATTATTTATTGATATTAAAATTTCAGATGAAGGTAAGTGCATTAGTTTGTTGTGTTCTCTACCAGATTCATGGGATAATCTGGTTATTGCAATAGGTAGCAATGCAACTGCCTTACAGTTTGATGAAATAGTCTCATCCTTGCTAACGAAGGAGATGAGACGGAAAAATATGGAGAGCCAGGATGGCGATGCCTTGTCTATATGAGGATGGTCCCAGAACAAAAACAAGAATAAGTCATTGAGTGGGAGATCTAAATCTAGATGGATATCTAGATCTCCAAGAAAACCTGTAAAGGTGGTGTGTTGGAAATGCGAAAAGGAAGGGCACTACAAAAGGGACTGTAAATCTAAAGCTCCTGAAAAAGGAAAGGGATCTGATGATTCTCCTTCTGCAAAGGCAAAAACCACCTCAGATGAAGGTGGGGATGTGTACTTGGCTTCTTCAAGTACACATGTAGATGATGAGGCATGGTTGGTTGACCCAGGTGCATCTTTTCACTTCACTCGTCATAGAGAGTGGTTTTGCGAGTATGAAAAATATGATGGTGGTGATGTCTTCTTGGGGGATGACAAAAAGGCTAGAATCATTGGTCGTAGACAGGTAAAGTTGAAGTTGCAAGTTGGAAGGGTTAGAACACTTTTGAGTGTTCTGCATATTCCTGCATTGACCAGAGCTTTGATTTCTGTAAGCAAGCTGGATGATGGAGGTGTAAAAACAATGTTCGATAAGGATACCTAAAAGATGGTTCGAGGAGCACTGGTATTGATGCAGGGAGTTCAGATTAGAACTTTGTACAAGATGCAAGGTAGCACTGTTGTTGATGAGTGCAACAGTTTTGTGGTACCTGAAAGTGGAGCAGAAAATCTAGTGGTCTTTGGAGAAAATACTATGCTATGGCATCAAAGGCTCTAACATATTGGAGAGAAGGGCCTTTGAATACTTCATGGTAAAGGTATGGTAGAAGGTATGACTAATAGCATCCTCGGATTTTGATTTCTGTGAAAATTGTGTATATGGGAAGCATAATTGGGTGAGTTTTCCTTCTGGTGGTAAGAGGGCGAAACAGATATTAGAGCTTGTGCACAGTGATGTGTTTGGACCTATGAAGGTTCCATCATTGGGTAAGTCTGTGTACTATGTATCATTTATAGATGACTTCTCAAGGAATATATGGCTATATTTCCTCAAGAATAAATCTGAAGTATTTGACAGATTTAAAGAATTTACGGCTCTGGTGGAAAACCAAATAGAGAAGAAGATAAAGGTGCTGAGGACAGATAACAGTGGAGAATTTTGCAACAAGGAATTTGACGAATTTTGTAAGAAGTGTGGTATAGCATGGTAGAAAACTACTCCATACACACCTGAGAAAAATGGAGTTGCAGAAATAATGAACAAGACATTAATGGAAAGGGAAAGAAACATGCTCACTAGTGCCGGGTTAGGACAGGAATTCTGGGTAGAGGCAGTGGAGACAGCATGTTACCTGGTCAAAAGATCACCTTCATCAACGTTGGAGGATAAGACTCCACAAGAGGTATGGACTGGTAAGAAACCCTCTCTTTCACATCTAAGGGTATTTGGATGCGATGCATATGTACATGTTCCAAAGGAGAAAAGAACCAACCTAGATAGTAAATCTGAAAAGTGCATCTTTATTGGGTATAAGGATGGTTTAAAGTGTTATAAGCTTTAGAACCCAGTAATAAGGAAGGTTGTGTACAACCGAGATGTGGTGTTAAAAGAGGTGAAAGATGTTATTAAACATGAAGTCCAACCAAAGGAACCTAAGAAGATAGATTTTGAGCTTAAGGAGGAAGAATATGACTCTACAGCAGAAGAGGAATCAAAAGATGAAGAGCCACAAACTCCGGGTGTGAGAAGATCATTTCAAGAAAGAAGGCAGCCAGAAAGGTATATTCCATCTACTTTCTGTTCAAATTTTGCTTTATCTATTACCGATGATGATCCCAGAACTGTGAAGGAAGCAGTAGATTTAGAGGATGGCAAACTCTGGAAAGAGGCCATGGTTGGTGAAATGACATCTTTGCACAAAAATGAGTCTTGGGATCTGGTGGAGTTTCCGGCTGGAAGGAAACCCATTGGAAGCAAATGGGTGTTCAAGAAGAAAACAAACGCAGAAGGAAAGGTGGAGAAATACAAAGCTCGCTTGGTAGCAAAAGGTTATTCCCAGGTGTTGGGAATTGATTTTGGTGATATTTTTTCTATTTTTGCCAAGGTAGCTTCTATTAGATTACTTTTATCTGTTGCTGCTAATTTTGATTTTGAGGTAGAACAGATGGATGTGAAGACAACATTTCTTCATGGGCATCTAGAAGAAGAGATCTACATGAAACAACCTGAAGGCTTTGCAGTGAAGAGTAAGAAAGAAATGGTATGCAAGTTAAAAAATTCTTTGTATGGGTTAAAGCATTCACCAAGGATGTGGTATCAGAAATTTGATACATTTATATAGGGACTTGGCTTCACCAGAAGAAAATTATATCACTATGTGTATTTTAAATTAATTGGCAACCGCTTTATTTATCTGGTCTTGTATGTGGATGATATGTTGCTGGTTGGAAATGACAAAGAAATTATCCAAGATTTGGAGACCCAATTGTCCTCCAAATTCAACATGAAAGATCTTGGTGATGCAAACTATATTTTGGGCATGGAAATTAAAAGAGATCGGGAAATGAGGAATCTCTAGTTAAACCAGAGGAAGTATGTCAAGACAATACTACAGAGGTTTGATATGTAGGATAGGAAACCAGTGAAGGTTCCTATTCCCGTAGGTGTGAAGTTATCTGCTGAACAGTGTCCAAAGACACAAGAAGAGGAAGAGGACATGTCTCGTGTTCCAAATGCAAGTGAATTCGGTAGCCTAATGTATGCGATGGTCTGTACTAGACCAGACATTGCACATGCAGTGGGAGTATTGAGCAGGTTTATGTAAAAACAAGGAAAGGAGCATTGGACAACAGTGAAGCAGGTTTTTAGGTATTTGCGTGGCACTAGTGATTATGGTTTGTGTTACTAAGGAAGACCAGGATTGGACAGAGTTTTGGATATCCGTGGCTTTGTTGATGCAAACTAGGCTAGAGATTTGGATCAGAGAAGATCTACAAATGGGTATGTGTTTAACCTATTTGGAGGTGCAGTCAGTTGGATGAGTAAGAAACAATCAGTAGTGGCACTATCAACTACAGAGGCAGAATACATGGTGGCAACTCATGCAAGCAAGGAAGCGGTTTGGTTGCAGAGATTGTTTCAAGTATGGGGTTAGTACAGGGAGATATAAGGATAGACTTGACAACCAAAGTGCAATTTTCTTGGCAAAGAACCCTACTTATCATTCAAATACAAAGCATATTGATGTTCAGTATCACTTTGTGAGGGATTTGATAGAAGACAAAAAGGTGTTGCTAGTAAAGGTGGACACTTTTAAGAATACAGTAGATGCATTGACAAAATTTGTGAGCTCTGAGAAGTTCTCTTGGTGTAGAGAAACAATGGGTGTTGCAGGGCTGAATAAATGACTAAGCTCTCCTGTGGCCCCTTGTGGAAAGAAAACAACAAGTGGGAGAATGTTGGGTTATGTTATATTCTATCCATGACTAGCCACCCTAGTTAACTGAGGGGTTGGGGGGGGGGGCGATGCCCCCCCCTATGTTGCGCTGATTGTGCAACAGGGGGGTCACAGGGGGGGGTGGCAGCCCCCCTTGTCTATGGGGTTTGAGGGAGGCAGGTAGCCCCCCTCTACGGGGTCCAGGGTAGTGCCCCGAGGAAATTTGTTTTTGGACCCTATATTAGGTAGGTAGACCTACCTATGGTTTTGTGCATGGTTTTCGCACATGGTTTTGGGTGCGATGGTTTTCGGTCGATGGTATTGGATGCTTTGACATGTATAAATATGTATTGTAACATTGAAAGAAACACAATGAAAAATCAAGCTAGTTGTCCTAGTTTTGGGATCCAGGGGAAAATCCCTGTGTATATTTGTTTTATGTGTTATGCTCTCGCCTTTGTTTATTTTCTGTTTTTTAGAATTTGTATGCAGGTAATTTATGTATGGGGTTAAAACCATCACAGAGAGTGGTGGAGGAATTGTGATGCAGGCGCAGTAGAGCAGATGAGGGAAAGGTGGTTTCTGGAGGGGGTAGCAGGTGGTTTATGGTTTTGGTGGTGGGGTGCAAAATCACAATAGGGCGACACGTAAGTGATGGGGTCTGGCAAGTGAAGCAACTTTTTGGAACCCCCCCAGTGGTAAAGGTAGGATGATGAGGGGGGCCCGAAAGCGGGTGAGGTCTATTGATCAAGTGTGGGATCACATCCCAATGCCTTCAATGCTGTAGTGTTTTAACCATAAGTGACAAAGAAATCTTTGTTCGCTTGCACTTTTAACCTTTTCTTTCCTGACTTAGGATAAGAGAAAATGAAAACACATAAAGTACTTTATCCATGGCGCATATATTTCCCTTTTCATCATATCCTTAAAACTTAGGATAAAATTTAGATATGCGAATATTTACCACTAATCTAATCTGCCTACCCTTAGCTAAACTAGCATTTTTATTTTTTGTCTCTAGGGTTTACTTATACTAGCAAACCCATTTCATTTTCTTTTATACAAAATGAAAAAAATACCTAACCTATCTCTTATTTCTCCTATTGATCCAGATTAAACAATTGGATCAATGTTATTTTCTACCTAACTAGTGATTTACCTAGATTAAACTTTTGGTCAAGTCTTTATTCTCTATCTTAATTTAAAAAAATTTAAAGGAGTTTAATCATGATTACATTGTATGATTAAAATAAAAGCTAGTGATTATGGCATTTCGAACAAGCTGCACACAAATTTTTATTTTTCAGTAATGAAGAAAAACTATATATGAGTAGTGGCATTTAGACTTGCAACACTTTCAACATTATTCCTTTTTTACTTTTCTTTCTTTTGGTGGGGTTCAATCTTTTCTTTCTTTTGGTGGGGTTCAATCTTTTCTTCTTATTTTTTCAATATTTTTTGTTTTTCTCTTTTTCTTATTTACCCTCTTTTCATTTTTTAATTCTTTTTCTTTTATTTGGAAACAATTGGAATATTGACAAGTATTTACAAAACAAGATTCCTGAGGTACAATACTCAATTACCTTGAGATCCTATAAATTATAGGACCCTAATAGTGGCTCCAGCCGGGGATGGCACTCTCCCTGTGATGTGCCAAGAACATGTGATCAATAGCCTTGAGTGTTCAATTTCAGCAATATCCACATCTGATTTCTTTGTTGCAGTACTTATGGTAACACATCAATAGAAGCTTAGGGCCTTCTTTGCAGGCTTCAACTTCTGTTAACAAGTCACCCCAATCCAAACGCTAAAGACAATGATATTTACAATGATAAATGCTAGGAAAAATTCTATTGCTCTGAGAAATAATGTTTGAGCATCCTCCCATTGACAGGTCCACCAGGGAATTTTTTCCCATCTAAATTTCTAATGAAAAATGCATTATTCCCTCTGAAAGCATAAATGACATAAGGTCCCATCCATAAATTGTCAAAGTTTCCATGCTTCCCTTTATCTTCTCTTCTAGAATCCCACTTTAAGACTTTATCACCCAAGGTGAAATCATTTGCTTTTGTCCTTCTGTCAAAAACATTCTTGATATTCTCATGGATGACCTGAGCCTTATTATAAACTTCTTCCCTAGATTGCTACAACTGGATTGTCTGATCAATTCTCCTTTGAATGTCATTTGGCTCAGCCTAAAATTCTTGAATTAACTTCATGACTGGAACTCCCAAAGAGGATGGAAAAACAACATCAATTCCATAAACCAATTGGTATGGTGACATGCCAATTTATTTCTTTGTGGTGAGCCTATCAGCCCAAAGTGCATTTATGAGCTTTTTGTGCCACAACTTTTTGTTGTCTGCTAATAGCTTCTTGATAATATTTACCAAAGTTTTATTTGAAGATTCAACCAACCCATTACCCTATGGGTAATAAGCAGTTGAATGTCCTAATGTGGTATGGTATTTATTGCAGAACTCTATCATTTTCTTAGAACTAAAGGTTGTAGCATTATCGGTAATAAGCTTGATTGGACAGCCAAATTTAGATACGATATTGGTTTCTAAGAATTTGATGAGAACAACATCCGTGGCTAGTCTAGAAGGAGTGGACTCAATCCATTTGGTGAAATAGTCAGTAGCAGTAAGGATCCACTTATGTTGAGCAGAGGATGGAGGATGAATTTCTCCAATGGTATCCAATCCCCACAGTTGGAAAGGGCTTTCAATAGATATGGGCTTCAAAGGTAGAGGCAAAACTTTCTTTTTCCCTCAAATATTTGACACTTGTGGAAAGAGGTTATCTTTTTATGAACATCTGGGAAAAGTGTAGGCCAGTAAAAACCAGCTCTAAGGATCTTATTGGCAGTGGTTTTCCAATACAAATGGCCACCACAGTCACCCTCATGGAATTTTTGCATTGTTCTTTTTGCATCATCTCTCAACAGACACTTTAGTAGAATACCACCAACATCTTTCCAATATAAAACATTTTCTATGATGTAAAATTTGACTTCTTTTAGCTTCAGAAATCTAGCCTTTGTTTTTGTTAGACAGGAGGAGAAATTAAATTAAATAATTTATAAATAAGGTCTACATACTAGGGTGAGGTCATGAAAGGCTCATCTAGTTGTGGAGTCGCCTGTTCCTCTTGATCATCCAATTCAACTACAAAGTTGATATCTAAAGCATTAAAATTAGATTCAACTAAAAATTTGGCTAATCCTTGTCCTTTGATAAGCTTGGTTGGCTTGATTTCCATATCATATTCCAGAATGATGGAAATCCATTTGCCTCTTTTGCCATCTGGTCCATTCCGTGTCAAAATATATTTAACTAAAACATTTGGTACATAAGCAATTATATGAGAATGAAGGATATATACTCTGAAATCTTTAATTTCTTTTATCAGTGTGAAAGCCTATTTCTCCATTATATTATAATTGAGTGCAGAATCTGTCAAGGCCTTGCTAAAGAAAGCAATAGGTTGTTCAAATCCATCATCATGTTTCTGCAAAAGGACAACTGCGACAATATGTTTAGAAGCAAAAAAAAAAATTATAAATCTTTAGTAAAATATGGACTAATAAGGATTGGTGCCTTTGTTAATTCTTGTTTAACTTGGTCGAATGATTACCTAGCTTCAATGTTCCACCTAATTTCAGAATCTCGTTTTAACATGTTTGTGATGTTTCTGAGAAGTTCTGCAAGGTAAGGGATAAATCTTCTTAGGAAGTTTATTATACCAATAAATGATTGAAGTTTTTTAATGTTTCTTGATGATTTATTTTCATAATAGCTTCAATCATTTTGGGGTCAATTTTAATACCTTCCTTAGATATGACATGACCAAGAAGTTTTCCCTCTTCAAGGCCAAACATCTTTTTCTTAGGATTAAGTGAAATCCCAAACCTTCTACATTTTTCAAATACTCTTCTTAGATGCATCAAATGTTCTTCATCAGTTTTAGAATATATGGTTATGTCATCTAGATATATCACAATAAATCTGCCAATTTCATCAACAAAAGAAATATCCATTGCTCTTTGAAAGGTGGCCCCAACATTCATTAACCCAAAGGGCATCTTCACATACATGAAGGTACCCCATGGAGTAGTAAAGTTTGTTTTATCTTAATCCTATGGATGAACTAAGACCTTATTATAACCTGATAAACCATCTAATAAAGAAATCCTAGAAGATCCAACTACCTTTTGCAGAATATGATCCATTTTAGGTAAGGGATAGTTGTCTTTTAGGGAAACTTTGTTTAGGTTTCTGAAATCTATGCACAATCTGATTTCACCTATTTTCTTCCTAGTTGGCACAATATTGGAAACCCATTTAGAGTACCTAAGAGGAACTATGATTTTAGAATCATACATTCTTTTGATTTCCTTCTCAATTAAAGGCATCAAAACTAGATTTATTCTGTGAAGTTTTTGTTTAAAGGGTTTCTGATCTTCTTTAATTGGAATTTTGTGTTGTATGATTTATGTATCATATGTTTTAAGATATTCATAGCTCCAGGAAAAAACATCACTAAATTCCTTGAATAAAGAAATATATTTTTGTTTTTCAACTGTTGGGATTGATTTAGACAGTTTTATGATTTTGGGGTCTTTTTCAATACCTAAATTACAATATTCCACTTATATTCCCGAGGGCTCAATCTTAGGCTTTTTAGCCACATCATTGAAATCAAATAATTCTTCTAATGGAACTAGACCTCTAGGCAAAACATTATCTTTTAGCTGGAGTGTTTCAAATTCTTCTTTTTCAAGATCTATCTCAAGCAATTCTAGTTTATTTACAACTTTATCTATGGCTATATTTACATCTGAATTTTCTACTTTCCTTTCTAGATTGGAGTGTACAACAATTTGAGTATCTAATTCAGATTCCAAATCAATACTTCATTTTGAAATTCATCTTTGGATTGCATAAAACTTTCAATATGTTTATCATTTCCAAACACTTGCCAACACCTCATGTTATCAGGTATAGCTGAACAATGTTTTACATCCAGTACATATTCTTGATTAGGATAAGGCGTTTTACAAGAACTGGTTTAAAAAGCCAGATTGTTTGGAATGATATTTTGTTTTCTAGGAATTACAGAAAGGTCATATTCAAGAAAACTTTCTAGAAAGTCAAGCACAACATTTCTATATTCTCTCATCCTAGGATATTTGGCTGAATACTCTCCTTTAATTTGTTTGATAATTAATTCAACATCACCTTGAATGGAGATTCTTTTAGCACCTAATTTTTTCAATAACTGTAATCCTAGTATAAGGGCTTCATATGTTGGAAATAATATTGAGAGGGGGGTGAATCAACATTATCTGATCAATATTTTTTCTTTTCTCAACCAGATATATATATACACTACTTTTGTAAAGTGAACTAACGTGTACAAGCAACTATGATTAGAGAAACCAGCGTACACTTAGAAAACTTGTGATTTAGACAATTTATCATGTGTTGATCTTTAAACTGCGTCATTAGTAACTTATTAAACAGAGCAATAAAAACATAATAAACCATCACACATAAGCAACACACATGAACACCAAGATTTAAGGTGGAAACCCAATGTGGGTGAAAACCACCTACTGTTGTCTTCTCTGTCTTCTTTTAATAATAAGAAAATCCGTTTACAATCTTGTACTGGTGTAGACTCATACCAATACGCAGGCACCCACCTGCAGAAGGCTACAACGTTCTCTTGTTTTCCAGCTTCTACTGGAAGGGAGCTGCAACCCCCTAGCTCTTGTACTAGACAATGTGATTACTACTACGTAGGTGCCGGCCTACAGAAGGCTATGACCTTCTCTTTTCCTCCAAGGACCACATTTCATAAATTTTCAGATTGTATGCTCCTAGTACACAACAATACACATGAAGGCCTTGTTTCATCAAATTTTCATACTGGACCCATCAGAAACTTTGAAACTTAAACTGCATCAACCAACATTCAGTTAATCTGAACAATCAGATCACTGACACCAGAACACTTTGTTGAACCCAGAAAACTGCATCATCAGTTAGAACCAGATGTAACCTCAAAAACCATGCATCATAATGTACACGCTACTTTAGTAAACCCAACCTGTGTATATACGTTACTTCCTGTAATCGAACTTGCCTATACCTTCAAAACTATTGAAACATTAAACTTCTGAATCAATTCTATACCAACCAACAATATATTGACCATATACTATCTATTTATAGAGATTTACATAGGCATAAAGAGAGATCACCCTTCTCACTTATACAATCAGTCAATCAAATATCAAACTCCTTATTCAATCAGTTTTAAATTCAGATCTAAGAAGAGTTCATTGACAGACAATAGTAAAACAACAACATTGATCGGATAGATCAATCATCCTTGAACATCACGTTTTTCTTTTGCATATCACGCTTTTCTTTTGAACATCACGCTTTTCTTTTGCATTGCTATCTACAGAACCTTTTGTAAAGCCTTGTTGTTGTATATATTTGCGAAGGTGGTAATACCAAGCCCTTGGAGCTTTTTTTAGACCGTAGAGAGCCTTTTTGAGCTTACATATGAATTTTGCATCATTTCCAAGAATGAATCCTTCTAGTTGTTCAATATAAACTTCTTCTTATAAATCTCCATTAAGGAAGGTCGATTTTACATCCATTTGATATACTTTGAATTTCCAAAAACTAGAAAGAGCAAGGAACATCCTTATGGCTTCAAGTCTGGCAATAGGTGCAAAAGTTTCTTCAAAATCTATACCTTATTGTTGAGCATACCATTTACAAACAAGTCTGGCCTTGTTTCTAATAACTTCTCCATTTTCATTAAGCTTGTTCTTAAATATCCATTTTGTTCCTATAATATTTTTATCATGAGGTCTAGGAACTAATTCCCAAGTATCATTCTTTTCAATTTGCTCAAGTTCTTCATCCATGGCCTTGAACCAACATTCATCTTTGCAAGATTAATTTAAATTTTGAGGTTTGGGTGGAGGATAGTAATGCTAGATAGCTTGAGGTCCCTATAAGAGTTCTTCTTGTCTGTACACCAGCCCCCTTTTCTCCTATAATTTGAGATTTTGGATGATTCTTCTGAACATACCTAGATGGAGTCTTTTCCCTGTCTGTTGTATCTTCTTCTTGTGCTTCATTGGTTTCTTCTTCAATATCATTTTGATTTGATGTGGGAAAGAAATCCCATATTCCTCATTGTCATATTCCTCTATTGATTTCATCTGTTTTGGATTCCTGCATGCTTCATCAACTACAACATCAATGCTTTCAACAATTTTATGAAGTCTTTATTATAACATTTGTATCCTTTACTTCTGGAAGAATAACCAAGAAGAATACCTTCATCTGCTCTAGGTTCAAACTTACCAAGTTTTTCATCAGTCCTTTTGATAACTTCCAAAAACTCTAAAGTGTTTTACAGTAGGAGGCTTACCATACCAAAGTTCATGTGGAGTTTGATTGCTATTTACCCGAACATTCGCTTTGTTGAGAATAGTCACGACAGCAAATGCAACTTCTCCCTAGAAGGTTGTAGGAGTTCCAGATTCACCTAGCATAGCTTGAGCCATTTGTTGAACTGTTCTATTCATCATTTATACCACACCATTTTGCTAAGGATTTCTTGCAGTGGAGAATTGTCTTTTTATTCCATGTTGTTCACAAAAGTCAAAGAATTCATCTGATATGAATTCTCCCCCTCGATCAGATCTAAGACATTTGATTTTTCGATATGATTCATTTTCAACTAAAGCTTTGAAGGCTTTAAACTTTTCAAATGCTTCATCTTTATATTTTAGAAGAACTATCCAACACATCCTGGAAAAATCATCAACAAACAAAATAAAGTATTCTCCACAAGGTGATTTTTTCCTTGTTGGTCCACATAAATTAGTATGGATGAGTTCAAGAGGCTTACTTGCTGACCCTTCCTTTTCAATGAAGTGAACTCTGGTTTGATTACCGATTTGACATGGTTTGCATATGGTATTTTCTGGGATGCTGATATCTGGAAGATCACGAACTTCCTTGAGCCTGCATGCTTTTCTTATTTGAGAAAATCTTAGATGTCCCAATCTTCTATGCCACAACTAGTTTTCATCTGTTTTTCTTAGATAGCATTGTTGTTGTCCTCCTTTGAGTATGTATAAGTTGTTTGGAGTTCTTGTACCTTTGATCACGACCTTTCCTATATCAAGATCACGAACGACACATCCATTTGATCGAAACACCACTTCATTTCCTTGATCACACATTTGATTGACACTCAATAGGTTATGCTTTAAACCATCTACATACATGAAATTTCCAACTTTAACCTTTTCTTTCAAGAAAATAGAACCTTTACCTTTAATGACAACTGGAGTGTCATTTCCAAATGAGACATTCTTTTCTTTTTCTAAAGCATTATATGAATGAAGTTTCTCTTTATCACCTGTCATGTGTTTGGAGCATCCACTGTCGATGTACCACTGATTTTCTTGTCCTTCTACATACAAAGCTATACCACATCTTTTTGATTGAGATTCCTTCCTTCTCCATATCTTGGGATTTAATAACATTTGGTCCTTTTGAAATGTTGGCTGAAATTTGCTCCTACATTCATATTCTTCATGATCAAAGTTGTTACAAATCGAGCATTCTATTTCATTTTCTAGAGGAGAAAAGTTATTATAGGAACTTTTCTTGATTCCTGTTGTACTTCTTTCATTTCATGGTTCTCTAGTCATTATGGTTTTTTAAGCAACACTTTGAGAAGCCTTGTTTCCAAAGTTCTGACATGAAAAACATTACCCATTAAAGAAGTTTCTGCGATCATAGAACCTTTTGACATTGTTTACCTGTTGGTTGCGGCTTCTACTGATATTCATCCTTGGAGTAAATTGAATATGATTTACCTGATGAGTAATTTTAGGCCTTTGCTGATGATTGACATACAGTTCACTTGTATTTGCTGCATCAAGATAGCTTCTGGTGGAGGTTGATGGCTTCTGAGATTGAAATGATTCTTCAGTATATCAAAGACATGTCTTTATCAGAGGAGAACGTTGAACTTTGGTAATTTCATTTAAAGTTTCTGATCCTTTAGAAAATCTAATATTGAGAGATTTTGTCTTCTCAAGATCTTTTCTTAGACCCACAATTTCACATTCTAGATTTTCATTGTGTTTTTCCCTTTCAGCAAGTTGGTGTGTCAAAGTATCTATGATCATATTCTTTTCTTCTAAACAGATTTTGAGTTTAGTGATTTCTTCAAGAAAATCTTCCTCTTCTAATGCATCCAAAAAGTCATCATTGTCATAGGCCATGAGAAGTCTATAATCTTGTTTAGTTTCATCTTCATCACTATTAGATAAACCATCACTATCTTCATGCGTATAGTAACTCCTTCTATTCACAACCTGTTTTCTATTGCCTTTTGCATATTCCTTCCCTTTTTCATATTTATCTTTATGAGGACATTTGGTAGCATAGTGACCAACTCTACCACAAGCAAAGCATTTGAAAGGTAGCTTACCTCTGAATCTTCCGAAACCCCGTTGAAGCTTCTTGACAAAATTTACCTCATCTTCTTCTTCTGAAATGTGTCCTGATTCATGGTGCTCTTCCTTTTATTTTCCCTTTGCTGATGCTTTAAATGTGGCTTCTCTCATATCTGATGGACCTCCTTTTCTCATTTCAAAGGCAGTTAGGATTCCATGGAGTTGAGTCACTGTAATAGTTTGAAGATCCTGTTTTTCTTCTATGGCAGACACTTTTGACTCAAATTTAGAAGACAAAGATCTCAAAATTTTCTCCACTAATGTAACTTCCTTTATCTCTTCACCTAGAATTTTCATACAATTAACAATCTAATCTATACATAAGAAGTAACTAGCAACACTCTCATCACTATGCATGTTAAGAGTTTCATACTGAATTCTGAGAGTTTGAAGCTTAGCACGTTTTACCTGAGAGTCTCCTTCGTAGCTTTGAATGATTTTGTCCCATATTTCTTTGGCTGTCTTGAGTTGCATGAATTTGACAAATTCTAATTCTGATAGACTTCCCAATAATGTATTGACAGCTTTGGCATTGGTTTCGTATAACTTATTACCTACAGAGTCTGTAGGAATTGCTGCTGGAAATTGATATCCTCCTTCTACAATTTCCCAAACATCTGCTCCAAGCGATTGTAGATAAGCTCTAGTTCTTATTTTCCAATATACTAAGTTGCTCCCATTGAAGATTGGTGGTCTGATGGATCCCATGCCTTCATGATTATTCATCTTGAAAGATCTTCCTTCAAGCGATCAAGCTTCTTCAAAAGGACCTGCTCTGATACCAATTGTTGGAAATAATACTAAGAGGGGGGTGAATCAGTATTATCTGATCAATAATTTTTCTTTTCTCAACCAGATTTATATACGCTACTTTTGTAAAGTGAACTAGCGTGTACATGCAACTATGATTAGAGAAACCAGCATACACCCATAAAACTTGTGATTTAGCCAATTTATCATGTGTTGCTATTTAACTAATGCATCAGTAACTTATTAAATAGATAAGTAAAAACAGAATAAACCATCACACATAAGAAACACACATGAACACCAAGATTTAAGGTGGAAACCGAATGTGGGTGAAAACCACCTGCTGATGTCGTCTCTGTCTTCTTTTAATAATAAGAAAATTTGTTTACAATCTTGTACTGGTGTAGACTCATACTAGTACGCAGGCACCCACCTGCAGAAAGCTACAACCTTATCTCATTTTACAGCTTCTACTGGAAGTGAGCTGCAACCCTTGTACTAGCCAATGTAATTACTAGTATGTAGGCGCTGACCTACAGAAGGCTACGACCTTCTCTCTTCCTCCAGGGACCACGTTTCATAAATTTTCAGACTGGATGCTCCTGGTACACAACAATACACATGAAGGCCTTGTTTCATCAAATTTTCATACTGGACCCATCAGAAACTTTGAAACTTAAACTGCATCAACCAACATTCAGTTAATCTGAACAATCAGATCACTGACACTGGAGCACTTTGCTAAACCCAGAAACCTGCGTCATCAGTTAGAACTAACTGTAACCTCAAAAATCATGCATCAGAATGTACACGCTACTTTACTGAACCCAACCTACGTGTATACGCTACTTCCTGTAATCAAACCTGTGTATACCTTCAAAACTACTGAAACATTAAACTTCTGAATCAAGTCTGTACCAACCAGCAATATACTAACCATCTACTGTCTATTTACAGAGCTTTACATAGGCAGCAACAAAGATCACCCTTCTCACTTATACAATCAGTCAATCATATATCAAACTCCTTATTCATTTAGTTTTACATTCAGATCTAAGAAGACTTCATTGGAAGACAACAGTAAAACAACAACACTGATTGGATAGATCAGTCATCCTTGAACATCACGCTTTTATTTTTCATATGATACTTGGAAGAGCCGAACCAACATGTATACACACCTTCACCAAAGAGAACCAATTTACATATCTGCAAATATTTACTTCATAACTTTGCTACACTTCCGGACTTCAGACAAACCCAGATCACGATATTTAAAGAATAAAACAGGTGTACATAATCAGATCTAACCCAACCAATATCAAATCATTCAATAATAAGTCATTTCAGGTCTCATGATCCTGATCCAATATTGAATTCAAGGTGCACAAAGTATTTCAGATCAAATCACAAACATAGCCCTTGCAACATAAAATATACTTCATATAAAAGTATTCCTTAGAAATCCATACACTCGCACATTTGCTTTTTATCTAACACTTCATAAGATTCTCATTGCTTGTACACTTAGCCCTTTAATATTCTCCTCCTTATATACTTAGATCCTTTATCAATACCTCGGACCAAAACCACTTAGGACCAATACCTTGGACCAAATACCTAGGGTCAATACCTTGGACCAAAACCTTGGTTTTCCAACATGTACACACCTTTCCTCCTGTGGGAGTGTGTGTATACGTATACGCTCTTTTTGTTTTGTGGACTAGCGTGTATATATTGTTTTGACTAAGTGGACCTGCGTATACTTCTTAAACTGCTTTTCATCAGCCTTTTCCATTACCTTCTTTATTCAGATCAGTAGACCTTAGTTCCATCCTCCTGTTCTTTTGTACCACTTCCTATTACCTCTGAATATACCTATTGTACTATGAGTTGCCTTTTACCAAAACTGAATTGACCTGTGAGTGAGTTGCCATCAAGGACAACACTTGTATCATAATGCCAACATCATACTCTGCTATGCTATTGGTACATTGAAAATTAAACCTGTATGAATGACCCTCAGCATGGTTATTTCCTATGTTCACTACCCAAATTCCTACTCCAAAAACATCTTTACTACAAGAGCCATCAAAACTCATGTTCCATAGAGGTTCAAGAGGGGTGTTCATTATGTTATTTGTGTTTTGGTTGGGTCTATTTTAGAAATTTCAGTTTCAACATTGATCACTTGAGTGTTGATATCCCCATTATTGTAAAGAATGAAAGAATCAAAATCTAAGTGAATAGAATAAGGAGGATAGTTGTGAGGTTTATCTTGACTACTCACCATGAACTTCATGAAGGTTTCCCTATATAATCTTCTTTGTTGCCCAAAAACTGGTATGGTGGAAAAGTTCATATCCATTTGTAGGGTTCCTTGTAATTTTTCTCCCCATGAATGTGACAACAACATGCCATACTTAGGGGCAATATCTGCAACCACTATATCCATTACCATACTCTTGGATGGGATTTGTCCTAAAGTAACACACATGTCTTTTATGAGACCTAGACATCTTACTTTACTAGAAGCAAAGGAGTATAAGCATTTATAAGGTCTGGTAATGTCAAGTCCTAACTTATCCATAACAGCTTTAGGCATTAAGTTGTAGGAGGCTCCTAAATCTAACATAACATTATGGAGGATTTTATCAAGAATATTCAGGCTAACAAAGAATGGAGGAACACCCCCTTCCTATGGTTTGCCTTCAACTTCCTGTCCAAATAAGAGTTAAGGTTGGTCACCATTCATATTTACAAAGTAAGTGTTTTCCCCTATGTTTAAAGCTTTCATTACTTGGGGTATGCACATGTTTTTTCTCATTAACTTTGTGAGAGGAATAGGGATTTTCAATTTCACTAGTTCATTCTCAATGTTGAACGATGTTTGAATCTTAATTAAGTTGGGAAGTTCAAATTGATCTGTGATTTGTTTTGTCATAGGCTCTTTTTGTTGACTGGTGTTTGGGATATCTGTTTGATTAGTTTTAGAAACACTTTCAACTATCTTCTTGACAGGGATTTCTACTTTTTTCTTCCCAGAATTATCCACAGTTTTCTTAGGAATATTTTCTGTGGTTTTCCTAAGTTCAATTTCAGATAATGTTTTAGCAGGACTATCTGAGTTTTTGGTGTTGAGAGTGTATGAGTGCCTATGGACTTCCATTATGGCATTTTCAAACCCTTGTTGGTATTCATCTGATTCTTCAAAATCTAGTTTAGTTTAAGCTAGGATAAAAAGCTCTTGCTCCTCTTGAGTGAGGAAAATTGTTTCATCATTGTTTATCCCCATCAAATTTATTTGGTTATCATCCAAATATTCAACAATATTCCCCTCATCATCTGTATAATTTTCCTGAAAAGGGGGCCAAACCTGCTGGTATGGGCCCTTTTTGTTCTCTTTGTTTAATTTGGGGAAAATTCCTTCTAAAGTTTTGGTTTCTATTTTGAGGAGCATTTTGGTTCGCTCTCACTTGAGTTTGGTCATTCAGGTTTACTCTTTGCATCATCTGATTCACTACTCTCACTAAGTTATCAATTTTTATGATCAACAATATAAGTAGAAGGCTTTTCTTTTATGGTAACTCTGCGTTATGACTTTAGTTTGGCCTTCTTGGCTAAGATGTTAGCTTCAACTTTGATAGCATTCGCTTGCATTTCTTCCAAAGTTGTCGGGTCTATTTCTCTAAGTTGGTATTCCATATATACATCAAAACCATCAAGAAAATCAATTAAAGCTAGGTCAGGGGAGGGCTTGATGTCTTATGGAATGGCATTGTAAACATTATTAAATCGTTCACATTATTCTTCCACATTTTCATTTGGTTTTATTTTCAGTCTTTTATATTCATTTAGGAGTTGAAGTGGATTTTTCTTGATCTCCCATCTAGCTAAGACATTTTGATGGAATGCATCAAGGTTGGCTATACTTCCTGCAGGTAAACTCCTAAACCATTTTTTGACATCACCTCCTAAACTTTGAGCAAACAATCCCATTTTAACATCGGCTTCATCTACTTCATGGAGGTCAAACACATCATTCATTCTATCCACATGTTGTTGAGCAGTACAATTTTAGATTGGCAATCTCTAGGCATAGCATTTAGCTGTCCTCGTAACACGAAAGGTGCATACCTACCTGCCATAACTACTCTGGAAGATTGACTGGAAGATGGACCTGATGTAGGTGTAGTTGTGATAACTACAGGGATAGTAGGAATAACATTTTGAGATATCACAGGTGAAGAAGTTGAGACTATGGAATGAGTAGGACAGAGGGTTGTAGATGAACAGACTGGGAAGATTGACTAGACAAAGAGGTTGTTGCAAGTGTTAAAGTAGAAAATTCAACAGATTGTTGAATATAAGCTTCTTCAATAGCATGGTCCAAAACTGAAACTCGACCTTGTAATTTGTCAACTTGCTGTAAGGATTCAAGATCAAGATTTTTTTCAGGAAGCTGGGTTTGGGGTATGTATGGTTGCAGTAGGGCTTTATCAATGATAGTCTGATCTACAAAAGACTCATATTTTGATCTAAATAAACTATGCTGGAAAGGAAAATCAAATTCTATATCCTGAATAGTTTCAAATTTCTTTGGAAGAGAGTTAGACCTTGATAAAGGACAATTCTAAGGGAGAGAATTGAAACTAGACAATAGAATATTACTACCTTGACTCTCTGTAAAACTTTTCTTTCTCACCAACTTCCCTGGGTTATCTACAATTTCAACAGGGTTGGGGTCAGGGTGATATCTAGTGAAAATTCTTTTGGGAGCTAGGTTTATTAAAAATCATCACACAAATAAAAATCAAAATCAATGACACGCTAAATATTTACAAAATAACAACCTCAAATCATGTATTTCATAATGATATAACAATTTGTTTACTAAAATACTGATTGAAAACTAAGGAATAATAATGTTTTAGATGAAAATGTCTTTGTTCCATAGTATGGTTACCACTATGTCGTCGTTCTATATTTTTGAGGTTGAGGGAGTAAACACATAGGACAACATCAAAACCACTTTGGAAGTTGGGATCTAGCCTTGCTAGCTTTAGAGAGGGATCTCTCTATTTAATTTAGCTTTGTTTAATGTAAGTTTTAGGCTAGTTATGATTGTATTTGTTTGTTTTTTTGAAAGGTTTGGTTGATTTGAGTGTTATAGTTCCATTGGGCTATTGAGTCTATAAGATAAACTATAGTTTTGCATCAATTCTTAAAGGAGTTCTCATGGGGTAAGCTAGGTTGCACTAACTGTATCTTTTCAGAGATTAAATGAATAGTGGAATAAAAAAAGTGTAAGGTTCAGTGGAAACCGAGGAGAAATTAAGAATTCCTTAATCTGACTTCAGTGGAAAACATTAAAATTATCAATAACCAAAATAGGGTGCTCTCAGTAACAAATCCTATTTATCATAGTTTCTATTGATTAATTCAGAAATTTAGAATAACGGAGAAAGGAAAAACAATGTTTAAACAAATAGACAAAAGAGACACATCACTTAGTACACCACATGAATCTTGTAAAAGGTCCTTGTATTATTTATTCTCCAGTACTTTGAAAATTACAATATGCAGAAGGAAATTACATTGGGAAATTAAACCTTAATACTTCAAACATTGAAGTATTTATAATGAAAATTACAAAAATGCTTAAAAAAATCACTGTCAAATCGACAGTGTATTATTAGCCTGATTACAAATAATATCACCTAATCTTGATAGAAGAATAAGCCATGTAGGCTATTGAATGGAAAGGTGGCCTTTTTTGATGGTTTCGGTTGCTGAGTCAACGCAAAACAGTGCTACGATGATGAACTGATCGTCGTGCTAGCTACTGCGCTGGCAATTGTTTTACTGTCGCTAAATTATCCTTTAATCCAGTAAATCGACCAATTCTTCCCATCTGCTTTCATTTGGAATTGTCAATTTTGTTACCCTACGATAGATTTCATCTACCTCTGTGAATTTGGCAAAGGTCGGCTTCACAGTGAAAATGTGTTTTACTTCGTTCTGTACATAGAAATCATTTGACATGGTTTCCAAAAAGGCTTTTGCTGTCATACTACCTTTAATCCCAATGAACTTGATGCTGCTTCTAGCCACTTCTTTCATCTTCAGGATATAGTCTTCCTAAATGATCAATTTTTCATTTATAACATAAATTTTGGGTAGTCCCTTTTGGATTAATGCTTCAATTCAGTTTGTGAACATCTTTACTTGTAGCTCCAAGGTTTCACACCTTTCTTCCAGTGGATCAATGAGATTTCTCTTTGTCAAGAATTTCTTGACTTCCAGAATGGTGGCAGTTCTATCACTGATCCCTACCTCTTCAATCTCATACTTGGACATTGAGTTTAAGAACTTTGATTATGTTAGAGGCTTCTGTGGGAATCTCTCACAACCTTTCTCTTCCTTGCACAATAGCTTTTGTAGACTATTCTATCAGCTCTTTTTACTCAAATATGATTTGGATAGAAGGCCAAATCTTATTCATAGAGTCCAAGATATTCATCCAAATGATTTCCTTGGCTTGGGGCAAGGTCTGACCATTTGAAGTGTCTCTCTCTACCTTCTGCAACTTCTCTAACAACCTCTGGGATTTCTACATTTCAGTAACCTGAGCTGCTTCTACTTTGGCTTTTTGCACTTCTAGAGCCTTGAGTTGCCTCTGCACAGTCTCAATTTCCTTTGACTAGAGTGACATGTTCTCCAGTGTCTTTGTTACTTGTTCAACACTCTCAGTTTGAGTGGAAGAAGTGGCTGTAGTGGTTGTCCCTATTGATGGAAGCTGAGAAATAGGTATGGCATCCAAGGGGACAATGGCCATCTTCAGACTATCTTCCTTCTCCTTTATCATTTTCTACATCTCTGCCTCCATCTGCCTAATCTGTATATTATGTTCTATGATCATCATATCTGATTTTTGTGCATCACCTTCTTCAATATTCTTGGTCATTGGATCCTCTGTGGTTGAAGCTTGAGCTGCTTTCTTAAGGTTGCAATGTCCATGTTCTTCTTTTTGATAATCTCCTCAGCAGCATTGACATATTTGGGATCATATCCTATTTTAATCACCAAGTCTTCCAAAGACTTGATCCTGTTATCTTTGGCTAAGGAGGACACTTTCTCCATTTTCAACTATGACTGGACATTTGCAAAAGAAACCTGCAATTTAGAAAGTGACATAGCAGTGTTAGTCAAAGTGGAGGATATCATTTCACCAGTTTTCTTGTGCATCTCCAATTGATCAATGGGATGTATGTCCTTTGTGCTGAATTCAAAAGTGGTGCTCTTGTAGTCTGCTGCTGATTTTGGATGTGGAATCTTGGCCTCAAGAAAGGCCATCTGCATTTTGCGATGCTCTGTGTCAAAGACTGAAAAAAACCTACTTTGTGAGTTGGAGGTCTGCTTCCAGAATTGGTTATAAGTGTTTTTTTTTTAGAATTTCATTCCTGAGCTTTATCTCCTTGTACCTGTCAAAAACTATATTCTCTTTTTCTCTTTGGACATTTTGTGAATTTTCTAGTTGCAGGTGGTGAATCTGTGATGATGATGGCAGCCCGCTCTTCAATTTCTTTGTCCAATTGTACTCTAGGAGTTAACTTTTCTCTCTTCTTGTAGCTGATCCTGAATTCTTTAGCTTCATTCCCAGTTGTCGATGATCATCCTTCCTCCCTCTATCTTTTGCTTAATTTTTCCTGAGGAATGGGAGTCTGTAAACTAGAAGTAGAAACAAGTTGTTCTCTCATCACCAATGAGATCTAAAAGATTACTGGTTGTTGGTTTCCTACATCATCAAGCTTCTGCAATGAAAAACTTAATTTGTCTGCCTGATAATAGAGAAACATATAAATCAAAATAGAGGTGTAATTGACCACCTGTTCTGTAGGAAATTTTATGAATTGTTCATGAATACGATCATCCAAGAATTGACTGAAATTAAACACTAAGGAGGGCTTGCTGTCTGTGGAAAATATGGAGAGGAATTATAAAATGGGCTCATCTACCCACTGATAAGAATAATAGCCTAAAATGTAGGAAATCATAGATATAATTTTCTTGGCCTGATCAGGGAAGATGGAAGAAGGATATGGAGGATTCTTTTGGATAATTGGGCATTCTCTGGTAAGAAAATCTCAAAGATTCTGGCTCTGGTGGCAAAATCCGGCTTTTGATAAAGCTGGGTGAGGGATTCTAAGGAGAAAGGAACAAAATTTTCCACAGTGGGGCCATCATCATTTGGTCAATGGATTGGGCTATAATTTTGAAGAGAATGTCACCTATAGTGGCAATGATGTCTCTTTAGGCAGGGACATAGAAATCTTGACACCTCCTGGTAAATTCTAGGGCTCGGAATGTCAAGGGGAGAATATAATGGGGGAGGTTGGACTCCTAGAGCTCAATTTCATCGGTCTTGTCATATTGGGCTTCATTTATCCTGTAATCCCTATCAACTAAAGGTATATGATCTAAATCCACAGAAGGGGGAATCAAAGGATTAATAGGTTTATCTTGAGTCTTATTCTTTGGAGGCATGACTATAAAAATCTGTGAACAGGATGAATTTACAGAGGATCTTACTCAAAACAATTGAATAATCAAACTGTCAGGTGAAAAGGAAGAGGAAATGTTCGTTTTGGTCGTGATCTGGTCGCAGAAAAACTCTGAAAGTGATCGCTGTGGAAAACTGTGAATAACAAAAGACAAACATTAAAATGCAAGAGAGTGGCATAATGAGCAATAAAGAAAATAAAGAGATGGGTTCAACAAGTTTTAAATGTTGTAGCGAATCACCCCGTTGAAATGGCACGGATCGTTAGGCTTGAATGGTTACCCAGGAGAATCCACATTTAATGGAGAATGATCGTTTTGGCTGGGAAAACATTTAATTGGTTTAACAGTTATGCAACATGGTGAATGGAGAGTGGTGGAGGAATCGTGGTGGGGGCACAGTAGAGAGGATGAGGGAAAAGTGGTTTCCGACGAGGGTACCAGGTAGTTTATGGTTTTGGTGAGGGGGGTTGTGAAATCACAAGAGGGCGACACGTAAGAGATGGGGCCCACAAGTGAAACAACTTTTTGGACCCCCCCGGAGGTAAAGGCAGGATGATGAGGGGGGCTGAAAGCAGATGAGGTTCGTTGATCAAGTGCGGGATCACATCTCAATGGCTTCAATGCTGTAGTGCTTTAACCTTAAGTGATAAAGAAATCTTTGTTTGCTTGCTCTTTTAACCTTTTCTTTCCTGACTTAGGATAAGAGAAGATTAAAACACATAAAGTACTTTATCCATGACACAGATATTTCCCTTTTCATCATATCCTTAAAACTTAGGATAAAAATTAGATATGCAAATATTTACAACTAATCGAATCTACCTACCCTTAGCTAAACTATCATTTTTATTTTTTGTCTCTAGGGTGTACTTAGACTAGCAAACCCATTTTATTTTCTTTTATACAGAATGAAAAATAATACCTAACCTATCCCTTATTTCTCCTATTGATCCAGATTAAACAATTGGATCAATGTTATTTTCTACCTAACTAGTGATTTACCCAGATTAAACTGTTGGGTAAGTCTTTATTCTCTATCTTAATTTTACAAAAATTTAAAGGAGTTTAATCATGATTACACTGTATGATTAAAATAAAAGCTAGTGATTGTGGCATTTTGAACAAGATGCACACAAATTTTTGTTTTTCAGTAATAAAGCAAAACTATCTATGAGTAGTGGCATTTAGACTTGCAACACTTTCAATATTATTCCTTTTTTACTTTTCTTTATTTTGGTGGGGTTCAATATTTTATTCTCTTTTTTTCAATATTTTTTTTTCTTCTCTTTTTCTTATTTATACCCTCTTTTCATTTTTTAATTCTTTTTCTTTTATTTGGAAATCATTCGTAGATTTTAAAGTATTTACAAAATAAGATTGCTGAGGTACAATACTCAATTACCTTGAGATCCTATAAATTATAGGACCTTAACAGGAAGCATTGACTGTATTTTTTTATTGTGTACTTAGTTGTCTTCTATTCCACTATTGCTATGGAAAATCCATCTAAGCATTTTCAAACTGTGACATTCACCAATTTTGTCTATGCCAGAATATAAACTTGACAATTCTCTTCATATTCAAAAGATTGGGAGTCTCTAGCCAGTGTTGAGGAAAAAAACATATCATGGGAGAGATCAAGGGCCTGAAGACAGAGTAAAATGATCCAGTGTAAGAATACTAAACACTTTTCCTTATCTTCAGTTAGGCACTAGCATACTACCATGTCCTACTGTAGTCTTATAAATTCATGACCACTAAATTCCATTTTACCTAAGAATACACTTTAGTTGATGTAAGACTCTTACATTGAGTGTGATTGATGAATTTTTATTCAAAATGAGATTAAATATTGGATTGCTTAGAGTTTTTTGTTTGACATGATCATGTTTGCAAATATCCTTGATGGGGGAGCTACTATGAAAGGTACAATGAAGATCCAAGTAATGACAAAGATAATCTTTGGTCTACAGGGGCAACATCCTGCCAATTCCATGAAAAATATGCCTTTAGTAGCTGGACAGTTAGTTGAAAACCTTGTGTTTTATTCATTTTTCCTTTCCCATAGAACATGAATTTTTTTTATCAATCAATTATGCCACATATTTACACAATTAGTGATCTATTTATCTCTATCAGGTCAAATGTTGCAACCTATGCTAAAAATTTTGTTGGTGATGGTGGAACAACCACTTTGTAATAAGTTATAAAGGATTGGTGCACATCCACATGGTGGCCTATTTTGATTCCATTTCCAAAGGAGTTTATTGCCTGAGGTCTAATTAATTGGTAGACCAGTCTTTATAGGTTAATGATGCACAAAGGATGGAAATGTCTTTAATGGATTGAAATGTGCTCTGACATCCACGAAAGGCATTAAAAGATTCACCCTGTCGACAGTGGGGTTCTTTTTGGGTGAGTTTTACAATTAGTGGAGCACGTGGAAGCAACAAAAACAATCATAGTGCAAGCTAAAACGAATCTGATGAATCTTGAATGCTAAATTTTGATTGTTAAATGTTAAATCGAGATTTTATGTCATGGAATTGGGTTAATTTTGTTGATTGAGGCTTTGAGCATTCAATTCAGTAGATGAGGGATTTTTTGGATTGTTTCTTAGTCTAAAATTTGATCTAGTGAAGTTGTGTCTACAAGAGATATTTGTTCCTAATATCTTTTCGGTGTCGTATCTCTAAGGGCTTTGTAAATATGTGTAATGAAATTTGCATTCTGGGATTTTTTAAGTATGTGAATTACTGGGATTGTCGATTATTCATATCCACAAATGTAAATTTACATTCATGGAGAAACCTACGCAATACAACTTGTTCTTGTATAAATTCAATTTATCTTTCTTTAGATTTCTCACAAGTAGAAGAATGCACAACTTCTTGTATTTCTTTTAAATTTTAATTGGTTCTATTTTGGGGTTTTCTATAAGGTCATGGTTTTGACTCTTGTGGAATCATCACCTGCATTAGCTGGGTGGTCATAGGCTCGAAAACTCTTCCTTACACCCACTTTGTTAAGATGTACACATGAGTTCAAATTTTCTGGATTCATTCCTTGAAAAGACAATGCAGATCCCTATGACCGTGTGTCACTGAAACTAACCCTATGAGAAAACTGGTAGTTCGGGCTTTCCTGATTATGTTGGATTTAATTCATAGTTCTGCTAACAAAACAAAACAATGAAGGAGAAATGAGTTAACTAGATGACTATTTGATTGTCATTATTTGGGGGGAGCTTGTGCATGGACTCAAAATTTGACAAATTTCTTCCATGGATTCTGAAATATGCAGATATTCCCTTATGTTGGAAATCAAGTGTGATTTGAAGATCAACCACTCGAAAGAGATCATGTATGTGAATGTTGATACAATTTTGGACAATTTTTTATCATCTACTAGTACAGACAGCTAAAGACAGAGACAACCTAAGAAGAGTACTTTTGTTGTAAAAAGGACAACCAAATATGTGGACAACCAATTTTGGGGTTTTCAGAAATTTCGACAAGCATTATATGTGTTGTAATAAATTGTTTTTCTTATGATTTCATGGTAAGTAAAGTATGCCTTCTGTTTTCAAGGTGGAAAATTATTTTATTATAATCGAGTTGCATTTGATTGTGTTGTTTGTTTCTCTTAGTGCTTCCTGGTTCCATATTCTTTAGTGAAGAATCTTTCATGATGAAACCTTAAAGTTAAGAAATAATTGTTGTAATTGATTTTACCTGCAATATTAGAGTTTTATTTTTCTTCTAAGATCAGTAGGTGGAAACTCGCAATCATTGTGACAAGTCATAATACAGGAAATTATGTTACTATTGTACACATTTTTCACCCTGATACAATTGGTCAATATGGACAAGAATGAATATGTGGCCCCTTTATCTTGTCATGACAAGTGGTGTTTATTACTTGAATATGTTATTTGTTCTTTTTTCTTTCCACATTCCTTACTGAAGTTGTCATTCTCAAGCCTTCAAGGTAAATGAGAGTAGTTAAATTCCATCTTACTTACTAGATAGGAAGGTTCCATCTCTCAAATAAGAAAGTGGATGTTTTCAGCCATTGCTACAAGTTGAATTTCAGGAAATTTTATTAGCGGGACATAGTAGAAATCCTGACCCTGCTTATGGATGATGAAGAATTTTACCTCATTATAGATACTCACTTGTCTCTAGTAGAGGTTTTACTACAACTAAATTGGCATATTATGAATGTTTCTATCCCTTTTTCTCCTCATGCATAGTTTTTTGGCATAAATTTGTTTCTTTTTACTACAAGGAAGTCCCTTTTCCTTTTAAAAGTAAAAATCTCACATCAATAAATAATTGGGGCCTTTCATCTCTTACCGAACCTTGTTGTGCTTTCTATTACCATTTTCCTATACATAAATTGCTATTAGTCATTGGCATATTGTGAATGTTTATGTTTTGTCTTTACCAATACATATATTTTTGGTAATTTTTTTTCTTCAACATTGTAAGAAAGTCCATTTTCCTTTCATCTCCTTAATGCTAGAATTAAAGGTGCAGATTTCTGATTAGTCTTCAATTTACAAATGTAAAACCCCAACATCCTGGATAGTGGTGAAAATTGCATGTAGGCTGTTATATTTCGAGTTGCTCACAATTAGTTAATATGGTTTCTGCCAGGCATAAATTTTTGTGATGATTTCCATTTTTAAATGGATCTTCATACATAAATACATATATGTCTTGTGTTACAGGCTAAAAATGAGAACCTCCCACCCGTATTGATAAATAAAATTTCAAAGGAGCTGAAGAGTCTTGATGAATCACCTCATGGAGGTATAAAAGTGGTGGTGAATGATGACAACTTTGTCAATCACATTTGTAGAAATTGAAGGACCAGGTACATTATAAAAGAATAATACATAACAATGCAACATATTTTGGATGTTCTATGCTTGAGAAAGGGATCATTTTTTCATATTTCATTTACTGAAGCATCTGAATTCGTTTCTTTTTGCATGGTTATTACTAGATTTTTGGAACATGAGCTATATTTACATTTATTGATGCTTTTTCCTACAATTAGCACTCCATATGAATTTGGTGTTTTTCGAATGAAACTGGTTCTAACTCCTAATTTTCCAAACTCTCCTCCCAGAGGTAATTGTTGATCCTTATAATGATGCTTCATCCAATTTACATTCTCTTAAATGGATATTATGTTTTATTTAGATGTTTAGTTTCCTATAAGACATTCATTTTGTTTTTCTACTTACTTATTATCTAAATAATCAAGTATATAAGGGGGATGCATGACTTGTAAAAACTGGGAAATAAACTTTTTCGTCTTTCAATAGTAATGATTGGCTTGGACGGCAGCGTATTTTGTCACAAAAATCTTCCACCCTAATATTGCAAGAAATGGAGAAATATGTGTCAATACTTTGAAGAAGGATTGGAATCAAACCCTTGGATTGTAACACATTCTTCTTGTATGTGTTCATCCACTTATTAATTTAGCTTATTTATCATAATGTTTGTTAAGAATTGTAGTGTGTTACATTTGGCTGGACACAATTGTGCTTGTTGCATATTTTTTTCTTAAAAGATATTTGGAAACTGAATATGCACATAAGCTATTTGAACGGAATTTTGGTGTATTAATTGCTTTGATACAATGTGAGCTATAGGATTTTCATGTGTTTTATACTGCTTAAATGATATTTGAAAACTAATGTTGCACATGAGCACAAAACTCAATGGATTTTTCTCAACTTGTGGATCGTTTTTTAGTGGCCACTTTTAACTTTCTATAATTAATTAACCAAGAAAGTTAGGGATGAACTATTTGTGGTTCTAGGATTTAGAAGTGAATTTTAAAAATGTATTCAAAATGTCACATTTGACATTATATGTGCGCACTGCACAATGAGAACTGACTAGATTTCATGTGAAGAAGAAACTCTGTTGGAAGATTTTTTATCGTTATTTGTTGCATAGTTAACAAACCTTGTATTATTGTCTGAACTTCACTTTTTGTCAACTCTGCAATAGTAAAATAGCATGGACGTTCATGTAGTTTGTATGCATTCTTCGATCTTAGTCACATGGACCAAAGTACATGATTTTTTCCATAAACAAGCACAGTGACATTGCCACCATGTGGCTCTTGTTTCCCAAAGAAAACATCTTAATCATCTTATTTATAGAGGGAGTATGGATTTTTAGCCTATACGAGTGTAAAATAGTAACTTTTCATTGGTCCTATATTTTTTAGAGTTTTTATCATAGTAGATGTACATTAAGTATTTTATCCATATTTTTGCTGAAAATGATGTTTATTTAGTGAAAATAACACCCCCTATGCTGAAATAGTCAACAAGAGACCATGGTAATACATGTATTTGGGAGGGGCTGCTTAAATATATAGCTTCACTTCTATTCATAGAGTCAAAATAGGACTATGGTACATGGAAGGGAGAGACCCTCCAATGTGCTCTCGATCTGTAACCTAGTGGAACTATCACAACATGAACTGCTAGCTATTATGCTTCATTGTTAAGCTCCTTGTATATATGAGTAAGATATTAGGATGGAATTTGGAAACAATATCGCATGCAATTCTTACTCTTTCTTGATGGAAAATATCAATAAATGTGGAGTCACCCGAAATCTAACCTAGAACCACTTGTGAGTGCCCATATCTACCAAGAAATATCGAGAAGTGTGCACACTACAATGATTTATGCTCTATTGTTGGTGGCACTTCCAAGTCTATGTTTGAAAGATAATGTCTCACTAGAGGGTATTAAGAGTCATTCTCTAGTGTTGTTGAGTCTCATGTTCCCTTGAGGCACCATCAAAATATCCTCTAGAAATTTTAGAATTGTATTTCAAAGGTATGATAGTGCAAGGAAGCCTTGTCTTTGGTGAGGTGCATGATAAGTTAATTCTTGCCTTCAACATGTAGAAAATCTTGTAGACGTTTGGGGGTTTATTTTGGAATACACCATTGTTTTGAGCTAGCCAAATGGAGTAGATCACCTCTAGAACCAAAATCTTGTCTTATGTTCTAGTTGTAGTCCATTGATTTAATGCCTATGTGTCATCTCCAATCCATTGTTGCATTTTACATAGTCTATGAGTGATAGCCCATATCTCATTGGTAAGATGACAGTGAATCAAAAGTTGATTTCATGTTTTCGCGCTATTCCCTTAAGAGCACATGTGTTGGGACTTGTCAATCCTCTTTTTCTAAGTTTTTATTTCACCCTTGGTCTGAGATTTAGGGCCCCAACCTTGGTTGTAGGTAGTTGTCTTGCATCTAGAGGGTTTAGACCTGTGCTTGAACACCTTATTTGGTGCAAACATATTCATAAATATTCATCAAGTGATTTTTCATCATCATATAGATCAATTTATATGTTATACATGCACATAATCAATCTTCCTAAAACATGGTTGATCTTTGTGTCCTTAGACCATTAAATGCCATAAATCATAGTGAGATGTTCTTGAGTGTGGGTTAGTTAATTGCATTGTGGGAGGAATAATATACATTGTAAATGAAAAAAGTTGCATTGTAGAATGCATGTGGGGTTATAAGAGAGGCATCATGTCACTATACCAGGGATATAAATATAAAAATGTTAATAAAAAAATGGATGCATACAATATCTAGTGAAAATAGGGGTTTTTTAAATTGGGAAGGTGTATTGGATTAATATTGGTAAGGGATTAGATAAAGTGATTTTTAGAGGTATTTTCCAATATGTAGTCAAATTAAGGGTATTGTTTAGTATGTCACGAACACACATGATATGTCAGAGGTTAATTGAGTGAAGATCCTGTGAGCATAGCCATGGATGGCGTCAACCCATATTCCCTCCAAACACCAACTATTTTGTTTGGCATGTAATAGTGATCAATAACAATATCCCACCATTGTTGTCCATGAAGAATGAACATCTTATGTTGGCTGTCATAGTCCCTGGTAGAAGACAAGTGAAGAATATGGATATCTACTTGCAACCATTGGTAGATGAATTGAAGGAATTATGGGAAAGGATACATGTGTACGATGTATGAAGACCCATCACAACAGAGAGGAGTTTTAAGTTGTATGGAATATGTGCTTACACCATACATGATTATCCTAGCTTAGGAGTTTTCTTTGGTAAATTACATTCTTATTGACTTGTTTAGTAACAATATTATTTCACATATTAATTTAATTTGTTGTAATTTTTTAGATCTTCATGGCCACTAACATGTTGGCTTGTATACAATAATTTCACAAGTCTTGTAACAAAAGGGTATCATGGATGTAAATTTTATGGACCTTCTTTGAAGGCTAGGTGGTCTAACCACTTATGAAAACTAGTGTATGACTGCTCTAGGTTATTCCTCGTAGAAGAACACCCTTACATAAGGGAAACATCTACTTTCAATGGTAAACCAGAGAGAACCCAAAGGCATGCAATAATGACACTCTTTTAATGGATTAGAGAATATGAAAAGAGAAGGAGAAGGAGTTTGCAGAAATTTTCAATTCAAATGGGGAGCCTATGTTCGATGATCCAGAATTATTCGATACCTATGTTGAGAAATTTCCCATTGGGATGAAAAAGAAAATTGTCTTTTATGAGCTCCCATATTGGGAGCATATTAAGATTGCCCACTTACTAGATCCCAAGAATATTTTTAAAATGTTTCATCTTCTTTATGGACACACATCATCGAAGGAAAGTGACACATTGGTTGTTACAAGAGATCTCATTTCTTCAAAAACTAAAAATAAACATTGAACAAGACAAGAAACTAGAGGAGAGGCTGGTCCCTATTGGCCTTTCAAAGAAGGTGATGTCCCATGGATTTTAAAGAAAGATGATATTTCTTTGGCAAAGGAAGTTATAATGAGTGTGAGGGTGCCTTCTTTTAGCGCTCGAAATTTCACCTCAGGCTGAGAAAGGCAAACTCCAAGGCAACATCAAACCACTTAGCCTCGTAGCTAGCCCTACGGGGCAGGAGAGGGCTCTCTCCGGTATATCTCGACAGAGATCTTCTAAGGGCAGAGATAACCAATAAAGAACACTGATTTTAGGCTAGTAAACTGATAAAAGGTTTGATTTGAGATTTTTGGGATTTTGGTGGAAAATCGGGGAAAGGCAATTTTGGGTGCGGGGATTGGACACAATTTTTGCAGGGGGTTCTTTGGGGCAAGGTAGGAGACTGTATTGATGCCTTTGAAAGAGTCAGATGGGTAAGATTGACTGGTGAGGAGCTAAGGAGAGCAAGTAAACACCTTGAGTTCTCCTTAAACAGATGAAAACATTGATATTAAGCAAACTTAAAGGCAGAGCATGGCAATCATGAATTCTACTTTAACACTTCATTTGCCTAATATGCAGAAGGAAAAGTGAGAAGATGATTCACATAACAAACTTACAAGTACAAAGAGAAACACACCATCAATACATGTAACCATAGGAATCCCAAAAAGGACTGCAAAACCCTGGTCTTTCTTCCTTTGCCAAAATTGCAGAGATACAATGAGTGATACAATAGAAGCTTTCTCCCTCAAGAGTCCAACCATGAAAATGACCAAGAAAGTACATAATATAGGAAATCTAACATCTTTCCTTGCCTCTAGGGGTCGAGCTCACTATCCTAGGAGCTGTTTCAACCAATTCCAAACTGAGCACTAAAATCTAGGCAGTGAAACAACTTGCCTCTATAAGCTAGGAAACCAATTCATTCATTAAATTTTTGCCTATTTCATGAATGAATCTTCTAGAAGAGATAAATAAGTGTCAAAGTATCATAAAATTACATCATTTACATCAAGGAGGATGAAAATCCACTCCAAAAAGTCAAACCTAGTCAAAACTGCGTTTTGCTGAGCTGTAGGTGCATTTCTGTGAAAATAGCCCAACGCGTAGCGCCCTAAATCTCAACGCGTAGCGCGCCTTTGGGCCTGCTTTTGAGGCACTTCCCGGTGTCCAAATGAGGCAAAAGTGGGCTTGTTGGAAAGGTCTGGATGTCTACTTTCCAACCCAAGTGGAATTTCTGAATTTGGTGACCATTTGCCCTCCAAAATTGCAATCTCCCAAGACTGTTTCCTGTGTGTCAAAAAAGTGGCAGAAAGTCATTTTTTTCATGTTTTTTGACCTTCTGGAAGCTCAAAACTTGATGAAATCTCTTGGAAATTGCTGAGAAAGTGTATTTTTGCATGACAAATCCAAAAATGCTGATTTTTCATGAAATGGAGTTGCCCATCTTCAGGGTAGCGCGCGGCACGCTACGCGTTGGGGAGGAAAACCTGTTTTTTGCCCAAAAATGCTCAAAATTTTTTGAAATTTGTGTTGTAGGTGAGTTATTTAGCACCATGCTCCTTCAAGGAAGCCTCAGCCAAGATGTGGAGGGGATCGGGCCTTTTTCTTCGTTTTAGTGCCTTGGCCAACCGTCCTTTGAGCACCTTCATTTTTGCCTTACATACGTGCATTCGAGCCCAATAATGATTTTTCATGTTCCAGAGCATGTCCTTATCTTTGTTAGCCTTGGCCAGCAACCTCTCCAAATGAGCATTGACCTGGAGAAGCATAGCCTCTCGCTCAATGGGTACCGAATCACCCGGTCTCTTACGAGCCAAGTTGCGATCTTCATGGATCCTCCGCAACTCATCAAGAGTGTGTTCATCTTCTAGTTGCTTGTTGCGCTGCTCTAAGTAGGTGATCATCCAATTTCCCATTTCCAACCTTTTCTGCAACGAGTCATTTTCAGCCCTCAGTTGCTGGATGATCTCCTTTGGCTCTAGGCTAGGAGAACTAATATCGAGGTCAACAACATCTATGCCTGGATCACCTGATGGCCCCTCATCAATCTTGGGCTGCTTGCCTCTCTCTTGTACCTGTGTTGCTGTCGGAAATGAGGCCCCTTCCACCTGGTGTGGAGATAACACTCGCGGTGCTGATGAAGAAGGCGAGACCCCTTCCACCTGGTGTGGAGAAAATACTCGCCGAGCTGATGCAAATAAGGCCCTGTGGCCTCTCTGATATGTGACCAATGGAGGGGAGCTGACATGTCTGGGCTCAGGGATGTCATACTGCTGTGAAGGTCCTCCCTCCTCATGAACAACCTCAGGGGGTGGCTGTGGCACTGTGAAGAAATCTCGAGAGATGAAATCCTCCCACGGAATACCCTGCTGTGCCAACTGATGCATGACCACAATCTTGATCAAAGCATAATGGTAAATGCTCCTGTGTTGTTGTGCTGGGTTCTTTCTCTGTACCAAGGGCACCATCCTCTCAATATTCCGGCACATGAAGAAAGGAATGTTCATCATTCGTACCTGTGTGAAATGCATCAACAAGTGGATATGGTACGAATACAAACGTGAAAATCTACCCTCACAGGTGAAATAGCGAATGATGACCCTCATCAAGGGTGCATACTCATCCCTCAAAAATTTGAAAGGAAATACACCAGTCATGTGCCTCATGTACACAGGTTTAATGTAGGGCTCATACTGAAATCTGTCCAACAGTTGGTGCTTGTTCCACTCTTCTCCAACATTGGGTATCCCTGTTGCTTGAGCAACAATCTCAGGTGATAATGTAAAATCCACCCTTGCAAGATTCACATGCCCGTTGTGCAAATGTAATACAAACAAGCGGACCAATTCCCTGTGGTGCTGAATTTGAGAAATTCTTTCGCAATATTCATAGCATGCTTGATGACAGAAACATGTAACTGCAAGTGGACAAGCTTGCAAATAGGCCAAAGAGGTGGGCTCCTCTCTCACATGCTGACCACCCTTACCACCCCTGTGAGGCCTCCTTGGCACCTCAACCTCCGGTGTTGACTCACGGTCATCACTTTGCTCATAGTCTATTTCGGTTTCTGACATGGTTTCAAGAACAAAATGGATGAAATGTACTGCAGCTTCTGCTCAAATGACCTGCTGTTTTGACTGTTTGAATGCTGCTCCAAGGGGACAAAAAAAACACAAGGGAGATGTTAGGGAGGGGGACTTTTAAGGGGACTGAGGGAAAATATATATAAAAGGGAATTTAGGGAAGGAATTATGACACATACACCATCACATAATCATAGTTTGCAGGGGTTTGATAGGAGGTAAAGTTTAGGGAGATTTTCTTGAAGTTTAGGGATAGGTAGGGTTTTAGGGCTTTTGATTTTTTGTTAGGGAAATTAGGTGAAGATGACAAGGGAGGTGATAATGGGAATGTGGGGAAATGAGGGATTGAAAAAGAATGACCTTGGGCAGCAAACTCAAAACCCTAGCTTCACTTGCAATTTGAAATTTTTAACATGATACATATGATTTTTTTCATGCTTCACACTTGTTGGTATTAGACACATTTCTCATGCTCATTTTCTTTAGGCAAGCAAAAAACATTGATGATTGGAGGCCTACCTGAACAATTTAGGAAATTTGAGGTCGTTTGAAGCTTCACTGGCGGTTTGCTGTAGGTGAAACCCAACGCGTAGCGCGCGGGTTCTGATGCGTAGCGCCCGCTCTACTTGTAGCGCCCGTGCTTTTTAACGCTAGAACTTCTGCCCTGACGCGTAGCGCGCGCCCAACGTGTAGCGCGTGGGCCCTGATGCGTAGCGCACAGGTGTTGTCGCTCACTTCGCCCAGTTTCACACTAAATCGCCTTTCACACTTGCTCTTGGAGTCTTGGAGGAAAATAATGATAAAATGAAGGGAGGGGGCTTTTACAAACTTGATTTGAATTAATTTCCCCTCAAACCCACTTTCTAATGTTTATAACATGACACTTTTCAAAATTTAAATGCTGCTGACTTATGGTTTCCTTTTTGTCCTGAAATTGGTTGAAATGATGCTTTTTCTTGAAATTTTTTGCAGAGGTAGCTTCTGAGGAGTCTTGGCAAAGGGGACCAGGGCCGCATGCTGACTTTTGAAGAGTTTGAATTTTTACCAATTTTACAAAAAATGAGAAAATGACCTTGTCTTCAAAAACATGGTTTTTGAATTCAAGGTAAAAATTAGCTGTACAATATGAAATCCTTTGAAGTGATGCTTTGATAGACATCCCTCTGGCCTGCTGGGCATTTATTGACCTTAAAAACATGACCTCAAAGACAAATTGGACTAAACCCTAGACTTAGGACCTTGACTTCATGACAAGACCAATGACCCTGTAAAGAATTTATTGACTGAAACAAACTTAATCCAGCAGTGCCAAGAGGGGAATAAAGACACAAGCTCCTCCATCAGGGTTATGGCATGCCTAATGGAATGCAATAAGATGACACTGATGAGACACCTACTTATGCAAATGCAAAGAGCTTTGATCGCTGATGGAGGGCTACTAGACCGACTCTAACATTGGCTCCAATGGGGATGGTAGCTCCTTGGAGGTGCCAAGAACCTTAGATCTCTGGGAGAGCAGACCAGTGCCTTTTAATCATTGGGAAATGGAGTCATTATTTACATATTTGGACCCAAACTGGGACAACTTTATTGACTTGACAACTGACTGAAAATTAGACCAACTTTGACTCATTTATTGACTGAAACCTGACTCAAGCCGACACAATTATGAAACCAACATAATTGAAAACTCTCATAAATGACTCATGATTGACTTAACGAAAACAAGAACTTACAAAGCTTATTGAAGGGCAGCAGTCCATCAAGATTTTAAATCATGATGACAACCACCTGTGTTTCTTACAAGACAATATACCATCAAACTATATCAAAATGCCAATGCAACCAATCAAGCAGATGCCTTCTTGATTGGTTCACCTGATCAGATCTTCTGGTCAACAATGAATACTGGTAACTGGGCATCCAAAAATATATTCGACCATATTCTCCTTCATCATTGAATACTGCAATAATCACCTTCACTGTTGACTGCAACAGGGCTGCCATTGGATCTTGAAAAACATGAAGTTTTGCCATTGCCACCTCCTGCTGAAAGAACAAGGTGTCTTTTGCTTCAATTTATGATCTGCCTTCATCATGTGCTTTAGTAAAAGTATGCTCATAAGCTTCAAAAAACTCTGAACAAATGGATGAGCAGATCTTTTCTTGGAAAAACATTTCAGCACATGAAACATATGAAGAATCTAAAAGGTAATCCTGTATGCTCTGATCTTCTGTAGTCTGACAATATGGTAGGTCATCTTCAAATGATATGACAGCCGGATTATCATCTTTGTGAAGGAAAACATTATCAATTTGCTGATCTACAAGACAGTCATCTTTTTCAACAAAGGAAGAAGTTTTCCCAACACTTTCCTGACTATGTGTGCACTGCAAATCTGCTGTAGCTTGGGCTGTAACAAGACCTTTCAAGAGCTGATCTATATCCTCTTCAGACAAAGGAGACAATGCCTTTTGTTTTCTTCTGCTTAAACAGTAATTATCTCCATATGACAGGGCACTCAGACTATCATTTATTACTGAGTTATTGAAAGGAGATTCATCACTTACTTGCACAAAGATCTCACCTTGCTGTTCATGAACATCTGAATCCAAAACTCTGTCTATGATCTCAACAATAGAGCTCTCTTTGATGGGATTCAGCACAAGGTATTCTTGGTCATCATGATCTGAATGTTGATCTGAAATAGCTGACTTGACTGCATCACATTCTGAAATTGAATCTTGACTACCCTGCACGCTGTCTTCTTCTGTGGGAAGATCTGTAATAGAACCCTCTCTTTCATCATCTTCCACCATATGACCATCTTCAGCCTGCTGATCTTGATTCTGCTGCAAAATGTCCTGATCATCTGGACAAGTATCCTCTAAGTTTTCTTTATGCTGCTGAAATGGATTCTCATACAGAGCCTCCATGATCTCATCATCCATAAAATTATCATCTTCATAATATTTCTCAAGGCTTTCAATAAAACTATAAGCATGCTTGCAACAGTCTTGAACTAAATTTAATGATGGATAAGAGTCCTTATATCGTTCAATGAACATAGCATGAAAATCCTTTAAACAGTAAATACAAGCAGGTGGCAAACTTTCATACCATGATTGGGCTTTACCTTCCAGAGTGGCCAAGAATATCTTCATCAAGCAATCTTCAGGAAAATCAACCTTCAACTTGCGAATATGCATGTGAAATCTAACCAGATGTAAAGCAGCATCCTTCTTACCATCATCATTAAATGTAGGCAAATTCCTTGACCAATCTACCTTCGGAATTTTATTTGGAAAACCAGGGATGTGATCTCGGCTCAGGGGAGCGTATCTTCTTGCAATCCGATCCATCTTGAAAAGCTCAAAGCTACTAATCTTCCTGCAGTGAAGTCACCATGAAGCATTGATCTCTGGAGTTTTCAGTGAAGGAGTCGCCAGTGAATGATTTCAGCCTTGTTAGTGTCTGATCATTGTCCACCATGAACAATCAGATCTGAACTTGATACATGTACTGGGGTAATTAACAAGTTAGATGTCACGTTTACAAGCTAGACCGGAGATTGACTGAAGCAACGTTTATCTACTTCCGCTAATGCAAAGCAAAAGCGTTTCGAAGGCTACCTGGCATAAATTTAGGCTCCGTCTGTAGCTTATAGTACAAATGACATCAACAAGCAAACCATTTTTTCTCCCCAGTATGGTCGCCAATATGTTAGCGCTCGAAATTTCACCTCAGGCTGAGAAAGGCAAACTCCAAGGCAACATCAAACCACTTAGCCTCGTAGCTAGCCCTACGGGGCAGGAGAGGGCTCTCTCCGGTATATCTCGGCAAAGATCTTCTAAGGGCGGAGATAACCAATAAAGAACACTGATTTTAGGCTAGTAAATTGATAAAAGGTTTGATTTGAGATTTTTGGGATTTTGGTGGAAAATCGGGGAAAGGCAATTTTGGGTGCGGGGATTGGACACAGTTTTTGCAGGGGGTTCTTTGGGGCAAGGTAGGAGACTGTATTGATGCCTTTGAAAGAGTCATATGGGTAAGATTGACTGGTGAGGAGCTAAGGAGAGCAAGTAAACACCTTGAGTTCTCCTTAAACAGATGAAAACATTGATATTAAGCAAACTTAAAAGCAGAGCATGGCAATCATGAATTCTACTTTAACACTTCATTTGCCTAATTTGCAGAAGGAAAAGTGAGAAGATGATTCACATAAAAAACTTACAAGTACAAAGAGAAACACACCATCAATACATGTAACCACAGGAGTCCCAAAAAGGACTGCAAAACCCTGGTCTTTCTTCCTTTGCCAAAATTGCAGAGATACAATGAGTGATACAATAGAAGCTTTCTCCCTCAAGAGTCCAACCATGAAAATGACCAAGAAAGTACATAATATAGGCAATCTAACATCTTTCCTTGCCTCTAGGGGTCGAGCTCACTATCCTAGGAGTTGTTTCAACCAATTCCAAACTGAGCACTAAAATCTAGGCAGTGAAACAACTTGCCTCTATAAGCTAGGAAACCAATTCATTCATTAAATTTTTGCCTATTTCATGAATGAATCTTCTAGAAGAGATAAATAAGTGTCAAAGTATCATAAAATTACATCATTTACATCAAGGAGGATGAAAATCCACTCCAAAAAGTCAAACCTAGTCAAAACTGCGTTTTGCTGAGCTGTAGGTGCATTTCTGTGAAAATAGCGCAACACGTAGCGCCCTAAATCTCAATGCATAGCGCGCCTTTGGGCCTGCTTTTGAGGCACTTCCCGGTGTCCAAATGAGACAAAAGTGGGCTTGTTGGAAAGGTCTAGATATCTACTTTCCAACCCAAGTGGAATTTCTGAATTTGGTGACCATTTGCCCCTCCAAAGTTGCAATCTCCCAAGACTACTTCCTGTGTGTCAAAAAAGTGGCAGAAAGTCATTTTTTTCATGTTTTTTGACCTTCTGGAAGCTCAAAACTTGATGAAATCTCTTGGCAATTGTTGAGCAAGTGTATTTTTGCATGAAAAATCCAAAAATGCTGAGTTTTCATGAAATGGAGTTGCCCATCTTCAGGGTAGCGCGCGGCGCGCTATGCGTTGGGGAGGAAAACCTGTTTTTTGCCCAAAAATTCACAAATGACCAAAAATGCTCAATTTTTTTTGAAATTTGTGCTGTAGGTGAGTTATTTAGCACCATGCTCCTTCAAGGAAGCCTCAGCCAAGATGTGGAGGGGATCGGGCCTTTTTCTTCGTTTTAGTGCCTTGGCCAACCGTCCTTTGAGCACCTTCATTTTTGCCTTACATACGTGCATTCGAGCCCAATAATGATTTTTCATGTTCCAGAGCATGTCCTTATCTTTGTTAGCCTTGGCCAGCAACCTCTCCAAATGAGCATTGACCTGGAGAAGCATAGCCTCTCGCTCAATGGGTACCAAATCACCGGGTCTCTTACGAGCCAAGTTGCGGTCTTCATGGATCCTCCGCAACTCATCAAGAGTGTGTTCATCTTCTAGTTGCTTGTTGCGCTGCTCTAAGTAGGTGATCGTTGTTACACTAAAAAATGTCACCATGACTATTTACAGTTAGGATGACTCTATCAACAGTCATGCTACCCTCTTAGGCAAGTCTTATGCCTCTGCTCTCCATGTCAAACTCCAAAAAAGAGAGAAAGTCTTTCTAAATGTATTTATCTCTGGGGACGCAGGTTCTCTCAACCTTACCTGCGGGGACGCACCCAATGTTCACAAAAGCTGCGTCTTTGGACGCTCTGTATGTAAAGGTGCAGGTGCGTCCCCCTAAAAAGGTTAAAATGCGCAAGTTTCATCTTTAAAAAGTCACTTGTGGTCATTTCTAGAGCATTCTAGAAGGTTGTTCGACGTGTATTGAGCGCCTCCAGATGGTTCATGCACTCCTACCAAAGAGGAACTTATCCCATCAATAAGGGAGCTATCCCATCCAAAGAGGGGATTATCCCATTGATGGTGGACCTGATTAACTTCCTCTTGAGCACTATAAATACAGGCATTGGGCCAGAAGGAGAGGAGGTTGGAAGCTATACATTTCTAAGGGTAAATGCTGCAGGAATTAGGACTCCCATTTAGAAGCTTGTGAGGAGAGATTGCCATCTTTGCTTGTTCTATTTGGAAGTGGGTGAGCTTTGTCAAAGTAAAGGAGAACTCTTGATGGACCCTGGGAGGGACTTGCACAACACCAAGGCTCAGGTTGTATTTGTTCCTTTTGTTACCTATTAATGCAAATGAGTCCATTCTTCTCAATAACTTGTTATTTATGAGTTGTTTCATGTACTCCTTGGTCTATGTGTTAAATATGTTTTATTCTATGAGATTATCAAGTGCTATTTAATCGTTTGATTGTTAGTGTATGCAGGTTTCAAAGTGAAGGAGGAGCTCATCCGGATCAGCGGAGCTGGACTGCTACAACAGCGTTGGATTACAGGTAGGATCTAAACACTTGATTTCCCGTATAGTAAATGCATGTTTAGAGAAGGATTGCTCTTGTTTGTCTTGTTTGTCACTAGAGAGTCTTAGGCTCCTAGGGAGGTTGGTTGTGTCCGCACAATCGACTCTTTCCGCCTGACAAATTGGCGACTCCGCTGGGGACTCCATTGATGTGAAAAGTCTTTTCCTTTGTATGAACTTTGCTCTGAGAAAATTGGTTTATTTTTCTGATTTTTGGCTCTGTGACTTTGTCTTTGGGTGGGTTAGCTTAGGATTAGATTCATTTTGGTTTTTCTTGAGTTTTTTAGTAGGACGCACCCTCTGAGTGGTGCACAGTGCGTCCCTGGACGCACTGTCGCTGTGTGCACAGAGCGGGCCCGCACCTGTTCTAACAGGTCGCCTGCGTCCCCTGTTAAAATTTGAAAAAAATTCCATTTTTTGCATTTTTGCTCTTAGATTTTGTTTTTTCTTAGATTTTACTGCCCAGATTCAGTAGTCCCTTGTCAAAGATCTTCACCTGAACTTGTTTCGATAGCATTGAGTGTTTTAGTGGATTTCATAGAAGTTTAAGCCCTAGGGTTTGATTTTTGAGTAGGTCTTGTAGTGACTTTGGCGGTAGAAGTTGTCAAGCCTTAGATCTCTCTGGTTTTGTCAGCATTCTAAGAAGTCAGACCTGTCATAAAGTCTACCTGTGAGAGCAACTTACCATTGAGTTGTCTCTTTGGGAAAATTTCGAAGTGCTTGTTGATTGAGTCTTGAATTCCATTTTACAAAAAGAACAAAAAGATTTGAGTTTTGTTTTGACTAGTCTTTTGATTCTGCATTAGCTGGTCCTTGATTTGATTTTGGTCAAGTAAAACAACCTAGAATCATCTTTGTGAGCTTTTGCCTTGTTAGGTTTGCTTAGAGTAAATTTCTTTTGATTTGCTTGTGAGTCAAGTTTTCATAGATTTTATAGCTTTTGAGATTGATTTTTGTTAAAATAGGTTTATATGCTTTATTAAAAAGAGAAAATACAAAAACATCTCCTTTGAAAAGTTTTGTTTCAAGTAGCTTTGAAAAGTTTTGAAAGAAAAAGAGTTTTTCGTGCACGTAAGGAGTGGTCATGTTTGTATGCTTGAAAAGATAAAGAGAATTGTTTCTTTGATTGTCTTTACTAAGAAAGTTGTTTTCTATAAAATTTGCATCTCTCAACTCTCTTAGTTAAGAATTTCATTGAAAAAGGAAAGTAGCGTAAATCATCTTAGGTGCATCTTTGTAGTGGTTTGAGTCGAGTCTACACACCATTGGTTTCACTTCCGCTACCTTTTGTCTTTAAGAAAAAACCATAAAATTAACGCTTAAAGTAAAATCGACGTAGTAACTTTTATTTACTAGGGCTCTGAAACACCAATTTAGATCAGGCTAGTGTCTTGGAGTAGGTGAGTAATTAACTCTCCAAGACAACAAAACCAAACAAGTAGCTTATCTTGTGATAGAATAAATCCAATTGTCTCATTTGTACTCTGGGAAAGCTCCTCTTAAAGGAGAAGCACGAGCTCGTGTCCGAACCAGTGAGGGGATCAATCCCCCCTCGTTGGGAACGACGCCAGACACGCACGTATTACAAACGGTAAACCTCGGATTAACCATTGTCGAGGAGCCAGGGGTCACTTGTCGGTAAACCTTGGATTATTGTCAAGGAGCCGGCAAGGGGATTGAGCTTGCTACTCTGCCCTTGCGTGCTGTCGGAGTTTAGACTGTTCCCCCAGGTGCATTTGTTGCGGTTGGTAACCTTAGTGACCATTATCTTTAGGATTCTACCGAGGTGACGGTGGAGGGAAGGTCCCACTGTACCTGGAGCAGACGTCGGCTAGACTCACTTGGATTTTCTGGGGGGTTCACTTCACTCGAGACGGTTAAAGTGGAGGAACTTGGTCCAGTCTATTCATTAAGCAGGTTGCCGGGGTAACTGTTCCACCCGCCACTTCTGTACTGAATCCAGCGATGTTGGGCTTCATCACCAACTAGCGCTTTCGGTCTGGAAGGCTACTGTTTGTGTTTGGTTTGACGCCCTAGATTCTTTAGGCGTGTGATTCAAATTTGTTTGGTTCTTTAGAGACTTTAGGTGGTTTGATTTGAAATTTTACTTTGTTTTCGTGTGTAGTAGTTAAAAGTTTTTAGCTGTGGCGGAATTACCGAGACAGTCCCGTAGACTTCGGGGCCAGTCTCCTGAAGTTGTTTCTGTGGCCGAATTGTTGAGAAGATCCCGTAGGCTTAGGGGATCGCCTCCTCGAGACGACCCGGGTAATCTAGAAGGTTTAAAGGTCCTTGTAACTCCTCCTAGTGGCAGTAGAGTAGGTTCACCTGAAGAAGGAGAATCTTCCTTGGTAGTCCATTCAGATTACCAAGGCTTAGAGACAGGTTATAATCCCGAAGCTGTTACAGTTTCTGAGCTTGTTGGTAGTTTTTCGTCTGCTAGTGATACAGGCGAAGAACCAGAAATATCTGAACCTGTTACTCCGACTTCTAGTGTTCCTGATTCACCGAGAATAGAAAGAATTATCACCGAAAATCTTCCTACTGGTTTGATTGCTATTGAAGAACTTGCTCCAGAGGAAGAAATAGGCGTCTCTAACCTTGAAGATCAACTTACTATTGATCTAAGGGAGCGTGAATCTATCTTTTACAGTCCTCCTAGAAGTACTACTTGGTACCTTTCGTTAACCAATTATTTAGACAACTTTGGGCTAGGTTTTTCTACACCTCGTACTCCTTTTCCACCTGGAGGTATTCATACTCCTGTAAATATGTCTGGTCAGTCGTCCGTGTTTACTCAAAGTCCTGAATCTTTCTTACACGGCGGTCCTTCTGTTCCCACCGGGTATCAATCTCTTTCTGGTACCTTTGCGGGGGCATCTCCTCAACCCGTTGATCATGGGTTATTAGTTGGAAACAGTGGTAATATACCATTGGGTGTAGGAGACATTTACATGATGTCAGGTTCAGTTCCCGTTTCCCAACCTCAAGGTGGCCAATTACCGCCTGGGGGGCAGCCTCAGTTAACGCCTGGGGGGCAACCTCAAGGTACATCATTTGTGTCTGGGGGGCAACCTCAAGGTCAGTACACGCCTATGGTGCAATACATACCTCAAGGTCAACCCCAGCCTCAATATGTACCCCAGGGTCAACCTCAGTATCAATATCAACCTCAAGGATGGCAACCTCAAGGATGGCAACCCCAAGGGTATCAACCCCAAGGGTATCAACCTCAAGGGTACCAACCTCAAGGTCAAGGTCAACCCCAGTATCCGTATTTACCTCAAGGTTATCAACCTCAAGGTCAATACTCAGGTCAAGGTTATCAACCACCTCAAGGTCAATCATATGGTCAAAATATGGGAACTGCACCTTACAATTATCAATCCTATCCTCAATCCGGTTATGGATCTCAGTATCCTCAACCTGTTACGGGTCAATACCCTGGAATGTTAGTGTGGGATCCATCACAGGGTCAACAGGTGTTGCAGCCAAGTATACAGTTGGTACCTCAAGCTGGACAACCCGTAGTTTCTGGTCCACCCCAGCAACCGCAACCTGTCCAGTCAAATGTTCAAACTTCTGTAACTTCGGTAGTTACTCAGCCGCCAATTGCACCTAGTACTCCATCTCAAACGGCTGCTGCAACTACCGCCACATCTACCATACTTACTTCTGGAGTATCGACAGCTCCGGTTTCTACTGTCTCTGTAACCACTCCTCAGACATCTTTACCGTTGTCTGGATCTACGATTCAAACCACGGTCCAGATGCCTGTAGGTCAGCCTGGTATAAGTACGGTTGTCACTACTCAACCTCAATTTGTTCACCAACCGTACCAGGGACAGTACCAACCTGGGCAAGCTGTCCAACAACCGGTTTACCAGTATCAACCGTATCCTGGGTACACTTATCAACAACCTCAACAACCCCAGTACGGTCCGGTTAATCCTGGTTTTCCAGGAGGATATAATATCCCAAATGCGACTCCTGTTCCTAGTTATCCTGGATATCCTCCTCCTGGGGCTGGTATTGTGACCCAGAGTTTTAGAGATCCTAACCGGCAGTTACCGTTTATCGCAACTTTGGATTTACCAGACTTGACGCGCCTAACGAACGATCCAATTCAATATCTTCAGTTCTGGCCGCCAATGCCAAATAAGTTGCCCAGTGATATACCCAAGTTCGAAGGTAAGTCTGGAGAGGATCCGTCCAATCATGTGATGACTTACCACCTCTGGTGTGCTTCAAATTCTATCTCGGATGATTCGATCCGCTTACGTCTTTTCCAGCGTACACTCATTGGTCTCGCGGCCAAGTGGTACATTGAGTTACCACGGGCCTCTTTTTACAATTTTAGCCAGTTAGCTACCTCGTTCTTAACTCACTTTCAGTTGCCGGTCAGATACGATAACGGCACGGAGTTATTAACTTCACTAAAACAATCGACGTCCACGTATATTTCTGATCACATTCATGAGTGGAGACGTCGAAGAAGGCTAGTGAAAGTTTTTATCCCGGACCAAATCTTAGCTGAATGGTTTGTTAAATCATTATTACCGAAGATTACTGAAGATGTAGCTAAGGCCGGAGTAGTTACTGAGGAGCAAGTCATTGCTCAGGCGCAATACCTTGACTTAGTTTACACTCAGTCGGGTACGTTACACGAGAAGATTCCGGATCTTCCAAAGTCGAATCAAATCGCTGCTGCTCCTTCGGGATCTCATGCCGCTGATGGTATGATTGGTATCGTGAATACAAAGAGCAAGAAGAAGTCTTCCAAGGCTTCAACTACTCCTATTATCACTTTGCCTGATTCCCCGACAGGAGAGTCTTCTCCTGAACTTACCGCCGATATTCACGCTGTAGAGTCATCTACGGCCAAATCAAAAAACGGTGGAAAGAAGAAAGGAAAGAAGAAGGCTAAAGCAGACAAGGCTCCGAAGGAGAAAACAGAAAAGTCGGAAACCAATGACGAAAAGCGCAAACCTCGATATCCTTGTCTTATTTGTGAAGAGGATCATTTTACGAGAGATTGCCCTCATCGGGCCGAGGTTGTGAAAATAGTCAAAGGTTCTCCCACTCCTGCTGTGTTAAAAAATCCATTTCCGGAGCAGGAGAATAAGATGATAGGTTCTTCCTCGAATGCCAGTGAAGAACCCATTTTGATGATGTCTCATGTGAGGATTGCGACTCGATCGCAAGATTATGGTAGTAAGAATCCTGTTGATGGTAAGGAAGCAGAATCTTCTCACTCTAACCCATCAACCTCAGCTCCTGGTTCCGATCCACTACAGATCGAAAAACCTAACCCGGACTTAGTAATTAAACCGCCCGCCAAGGGTGTACTTCGAAGGTCTGCTTTCAATCCACATGCGAGAGCAGCCCAGAATTACAACATTGTTGAGGACTTAGCTGTTTCACCCTCAGCAATGTCGGCGTTAGAAGTGCTGCAATCATGCCCAGCACAACGAAAATTACTTTTGTCGGCTATCGGAGCTGTTGATGTTCAGGACCCGAATCTAATAATCTTCGATCTAGAAAATAGTACACCGCGTCTCCCCCATCAAATGGCTTTCCAAATTCCAGTGATAGTCAAAAACAGGCCTATTCATCGGACTGTGATTGATGAGGGAGCTTCTACGTGTATTATGTCGATTCAATGTTGGAGATCTCTTGGTTCTCCTTCGTTGAACCAATCCCCCACCATCCTTAAGGCCTTTGATGGCCGTGGGTTCCGTCCGTTTGGTATTCTACAGGAATTGCCTATAGGGGTAGAAGGTAAAACCGTTAGTCTGGATGTGGAAGTGGTTGATGCCCCTCTAGACTACAACCTTCTTTTGGGTCGAAGTTGGTCATATGCTATGACAGCGGTCGTTTCATCGGTCTTCAGAGTAATTAAGTTTCCACATAACGGTAAGATCGTGACTATTGATCAGCTGACATACTTTTCATCCGACCCAGCCTCTTCAGAGAGTATCCAGCATGTCGGTAAGACGACAATCCCTTATAGGGACGTTGGTGTAGGTTTAGTTAAAGATTCCGGTTTACTGGGAACTTTTCCTCTCCCTCCACTCAGCGCAGACCCTTCATTTGCATCAATTCATATGATTACATCAGAAAACATTATTTATGATGATCCTTGGATTGTCCCATCTGAATCTGAGATAGACTCATTCGGTGATGCTATGCCTTTGAGTCCATATGAAATTGCTTATGAAGCTGTCATGTCTTTTACCGACTCGCATTCAACCCAAATCGACCAAATGAATGTGGTCAGTGAAGAATCACTTTTCACCTCAACCTTAGAACGGATAGCGTTTCCCGAAGTCGTGTCATCTGACGAACAACTTCGCGAAATCCTAAGTGTAGACGATCTACCATGGGAAGATCTCCATCACAGATCTTCGTTTTTACCTAAGGATGATGCATTTGAAAATGATTTTTCATCTATCTTTACCGCTGAATATGTCAAAGACGCTCAGGATCCAACGAAACATTCTGATTCAGAGTTGAATTTAGGGAATATTTCTCGTACTATTCCCATTGATATTTCAGTGAAGCCCGGAATTGAGGAGAACATTCATATAGGTGCCGCATGTACAGAAGATGAAATCCAAACTTACAAGGCCCTATTCCAAGAATTCCGCGATGTGTTTGCCTGGTCTTACGAGGAAATGCCGGGAATCGATCCTGCCATTGTTGTTCATGAAATAAAGACCTACCCGGATGCTAAACCCGTCCGGCAACGGTTGCGTCAGATTCACCCTCGAAAAGCGGCTGCGATTAAAGCAGAAGTCGAAAAGCTGTTGAAAGCAGGTTTCATTTATCCGATCCCGTTAACGGATTGGGTATCGAATATTGTTCCGGTCAACAAAAACAAGGAACAATAAGAATCTGTATCGACTATAGGGATATAAATCGAGCTTGTCCAAAAGACAACTATCCTACGCCTTATATCGATCAAATTATTGATGATTGTGCCGGAAGTGAAATGTTTTCCTTTATGGATGGTTTTTCGGGCTATAATCAAATCAATATTCTACCTGCCGACCAACCAAAAACGGCATTCATTTGTCCATGGGGGACATTTGCTTATTGCAAATTACCTTTTGGGCTTAAGAATGCCGGGGCCACTTTTCAACGGGCGATGTCTTACGCATTTCATGACATCAAGCACATTGTGCAACCGTATCTCGATGATTTGCCTGCTCATTCTTTACATCGAGCTGATCACCTTGTCCACTTACGAGCAATCTTTATGAGGTGTAGGCATTATCGAATTCGGTTGAATCCCCACAAGTGTGTTTTCTGTATAGAAACAGGTCGATTGCTGGGATTTGTTGTTTCAAAAGCCGGCATTCGCGTCGATCCCTCGAAAGTCGAAGCTATCATCAAATTGCCTCCTCCTTCGAGTTTGCGCCAACTCCAAAGTTTGCAAGGGAAAGCGAACTTTTTACGCCGATTCATCCCAAACTACGCCGAGGTCACTAAAGGTTTTACACGGTTGTTGAAACAGAACGCTCAATTCTTTTGGGACGAGATTGCCCAACAATCTTTTGATGCACTTAAACACGCGTTGACCCATGCACCGTTGTTGCATCCTCCCAACTACAACCAGGACTACTTCTTATACCTCGCAGCTTCGCATTCCACCATTGGAATGGTGTTAGTTCAAGAAGATGAATTCGGAGCGGAACATGTGATATATTATCTTAGTAGGACCTTAAATCCCACTGAGCTAAAATATTCGCATGTGGAGAAATTGGCCCTGGCAGCCGTTCAAGCTGTCCAGCGTTTTCGTCACTACATTCTTCTCCGTAAAACTACAGTTATTTCGGATTGCAACCCTATGATTTACATTTTGACAAAACAACTGCTAGGGGGCAAGTACTCTAAATGGATCGTTATCCTGCAAGAGTTCGACTTGGAGTTCGAGAAGTCCAAGTCTAAGAAATCCTTAGTTTTTGCGGAATTGATGTGTGATTTCCCGCGTGCTGACACAGAGACTGTGGCAGAGGAGTCCATTGCGGACGAATCTTTGTTTCTTATCAGTACTTTAGATCCGTGGTACGGGGATATAATCATCTATCTCCAAACCCAAACCTTTCGGCCTGAAGCTTCCAAGGCGGAACGTCGAAAAATTCGGTTTCAATCCCAGCAATACAAAATTATTGGAGATACACTTTATCGCCGGGGGCAGACTTAGTTTTTCGACGTTGTTTAACTCACGAAGAGGCTGAGAGGGTTTTGAATGATTGTCACTCTGGAGCATGTGGCGGTCATATGTCTGGGTATGCCACAGCTCAGAAGGTGTTGCGCGCTGGCTATTTCTGGCCATCTATGTTTAAAGATTGTATCATTGCAGTCCGGAAGTGCCACAACTGTCAAGTGTTTGATCGCAAGATGCGCGCACCACCTGCTCCTCTCCACCCTATAATTGCCGTTGGTCCATTCGCCAAATGGGGTATCGACTTTATTACTTGTAACCCTCACTCGGCCGGGGGGCATGCGTATATCATCCTCGCGGTTGATTATTTCACTAAATGGGCCGAGGCGATGCCTACATTCGACGCAAGCGGCAAAACAGCTGCAGTTTTCGTATTCAATCATATTATAACTAGGTTTGGTGTCCCACAAGCAATCATTACTGACCATGGGAGCCATTTTCGAAACATCATGATGACTGAGCTTACAAGCCAGCTTGGTTTGCGCCACGATAGCTCTACTCCTTATTATCCGCAAGCCAACGGTTTGGTTGAGTCTATCAACAAAGTTCTAGTTATCATGATCCGACGAACCATTGGTATTCATCGGTCGAATTGGCACAACATGTTATTTTCGGCGCTATGGGCATACCGAACCTCAGTGAAAACTTCAACAGGGTTCACTCCTTTCCAGCTAGTTTATGGCTTGGAAGCTGTGTTACCCATTGAATGCGAAATCCCATCACTTCAAATGGCTGTCGAATTACTCCCAGCTACTTCCGAAGAGGAGAAACGTTTATTATACTTAGCTAAATTAGATGAGACTCGACGTGACGCTGCATTGGCAATCGAGACTCACGCGAAGCGAATGAAAGCTCAGTATGATAGAAATGTGACCCCTCGAAGTTTTTCGGAAGGAGACCTAGTGCTATTATATGATCAAGCTAACGATAAGCTAGGTGCTGGAAAATTCGTTCCTATGTGGCATGGACCCTACATTGTAAAGCGAAAGCTAGCAAAAGGGGCTTATGAGCTGGTAGATTTTGATGGGGACTCTTTGGGTAAACCCAGAAATGGACTTTACCTAAAGAGGTATTATGCTTAAATGGTGGGTATGGAGAATTTTTAGTTAGGTTAGGTTTTCTTTCTAGCTAGTATGTTTGTTAGTTAGTCAGTGTGCTTAGCTTAGCGAGTGTGTTTTTCGTCGTTATTCTGGCTTATCTTGGTTTTACTCTTGATATTGCAGATGTCGACGCCTCTCCAAACATACATTGGATTTGCTGATGGTGCTTGTCGTAGTACACGGAATATCTCTTCCGCAGCTTGGGTTATCTATTCACCCTCTGACGAGTTAGTTTCTATGCATGGGGTAAGCCTCGGTCAAACAACGAACAACATTGCAGAATACAGTGCAGTGGTTGAATTATTATCCGAATCTATTTCATTTGGAATTCGACGTTTGATAGTGAGGTTAGATTCTGAACTTGTTGTATTACAGCTTAATAGAGTTTATGCCATTAGAAATCCTGTGTTATTAAGGTTGTTTTTGAGAGTGCGTCTCTTGGAACGTGAATTTGATTACATTGAATATCAGCATATTCCAAGGTCTTTAAATACATTAGCAGATGCAATTGCTTCTCGAATGTTGGACAGACATTTACGATAATCATGCAAGTAAATTTAAAAACATTTCATCACATATGTTAAACAAGATAAGCCGGTAATAGTGATATATATATAGATAGGAGTGTGTCAAAAAATATACATCGTCTTCGATCATAGGTTGAAAAACACCTTATGATCGGCAAAAATGATAAAGTACAAAAAGTCAAAAATGTCACATGTGTCTACAAAGTGACTAGCCAATCACTGGTGGTGCTCCCTATACGACACCACTGCACGGGCTACCTTACGCAAAAATCTCCTAAACGGTCCAGGGACTGCGACTACATAGCGCTGAAGCCTGATAGGAATATCATCCATAGTAGTCTCAGGCATATCCGCCGTCAGACGCTCTAGATCATGCTCCAACTCAGCTAGTACCTCTGCAGCCGCGTCCTGTGGGGCCGGTACCGGTGCAACTGGATGTCTCCTCTCAAAAGGCCGGAGGTTGGCTGGGCGCTGTGGACCAACATCTGCATTTTGAAAATTTTTACTGTCAGTTTTGAGACGATATATATAAAAAACAAAAAAAATACATAATTTAAAAACTTGTGAAAAATAAAGTACCTCTGTCGTCCCATTGTTCTCCCTGTGGAAGAACCATGTCCGGATCACCTCGAAAATCTACTCCGGCATACGGAAAGTCCTGGATCGAAAAAACCTGGTCCTCTAACCAGTGAAAATAACTATCAGAGAATCGAACAACCGCCGCGCCCTCGTCAGGATGCCGGGCCATCACCGCAACCCATCGTACCAGCTTTGGCTCCCGAGGACCCAAGATATCAACAGTGAGTTGCTGAGGGATCAGCATCGGAACTCTCTCTAAGGCAAAGCTCACGACTAAAGGCCCATATCCAAAAGTTTTCAGTCGTCCGTTCTTTGCCTTAGTCAGTTGGCTCTTCATATTAGCCGACACAGCATCACACCAGTTGAAAATGGTGCCTTGGTAACAGTCAATTGCCATCCGCATTTGGGACCCGGAAGCAATGTGTAAAGCGGCTGCGCCGCAAATTCTGGTAACTGTGAAAGCTATAACTTTTAGTTCACGCAGAGAGATGTGTTTAATTTCCACGCCTTTCGCATGGTGTGCACCGGGTGTGCACCAATCTTCCCGGAGACTAACAAGGGATTGGCCACCCGGCCTAGTCCCGGCTAGATTGAGTTGCTCGCCTCTATTTGGCAAGCCAGTGAGAAAGTATACATCAGAGGGCTCTATCTCGAGCTGGTGCCCTCCTATGTAAAAGCATTGCTCTTGAACGTTCCATCTCTCAACCAGCCATTCTAAGAATCTCACCTGAGCCCTCATGCCAGGTATGGCCCAGTATTTATATAGCCCGCATGCTTTTAGGGCATCAATGGAAGGTTGATGTTCAATTGCAGCTAAATCAACGTCCTCGTGCTCTCTTTCTCTCCAATCCAACATGGTGAGTGCCCTACACACCAAGAAACAATGATTAGAATTAATTTGGGGAAATTTGAATGGTTCTTTGTGAGGATTGGGGTTTCAAATTCCGCATTCCACGGAGGACGCACCCCGCGTTTACAACACAGGGCGTCCGGACGCAGCTGGCCTGAAGGTGGGCTGCGTCCCCCGACCATTTTCCTGTATAGGAAAAAGTCGGGGGACGCAGGTCACCCGAAGGGCACCTGCGTCCACCGAGGAGCGCATTTTGAAACCTAAACCCCCCCAAAAAACAAAACTAAAACCTAAAATACAATTTTAATTGGATGAAATTGAAGAGTAGGATGTTGTAAAATACCTGGAAGAGACGGCGTTCGATTCTGACGGTCGGATTTTCCGCAGCGACCACGGGAAGTTTCTTGCCAAAAGCCCTTTTTTCAACCTCAACAGTAAAATGGTAAAAATGACATGGTAAAAAGTCTTTTTATAGTTTTTTTGGATGAATTTGTTCATTTTTCACCATGGAAGGATGTTTTTCGATGTATTTTTGCCTATCTTAAACAGGTATGAGTAATGTGTTGTTTTTGTGCAGGACAAAGGGACTTAGAGGGAAAATTGTCATTTTTCACGAACCAAAATATCAGAGTCATCTTTTAAGCCCTTTTCTGACTCCTAAAAAATGAAAAGATTGCCGAGCGTTTCTTTTACACTCGTTAAAACGGAATTAAAAGACGGTCCCCTTATAGCTCTTTTCTGACCGTAAAATCAGGAAAAGATTGCCGGGTTTTTGTCGTTTCAAACTCGATACGGAAATAAAACGACGTGTCCTTGATCGCTTTTTACTTTTCAGGTCAGTGACACTAATTATGAAAGTACTCCTTGGTCGCAAGATCAAGCGGTTCCCCCAGGTATTATTTTATACTTTTTCGGGCTTGAGGGACACAAATCTACGAAAAAGTTCAACTTGGAGTCTTCTTAAGTTTTTCAGACTCTCTAAAATTGAAAAACGCCGAGTTTCTCCTATACTGGGCTCGTTAAACATTTCACAGTAAAGGACCTGTTCAATTACAAATAGGAACGAACCACTCCTTCCTAGGGTTCGAATCAAAACTAGGTTGGACTCATCCGAAGGATGAGCTTATAATCAAGCATATGTTATCCTCCTCAAGCTTGTTAAAAATAAAGAGGTACTTGCCAGAAATGGTGGGGGAAAAGAGAGAAGAATGAGCCTATTTGTTACCTTTTGTCTCAGAAGAAACTTTATTACCACTCTTGAACACGACACTTTTCATTCACCTGGGTTGGGAAATCCTTTACCTCACAGTTGATCAAACCACTTTGAAAGTCTTCAGCTGGGTTCCGGGAATTAACTTTGAGTCGTTTATCACCAAGCCATCTGTCGTGTCGTTATGTGTTCAAGAGGTCTGCAAGCAAAACTTTCATCTGCAAAATACTTGTCATCCATTTGACCATCCCTGAGTCAGTCCTTACAGCAACATTTCTTCAACTTGAACAATGATTTCGTGTTGCAGGCTTGCCTGCAACGGGTCGCTTTCTATCGACATCAGCACATTATCTAGAGAGATGACTTAGAAATCGTCAGTACCTTGAAGTCTGCATGCATCAATGGCAGGTTTCTCGCCTTTGACGTCAGTTTACATCATTGACTTTCGATCAAAGGATTCCGTGAAATGTTCGACATCAACTCATTCATTCACATCTCATGGATTGTACTGGGTACTTTGAGAACCATTGACATTACTGGTGGTCTCTCTCACGCTTGTTAACAGTTTACATCATCGACTGGTAATCAAGTGGTTTCTACCATGTTCGACATCAACTCATTTATTCGCATGGCTAGAATCGTACCAATTTGAGAAGTAGAAATGAAGACCCTGGATCTAGTTTCCACCATCCAGGCTGCGAGGAGTTTTGTATTCATTATCTAAGTAGACTAATCATAAACAGATGGCTGCGCCCATACTGTGTCTACAAAAGTCTATGATTATGATGTACTGCAAGATCATTCCTGTATCAGAGTAGTTAGTCTGTTAGTTAAAGTTTTAATCTGAGTATGGGAATGCCTACCTCAGTGATGATATAATCTTATACATGTATTTTGTGTTGAAAATTGCAGGTTCTGACCAGGCTCTCCATGAGATAATCCTTGAAATGATAAAGCGCTTCACCCTTCCTAGATAATACAAAACCCTAATCTATTTCAGGCTTCGCACTTTAGGGGGCAATCTGTTACACTAAAAAATGTCACCATGACTATTTACAGTTAGGATGACTCTATCAACAGTCATGCTACCCTCTTAGGCAAGTCTTATGCCTCTGCTCTCCATGTCAAACTCCAAAAAAGAGAGAAAGTCTTTCTAAATGTATTTATCTCTGGGGACGCAGGTTCTCTCAACCTTACCTGCGGGGACGCACCCAATGTTCACAAAAGCTGCGTCTTTGGACGCTCTGTATGTAAAGGTGCAGGTGCGTCCCCCTAAAAAGGTTAAAATGCGCAAGTTTCATCTTTAAAAAGTCACTTGTGGTCATTTCTAGAGCATTCTAGAAGGTTGTTCGACGTGTATTGAGCGCCTCCAGATGGTTCATGCACTCCTACCAAAGAGGAACTTATCCCATCAATAAGGGAGCTATCCCATCCAAAGAGGGGATTATCCCATTGATGGTGGACCTGTTTAACTTCCTCTTGAGCACTATAAATACAGGCATTGGGCCAGAAGGAGAGGAGGTTAGAAGCTATACATTTCTAAGGGTAAATGCTGTAGGAATTAGGACTCCCATTTAGAAGCTTGTGAGGAGAGATTGCCATCTTTGCTTGTTCTATTTGGAAGTGGGTGAGCTTTGTCAAAGTAAAGGAGAACTCTTGATGGACCCTGGGAGGGACTTGCACAACACCAAGGCTCAGGTTGTATTTGTTCCTTTTGTTACCTATTAATGCAAATGAGTCCATTCTTCTCAATAACTTGTTATTTATGAGTTGTTTCATGTACTCCTTGGTCTATGTGTTAAATATGTTTTATTCTATGAGATTATCAAGTGCTATTTAATCGTTTGATTGTTAGTGTATGCAGGTTTCAAAGTGAAGGAGGAGCTCATCCGGATCAGCGGAGCTGGACTGCTACAACAACGTTGGATTACATGTAGGATCTAAACACTTGATTTCCCGTATAGTAAATGCATGTTTAGAGAAGGATTGCTCTTGTTTGTCTTGTTTGTCACTAGAGAGTCTTAGGCTCCTAGGGAGGTTGGTTGTGTCCGCACAAGCGACTCTTTCCGCCTGACAATCGTCCAATTTGCCATTTCCAACCTTTGCTGCAACGAGTCATTTTCAGCCCTCAGTTGCTGGATGATCTCCTTTGGCTCTAGTCTAGGAGAACTAATATCGAGGTCAACAACATCTATGCCTGGATCACTTGATGGCCCCTCATCAATCTTGGGCTGCTTGCCTCTCTCTTGTACCTGTGCTGCTGTCGGAAACGAGGCCCCTTCCACCTGGTGTGGAGATAACACTCGCGGTGCTGATGAAGAAGGTGAGACCCCTTCCACCTGGTGTGGAGAAAATACTCGCCGAGCTGATGCAAATAAGGCCCTGTGGCCTCTCTGATATGTGACCTGTTAGCGCTTGAAATTTCACCTCAGGCTGAGAAAGGTAAACCTCAAGGAAACATCAAACCATTTAGCCTCGTAGCTAGCCCTACGGGGCAGGAGAAGGCTCTCTCCAGTCTATCTCGGTAAAATCTTCAATAGATGAGATGACCGATAAGGTAACACTGATATTAGGCTAGTAAATTGACCAAAGAGTTTGATTTGAGGTTTTTTGAGTTTTTGGTGGCAAATTGAGGAGAGGGCAATTTGGGGTGCGGGGATTGGACACAGTTTCTGCATGGGGTTCCTTGGGGCGAGGTAGGAGACAGTGTTGATGCCTTTAACTGAGATGGATGGTCAGGAATGAAAGATGAAGAGCTAAAGAGAGCAAACAATCACTTTGAATTCTCTTTAGACAGAAGAAAACATTGAAATTAAACAAACTTAAAAGCAGAGCATGGCAAGCATGAATTCTTACTTTAACACTTCATTTGTTTAATGTGCAGAAGTAAAAGAAAGGAAATGAGTCACATAACAAGCTTAGAAGTACATTGAGAAACACACCATCAACACATGAGTCCACAAGAATCCCAAAGAGGACTGCAAAACCCTGGTCTTCCTTAGCCAAAAATTGCAGAGATACAGTGAAATAATACAATGATAGCTTCTCCCTCAAGAGTCCAACCATGAAAATGAGCAAGAAAGTACATAATATAGATGATCTGACCTCTTTCCCTGCCTCCATGGGTCGAGCTCACTATCCTAGGAGCTGTTTCAACCACTTCTAAACTAAGCACTAAAAACTAGGCAGTCAAAACAACTTGCCTCTATAAACTTGGAAACCAATTCATACATTACATATTTACCCATTACATGAATGAATCTTCTAGAAGTGTTAAACAAGAGTAAAAGTGTCTTAGAGTTACAAAAATTACATCAAAGATAATCATCTTCAACTCCAAAAAGTCAAACTGAGTCAAATCTGCGTTTTCTGGGCTGTACAGTGGAATCTGGCAAAAAACTGCCTGACAGGCCGCGCCCCCCTGCTTGACGGGTCGCGCCCCTTTGGAGCTCTGTTTGGGGTACTTGCAGGTAGCAAAATTGAGAAAAAGTGGGCTTGTTGGAAAGGTCTGTGAGTCTACTTTCCAATCCAACTGGAATTTTTGAATTTGGAGTTCATTTGCCCTGTCAAAAACCAATTCTCCCAAGATAGCTTTCTGTAGTTCAAAAAAGTGGCAGAAAGTCAAATTTTGCATGTATTTTGACCTTCTGGAGGCCCAAAACTCCATAAAAACTCAAGTCCATCCATGGGCATATGTAACTTTGCATAACAAATCAGGAAATGCTGAGTTTTTGTGAAAAGGAGTTGCCATGACAAAGGGTCTCACGGGGGGTGAGACCCGTTAAAGAGCCAAAACCTGTAAATTACCAAAAAATGCCAAAATTACCCAAAATTCTCAAAATTTTTTGGGATTTGAGTTGTGGCTAGGCTATTGAGTGCCATGATCTTTGAGTGAAGCCTCAGCCAAGATACGGAGTGGATTGGTCTTCTTCTTCCCTTTTAGGGCCTCGGACAACCGCCTTTGAAACATCTTCATTTTGGCCTTGCACACATGCATTCTTGCCCAGTAATGGTTTTTCATGTTCCTCAGCAACTTTTTATCTTGGTTGGCCTTAGCCAACAGCCTCTCCAAGTGTGCGTTCTCCTGGATAAGCATAGACTCTCGGTCAGCAGGCAATGGGTCACCGGGTCTTCTACGGTTTAAGGTTCAGTCACTACGAATCCTCCATAGCTCATCAAGTGCTTTCTCCTCCTCCAACTGTTTGTTGCGCTGCTCCAGGTAAGTGATGGTCCATTGGGCACCCTCAAATCTCCTCTGCAAAGCATCATTTTCAGCTCTGAGATGGTGAATGATCTCCTTTGCCTCCTAGCTAGGAGAACTGGTCTCAAGATCAGCAAACTCAACATCGGGAACTCCTGATGGACCCTCATCAAGCATGGGCTCTTTGCCCCTCTCTGGTACTTGTGCTGGTGAAGAAAGCGAGGCCCCTTCCACCTGATGTGGAGATAACACTCGCTGAGCTGAAGATGAAGGCGAGACCCCTTCCACCTGCTGTGGAGATAGTACTCGCCGAGCTGCTGCAAACAAGGCCCTCTGGCCTCTCTGATAAGTGAGCTGAGATGAGGAACTAACATGTCTAGTGACAGGGATGTGATGCCGGTGTGATGGTCCTCCCTCCTCATGAACAACCTCAGGATGTGGCTGTGATGGCGCTGTGAAAAACTCACGAGAGATGAACTCCTCCCATGAGATGCCCTGCTGAGTCAACTGATGCAATACTACTAGCTGAATCAAACCATAATGATGAAGGCTCCTGTACTACTGTGCCGGGGTCTTCCTCTGCAACATGGGCACCATCCTCTGAATGTTCCGAAAGAAGAAAACAGGGATGTTCATCATCCTCACTTGGGTGAAGTGCATCAAAAGGCGAATGTGATATGAGTACACCTGTGAAAATCTGCCCTCACAGGTAAAATAGTGCATAATAAGCCTCATGATGGGAGCATACTCGCTCCGGAGAAACCTGAATGGAAAACACCTGCCAAATGTCTTATGAATGGTGGCCGGACATAAGGCTCAAAGTGAACAATATCTAGCATCTTGCGCTTATTCCACACCTCAACAACATTAGGTATCCCTGTAGCATGTGAGATCACCTCGGGTGTCAATGTAAAGTTCACCCCTGCAAGATTGACATGTCCATCATGGAGGTGTAAAACAAAAAGGCGGGCCAACTCTCTGTGGTGCTGAATCTGAGAAATCCTCTCACAGAACTCATAACAAGACATGTACTGAAAACAAGTGACTGCCATAGGACAGGCCTGTAACTCTTCTAAAGAAGTGGGCTCCTCTCGCTTATGATGTCCACACTTACCACCCTTACGAGGCCTCCTCTGTACCTCAACCTCTGCAGATGATGAATGGTCATCACTTTGCTCGTAAGTTTCGGTTTCTGACATAGTTTAGGAGCAAAGTGGACAAACTGTACTGCTGTCTCTGCCTGTAAAAAGTGCTGAATTCTATGCTGTTTCAAGGGGAAAAAGACATGAGGGAAATGTTAGGGGAGGGACCTTTTTACAAGGAATTGGGAATATATAAATATGACAGGGAATTTTTAAGGAAAATGTTGCAAACCATTATGCATATAGGAGTACATATTTAAAATCAGGGATATTAGGAAATCATTTGCAAAAATCACTGCATATGGGAAAAATATGTATGAAAGTGAACATATGGGGATATGAAAACATGCAGCATTAATAGGGGAAGATAGGGAAACATATGCACAAAACTGCTGACATATTCACCAACATTTTCCATTGTTTACACATGCATATGGTAGAGGGAGATTAGGGTTTTGAATGCTTTGGGAGAGGGGTAGGGTTTACACTTTTAGTTATTAGGGAGAAGGGAGGGTTTGCATTTAATTTATAAATAGCATGGGAGAAAAATAGGCATACATACAAGTGTGAGTGGAAAGGGGAAGGAGGGAAACAATTACAAAGGGAAAACACCTTGAAACAACACAAACCCTAGCACATTTTACCCATTAACATTGCAGTCATATGAAGAGGTTTCACTTGTACAATTTCAATCATTAAAACATGTTTTATGATATCCACCAATCATAACCACACCCATTTCAAGTTTAGAACACCTACCTCAAACAAATTTGTGGCTTGGAGAGCGTTTGAGCAAATTTAAAATCGTTTTGCAGGGAGACAACTCGACAGGTCACGCACCACGCCCAACGGGTCGCGCACCTCTGACGGGTCGCGCCCGTTGTATTTTCACACTGTGGAAGACCCTCTGACGGGTCGGCCTGACGGGTCGCGCACCAGTCCAATGCCCGAACTCGCTCTCTATTCGCTCCTTTCTCTCAATCACTCTCTCAAACCTCTCTCGAACAATGAGAGTGATAGGAGGGAATTTGGGGTTTTATAAGTTTCATTTGAAAAAATTTCATTCACAAACCCACTTTCTAATGTTTTCTCTTTGACACTTTATAACACTGACTTTTCGGTTTCTTTTGTCTTGAATTTGACTCATTGAGTGCTTTGACTTGATTCTTTTTGCAGGTAGATCATCTGAGGGATCTCGGCAAGGGGACCAGGGTTGCATTTTGTTCGCTGAAGACTTTTGAAATTTCATCACTTATTTACAAACTTGGAAAATGACCTTGGCTTTAAAAACAGAGTTTTTAAATCCAAGGTGAAGATTAACTGTACCAGATAAGAAATCTTGAAGAAACACTTTTACAATCATCCCTCTGGCTTACTGAATACTCATTGACTTTTCAGACACATGACCCTGTAAACATATTTGACCAAAACCCTAGACCTAGGAAATTGACCTCAAGACAAGATAAGACAAGCTTGAAAGAGCTTAATGACTGAAATGACCTGAACCAGCAATGCCAAGAGGGGTACAACACACCAGCTCCTCCATCAGGGTTATGGCATGCCTAACGGGATGCAAAAATTGACACTGATGAGACACCTACATATGCAAATGCAAAGAGTTTTGATCGCTGATGGAGGGTTTAAGACCGACTCTAACATGACCAATGGAGGGGAGCTGACATGTCTGGGCTCAGGGATGTCATACTGCTGTGAAGGTCCTCCCTCCTCATGAACAACCTCAGGGGGTGGCTGTGGCACTGTGAAGAAATCTCGAGAGATGAAATCCTCCCACGGAATACCCTGCTGTGCCAACTGATGCATGACCACAATCTTGATCAAAGCATAATGGTAAATGCTCCTGTGTTGTTGTGCTGGGCTCTTTCTCTGTACCAAGGGCACCATCCTCTCAATATTCCGGCACATGAAGAAAGGAATGTTCATCATCCGTACCCATGTGAAATGCATCAACAAGTGGATATGGTACGAATACAAACGTGAAAATCTACCCTCACAGGTGAAATAGCGAATGATGACCCTCATCAAGGGTGCATACTCATCCCTCAAAAATCTGAAAGGAAATACACCAGTCATGTGCCTCATGTACACAGGTTTAATGTAGGGCTCATACTGAAATCTGTCCAACAGTTGGCGCTTGTTCCACTCTTCTCCAACATTGGGTATCCCTATTGCTTGAGCAACAATCTCAGGTGATAATGTAAAATCCACCCCTGCAAGATTCACATGCTCGTTGTGCAAATGTAATACAAACAAGCGGACCAATTCCCTGTGGTGCTGAATTTGAGAAATTCTTTCGCAATATTCATAGCATGCTTGATGACGGAAACATGTAACTGCAAGTGGACAAGCTTGCAAATAGGCCAAAGAGGTGGGCTCCTCTCTCACATGCTGACCACCCTTACCACCCCTATGAGGCCTCCTTGGCACCTCAACCTCCGGTGTTGACTGACGGTCATCACTTTGCTCATAGTCTGTTTCGGTTTTTGACATGGTTTCAGGAACAAAATGGCTGAAATGTACTGCTGCTTCTGCTCAAATGACCTGCTGTTTTGACTGTTTGAATGCTGCTCCAAGGGGACAAAAAACACAAGGGAGATGTTAGGGAGGGGGACTTTTAAGGGGACTTAGGGAAAATATATATAAAAGGGAATTTAGGGAAGGAATTATGACACATACACCATCACATAATCATAGTTTGCAGGGGTTTGATAGGAGGTAAAGTTTAGGGAGATTTTCTTGAAGTTTAGGGATAGGTAGGGTTTTAGGGCTTTTGATTTTTTGTTAGGGAAATTAGGTGAAGATGACAAGGGAGGTGATAATGGGAATGTGGGGAAATGAGGGATTGAAAAAGAATGACCTTGGGCAGCAAACTCAAAACCCTAGCTTCACTTGCAATTTGAAATTTTTAACATGATACATATGATTTTCTTCATGTTTCACACTTGCTGGTATTAGACACATTTTCCATGCTCATTTTCTTTAGGCAAGCAAAAACAAATTGATGATTGGAGGCCTACCTGAACAATTTAGGAAATTTGAGGTCGTTTTGAAGATTTGTTGTAGGTGAAACCCAACGCGTAGCGCGCGGGTTCTGATGCGTAGCGCCCGCTCTACGCGTAGCGCCCGTGCTTTTTAACACTGGAACTTCTTCCCTGACGCGTAGCGCGTGCCCAACGTGTAGCGCGCGGGCCCTGATGCGTAGCGCACAGGTGTTGTCGCTCACTTCACCCAGTTTCACACTAAATCGCCTTTCACACTTGCTCTTGGAGTCTTGGAGGAAAATAATGATAAAATGAAGGGAGGGGGCTTTTACAAACTTGATTTGAATTAATTTCCCCTCAAACCCACTTTATAATGTTTATAACATGACACTTTTCAAAATTTAAATGCTGCTGACTTATGGTTTCCTTTTTGTCCTGAAATTGGTTGAAATGATGCTTTTTCTTCGAAATTTTTGCAGAGGTAGCTTCTGAGGAGTCTTGGAAAAGGGGACCAGGGCCGCATGCTGACTTTTGAAGAGTTTGAATTTTTACCAATTTTACAAAAAATGAGAAAATGACCTTGTCTTCAAAAACAGGGTTTTTGAATTCAAGGTAAAAATTAGCTGTACAATATGAAATCCTTTGAAGTGATGCTTTGATAGACATCCCTCTGGCCTGCTGGGCATTTATTGACCTTAAAAACATGACCTCAAAGACAAATTGGACTAAACCCTAGACTTAGGACCTTGACTTCATAACAAGACCAATGACCCTGTAAAGAATTTTATTGACTGAAACAAACTTAATCCAGCAGTGCCAAGAGGGGAATAAAGACACAAGCTCCTCCATCAGGGTTATGGCATGCCTAATGGAATGCAATAAGATGACACTGATGAGACACCTACTTATGCAAATGCAAAGAGCTTTGATCGCTGATGGAGGGCTACTAGACCGACTCTAACACCTTCTTTATATGGGTCTTCACTACAACGTTGCTTCACTGTGGAAGATCATTTGTTGGAGTTGAAATCGAATGACCATTTGAACCTTATAAGAGTATGCATGTTCAAAACATGATTTTCTTATTTATTTTTATTTTATTTTTATGTAATGGGATATTTTATAATTATTTTTTGCAGAATGTACTATTTATTATGTAGTGTCATTATCCTCTGCTTGAGCATGGGTGTGTGAAGCATGACTTCCCCCAATACTTATGACATGCCATATCTAAATTATCTACATTCGTACATTGGATCACATCAAAGGAGATTCATATGGCTAGCATTCCATGGCGGTGTCAAGAGATATCTGAGATTTTTTGCATGTTTTAGAAGGACCTATCGACGAGTTTCATGGAATTGCAAGTTCATATTATAATTCACCTAGTAGATGAGGTTGAATTATTTGGGGTCATATCTTGTTGTTGGATGTTTTTCTTAGGGAGGTACATGAAGAAATTGAGAGGTATTATGCTAGTGATTACATCAAGCAGACCGATAACACATTAGGTGCGATGATTTTGGAATACAAAAGGGATGAAGACAAAAGAGAAGGGAAGCTTCTCGAAGCGAATGGGAAGAGGTGCATGATAAAGAGTAAGTGCATGCTTATCATTTTTCAAATTACTACAAAGTAACTATTCACACTGAACTTCATATTAATGCATATTTGGATCTCATACATACTAAATATATATTTTTTGGTTTGATTTGATCATCAATGAATTCATAAATTGAAGCCATTGAAAAATTCATTCTTTACAATATGGCAGCAACACAAACGTGGATCGTATTATACAAAGAGAATAGGAGGAAATGGGACAGTGGCAGGAAATAATTCAATTGGTTGAATGCTATAAGTATGCCTTATCATGATCATTTGAAAGAAAATATGCCAATGACATTCCCTAACAGTTAGGTTGTTGATCAAGTCAGAGAGAAATACTATGCATCTGGTCGTTACCCGTGTGTTGAAGAGGATGCACTAAACATAGGATTGGGTGTATCAAATCGATAATTATATGCTCTTTCTATACATTTTTAACTTCATACTACACCTTTGAATTGTAACATCTATATATTTTTTTATTTTTAATTATGTTCAGGTTATTAGACACATGACAGAGTGATTTTTTCACTTCTTTATAGGTTTGTTTGTTCTCATCTATGTGGGCATATGAACATCATTTTCACACAGAGGATGTTGATGATGGATGCATGACACAAGACTGTGGAGTAGAAGTCGAGTTCAACCAATCTAGTCATGCTATCCACCGTGATCAAAACCTAATGCATGGGACATTAGGTTATATTGGAAAGATACAAGAGATCATTCAAGTGGATGTCTCTTTGTTCCGATGTGTTATTTTTAGGTGCAAGTAGTGGGACACCTTTGATCAGAATAATGTAAATGAAGATCATGATAATGGGATAATATTTATCAACTTTAGAAAGATGTCGTATTGAGATAGGGAGCCTTATGTTTTCCCAAAACACTGAAACTAGGTGTTTTTTTACCCAGATGTGTTGGATATGGATTGACAATTTGTTTTAAGACACGATCCTAGACCAAAACATAGTTTTGAGAACAACCATGTTATCATGCCAAGCGCGAAATATAATCAGGGTGATGACAATGGATAGTGATATGTACTTGTTATTTCATCATTTATACGATTGTCATATGTTTTTGTTGTCATTAATTCACTAATTATATTATTTTTCTATTCGTCATGTTGCCATTTTGTAATATAATTGGTAAGATTCACAAAAAAATTACATGTTTTTCTGCAGTGGAAACATTTTTACAATACTTTAAACTAAGTATTTCCAATTGTGTATATTATCTATGATAATAAGGATTCAAGATCAGAACCCTACTCAAACCAGAACATATCAAGTGCACCAAATTTGTGGTAGTGATTAAGAGGCATTTATTTGACTTTCAAATAGACTGGGTGATGCATTTTTGTCTCCTATTTAGAGTATCTGAAATAAATATCTATTTTGTATGTATTTATAACTAAATTATTTAAAGTAGAGATGGATTTATCATTGTGAACATGATGTAATATTATCTAGGAGAAATGTGAAAAACATAAATTTTAGTGACTATCTCCTCATAAGTATGTGAAAAAATAATATTTTCTAAGTTGTTCATTAAGAAATAATCAAATATATTATTTGTCAAAAGTTTAAATCTAATTTATTATCATTTTTCTATTATTTAACTCATATTTATTGTTAGAAAGAGTTAAATTTAAACCAATACAATAGCAAATAAATAACCAAAATAACATCAAATTGTTATATCTTTATTACTAAAAAGAATTCACTTGTCTTTTTAAGTGAGAATATCCAAGAAATCTCCAACTACAAGTAGCTTCACATGAAGCCTTATCATTCATATTTAAAGAGAGAATTTTATAATTTAAATTGGTAAGAGTTGCAATAAATATTAAATTTAAATTGCTTGAAAATCTCATAACCTTGGCAATAAATAAAATTTTATAAAAATAGGTTTTTTAAGTTATATTAAATCTAAATTAATTGGAGTAACATTACATTTAAAAATAGTGAAATAATATTTTAAATTAACAAATTAAAAATAGTAATAACAAAAGAAATTAATGTCGGCAATAATTACAATACTTTAATTTACGCCTTAATCTTATATAAATTTATATAGAGATATAAAGTAACTGAAAGTTAAAAAAAAAAAACTTTTATTATGAGGAAGAAATGTAATTTTTTCACAGATAATAAATAATATTATCGATATTACATTATGTATAATTCATTCTATGTTCCATTTACATGTGATATTTAAAAAAAAAAAATTATAACAAAAAATATTCTATTGACAATCATAAGTAAAATATTTCAATTTCCATATTAAATAACATGATTTTATAGATACTTTATATAGAGAAAACTAAAGTAATTTAAATTGGAAATTTTCTTATATTTTTACTTTATTGAGAAAGATTGAGAGAATTCTTATTCCATTAATAGTTTCTTTCTTATTCATTGTATGAAGGATATTTGTAAATTTTTCAATGTTTAATATGGATTTGATATGTAATATTTTACAAAATAATAATAGTAAAAATAATTAAATGTATACATATAGGAAAATATTATGAGGGGGCATATTTCAACATTTTAATGTGGAGAACCTGGATTATAAATAAAATATTTCAATGTCAACTACATATATGTTATACCAACCTAAATATGTATCAGCCTATTATATTAGCTTAATTTTACAATCATAGTTTCAACCATACTAAACTTTCTAATTTACAAAAATATATTTGCATTTTTTTTAAAGTAAGTCGTTTTGCATGCAATCTCATACATAAAAGTTTCATATAATTTCACCAGTACATAATCTATAATAAATATTATTTCATAAAAATAAATATCATGATGATAACCATCGTCTAAGATACACATTCGAATTCACTACCATCGTCTAATTATATACACCTCTAACACATATAAACGTCATTAGCTAGCACACAAATCTAATAATCTAAGAGAGCATCATCATCATGATCACTACCCTCATCATCATGATCATCATCATCACCACCCTCATCTGATGTATATGTCGTTGCATGATGCTGGATTGCATCCCTTATCATTGTCAGTACCCTACTAGCTCTAATGATATGTCACATAAGATACAGCATGTCGTGCGTGCAATCCTTATACGGACCCATGAAACTAGGATCCGCAATGATATCTTAAGGCCTTGCAGAGTGGACTTCCACATCAAACAAAAATTTGGCCAATCTTTCGTAGTAATCCATGTGAACTCGTAGAACAAGCCTACAGCCCCAGACGCCCATGCCCCCCTGAGGGTGTGCCTCACCCTCTTGGGCCTCGCCCATCTCCTCATATCCTCTAACATCTGGTGGGGGAGGAGGTACATCCCCATTGAATGTGCTAATATCTACAAAATACATAGTGCATATACATAATTAGACAATTTCATTGAACAATTTAATAAAAACAAGTTAAATAATGTGCGAGAATAAATTTTATTCTAATTCATTAAAATAAGAAAATGAAACTAGCTGATTAAATTAAAGAAACACTAATATTACCTTTATCAACTGGAGACTCATCTGGTGTGAAGAAAATGTTTGGACACCCTCTACAATCAATCCCTGCATACGAAAAAGCCAATGTGAAAAATGCATGGTCATCCTCATTGGTCAGTAACGCCAGTGCCTCGCGAGAAACCCTAGCTAGAAACTCTAGTAGGCCCCTCTTGGGAATTAGCTTCCTCCACATGTGCATATAGACCCAGTGATTGGCCTAGGAGGGCGAAGGAAAAATGAAGGCCTCATCTCCAGAAACTTCTAAGAAAATAAACAAAAATGATCAGAAGCGAAAGGGAAGGTCTCCTTCCCATGTCTCAATGCACGACATCTATCTAAATCCATGCAAAACTGCCTCAAAAAAATGGCAAAACATCTAATGCAATGTAGCACCTGAATAAAAGAATCAACATAATATAAAAGAGGTAAACTAATGCGCTTCCCATCACTACTATAGTGTGAAATGGCGGTGACTAATAACGAGAGGCACCTAACCTCCTCTGCAACAAAAGAATAAATTCATAGTTGTCCACTACAGATCTAAAATGTTGATGGATGGACTGCATGAGGCCTGACATATCTCAGATTGTATGCAAGTTGACTCTCAGTTGCAACCCCATGGACTACATCAGGGAACTGCGAAAATCCTCCCTTATCCTACATAGGCTAGTGATAATCCTCCTCAGTGGGCCTATCCCACGCCCTAGGACTGACACGGATAGTCTGCTCCTGAACATTCCATCGAGAGATCAGATGCGCCAAAATGACAGAGTGTGCTCCTCCTCACAGTGCTTGAGGAGGCCTACATTCATAGGTCGAGGGTATAAATCCCTCTCCCTCTCTTTGGATTTCCATGTTTAGATCATATTGTATGGGCCTACCTGTTGGTCCTACTCTTTCTCCTGCTGCTACTCCCTCTATTGACATCTCTACTACATGATTGACATATAAAATACATCAACCTCATACATAAAATACAATTGTTTTTATTAAATGAAACATGTATGTATAAATATGGACACATAACTTTCAATTAAAAAAAAAGTATCGGTGCGCACAAATCACAATCATGCACCAGCGCCGGTGCGCATTCAACTAAAACCGTACTGCTATCAATGCACACTTAAGTATGATGCACCATTGTTGGTTCACAATTTTACCTTTTGATAGCAATGCAGAAAACTTGTGTACTGGTGCCTATATATAAACTTTTCGGACTAGTACAGAATGTTCAGGTTATCGAACGCACCAAGCTATGGCTATATTTTTAAATATTAAGTTTGTGGTGCGTTTGGTGAATATAAACACACCAGGTGTGACGCGTCGAGTACAATTTGTAACATCAATCATGTTGTGTTTTAGTTTACAAAACACACCGCAATAATGATAGTGTGTTATGTTCACGCATTGCAACAATGGCGGTGCATTACATTCACATACCAAATTACGGTGCACCATGTAAATTTACAAGGTGCATCACTATCGGTGGAAGCCGAATGTATTGAATGCATCATGCAGTGAATTTGTTTTTGAAAAATAATGGAAAATTTAGCCTAAATTGAAATTCTCATCTGCTAAAAAATTAAATTACAAAGAAACATAGACATTACCTAGACATTTTGTCGTTGGGGAGGCATTGTGGACATGTAATAGAGAAAAACAAATTTTATGATGGTTTGAAAAATTTGAAAACTCAAACAATGAGCACAGTATGGAAGGATGGTGAACAACAAAAGCATCAACGTCAGGGTGCTTTCATGTGGCAAGAGTTGCGCTGATGCTTCAGAGCTCTCCCGCACTATAGATTGTAAAAATGAAAATTACGGCCGAGAGGCTTTTGTTATTTAACCCTCCTTTGGTGTGTTTTCAAAACACATTGTGCTGGATATATCCAAAAGCACAAATTTTTTTTAATTAAAAAATATCACGGTGCTTTTCTTGAGACGCCCTGGGGAATTTCACTACAAGTACCACACTGATGCAATATTTTTACTATAATGTCACCATTTTTTTAGAATTTAAAAACTTCCTAGCGATGCTCTTTAGGAGATGGCTTGGATTGTTTTATTAAGCGTACCGCACCAGGGCTTCGTTGGAAAATAGCACCACATTTCTTTGAAATTTAAAATCATAGTGGTGCTCCTTGCTTCTATGCATCGGGACGTTTTACTATGTGAAGGGCACCGGTGCTATCGACTATTCAAGCACCAATGTGTTATGTTATGTAGCGCACCATGTTTTTTTATTTTATAAAAATAATTTTTTGACGGTGCACCATGTTATTTGCAACACCAGTGCTTATATGGATAGTAAATCACTAGAGTTGGAATATTTTAGACACACCATTCAAAAAACATTTGCTAAAACATTCGCCCGCCCATCTCCGCTAGTGACCTCCGCTACAAACAGATGTTTGGGTTATTTTTATAGGGGCTTCCGCAAAATCCCCTGCTAGAAGGTATTTTCCTTTTAGTGACTCCCTTGATGTGAAATATATGTTGGTTAATGAAATATTTCCATATCATCTCCCTATGGGGTTTTTTCCCACAAGATGGGTTATTTATCTTCAAGTAGTTATAATTCTTAAACCGTGAGGCCTTTCATGGCATGCCACATACCACCAGAATTAGCTTGATGAGGAGAATATAACAAGGAGAACATTGACTCGAAAACCAATTAATTTCCATGTAATTTTGGTAAAAAATATAAGGAATATCCTGGTGCTACTTGGGTTGACATCAATGACAACCACATACCAACAATATCCCCCTTTAGCATTGATGGCAACACATGGATTCCCCCTGCGATAATTTCTCCCTCTAACTCTATGCCTCTGGCCTTCCTAATCTGATTTCTTCCCCCCTTTGACATCAATGGAAAATGGTCGCTCCCCATGACAATATTCCTCTACTGTGAACCTATAACCTACCTCTTCTACCCCTATCTGCTTGGCTGAATAAAGATCATTTCAATGTGCACTTGGGATAATCCCAAGTTTTTGTCAAAGATACTCAAATGTCTCACATGGTAAATGTTTGGTGAAGACCTATGATATTTACCTCTTTGTCCCAATATATTCCACCTTAATGTTTCTTTCTACAACTTTCTCTCGAACAAAGTGATACTTGATAGGAATCTGCTTTGTTTTGGAATGCATGATAGGATTTTTGGAGATACTTATGGCATTGGTGTTGTTGCAGAACATCAGAATGGGCTCATCAAACTTCACTTGAAGATCCTACAATGTTTGTTTCATCCAGAGAACCTGAGTAGAACATGTTGCAGTTTCGATATATTCTGCTTCTATTGTGTATAAGGAGATTGAAGGTTGCTTCTTGCTCAACCATGATCAAGACAACCACTTAGATAGAAAGATGCTCCACTAGTGCCTTTATGATCATCAATGCTACCTACCCAATCTACATTTGTATAAGTTGTGATAGTTAAGTTATTTACTTTTGGATACCATAAGATAAAATTTGTTGTTCCCTTGAGATATCGAAAGATTATCTTTACTGAAACAACATGGGACTATTTTGGTGCTTCTTGGAAACCTACTACTTGTCCAATTTCCCGCATCACATCTGCCCTCGAAGTTGCCACATATAGAATATTTTCAATCATTGATCTATACATCCTTTGGTTCACATCCTTGGATAAGTCATCCATTCTCAACTTGCAACCTTTCACCATTGGGGTGTTGACTGGTTTGCAATCTTCCATTTGAAATTTCTTCAACATTTCTTTGATATACTTGGTTTGAAAAATGAATATTCCCTTATCCTCATGAGATATTTAAAGTCCCAAGAAGAAAGTCAACTCACCAAGAAATGACATATCAAACTCACTTTGCATATCTGATGTAAACATCTTGCTTAACCTATCATCATCACTGCCAAAAATGATGCCATCCACATATACTCCAATGATGAACAAACTATTGTGCTCAACCTTTACATAAATTTTGTTATCGAAATTTTCTCTCTTGAACCCTTGTTTCTGCAACTACCTGTCAAGATGAACATACCAAGCTCTATGATATTGTTTGAGACCATATAATGCCTTCTTCAATCAACAAACATACATTTATTTTCAATGAGAAAAAATCCCTCAGGTTTTTCTATGTATATCTCTTCTTCTAACTCTCCATTCAGAAAGGTTGATTTCACATCCATTTGATACACTTTGATCTTCCTGGAACATGGATATGCCAAGAAAATTCTAATGGATTCCATCCTTGTGATGGGTGAAAATATATCTTCAAAATATATTCCTTCAACCTGTGCATACCCTTTATAGACCAATCTTGCCTTATTCCCGCTAACTTGTCCATCCTCATTCAACTTGTACCTTAAAACCCATTCCGTGCCAATGACATTTTTTTCCTTTGGTCATGGAACTAATTCCCAAGTATCATTATATTCAATTTGATCCAACTCTTCATTCATAGTTTCTACCCAATTTTCATCATGACTAGATTCATCAAAGTTGCTAGGCTTAAATGTGGCCAAGAGTGCAAGATGGGCTTGTTTCAACATTCATAACTGTCAGTTTCTTCTGGTAGCTATGCCTTCATTGATGTCACCAATGATCTGATCTAAAGGATGGTTCTTTGATACCATTTCTTGGGAGTCTTTTAAGGTTCATGTTGTTCATTCTTGTTTCTTCCTAGTTGGCAGTTGTTTCCTCATTTGATTGCACTTGCCTTGGGGCTTCCTCTTTGACCTTTTCTAGTTTTTCTTTTTGTGTCTCTAGTTCACCTGAATATAAGCTTCCTTATTCAATTTTTGGTCCACCAACTTCATCAAATGTTACACTATTGCTTTCAACTATTCCATTGAGTCTCTGATTATAACATCTGGATGCTTTTATTTTGCATGAGTAAGCAATAAAGATGCCTTCATCTACCCATGAGTCAATTTTTCCTTTCTTCTAGTTTCCCTTTTAATATAGCATTTACTTCCAAAAATCAAATGTCTTTGACATTCGTTGGTCTTCCCATCCATAGTTCATATGGAGTCTTATTATAAATGCTTCTAAATGATCCTCTATTCATAATGTGTATTGTTGTACCAACTACCTGAACCCAAAATTCGTTGTCCAATTTTGATTCATTTAGCATTCTTTTGGCCATTTCTTCTACGGTTCTATTTTTCCTTTCGATGACCCGATTTTTTGTGGTGTCCTTTCTAATGAGAACTGCATTTTTATTCCATGTTCCTCACAAAAATGCTAAAATGATTTTGATGTGAATTCTCCACCGTCATCTGATCTCAAACATTTGATCTTCAAATCAGTTTCATTTTCAACCATTTCCTTGTAGATTCTAAAACATTCAAATGCTTCGGACCTTTTCTTCAAAAATATTATCGTTGTCATCCTGGTATAATCGTTAATCATTATCATGAAGTATTGATCAACATGTCTTCATTGGTCCACATAGATAATTATGTATCAATTCCAATGGTTTTGATGTGGAATGTTCTTTCGTCTTGAATTCAACTCTTGTATGTTTTCCTTGCCTGCAATGTTTACATGTAGTGCTAGTTCGTTTCAAAATAAGCCACATTTCTCTCAAAACCTCCTTTTTACTAATTTGGACAAGGTTTTCAAAGTTCATGTGTCTTATCCACCTATGCCAGATCCAAATTTCATCTTCTTTTTCTAAGAAAAAACCTTTAGTAGTCTCGTCCAAAGTGTATATGTCGTTTGGAGTCCTAGTTGTAGTAGCCACCAGTTGGCCAATTTTCTCTCTTCTTATTTTACATTTATTTGAGTCAAAGAGAAGTGTGTGTCCTTGATCACACTTTTGACTTATGCTCAACAAAATATGATTCATGTTTTCAATGAGAAGCACATCCTCTATTGTATCATCCTTTCCTCCAAGATTAGTTGTGCGTGTCCCTATAATGTTTGCAGATCTGTTATTTCCAAAATAAAATTTTCCATCCTTTCCTTCTTTCATAGATATGAATTTATTCCTATCTTTGATCATATGTGTTAATTAGCCATTATAAACATACCATAAATTCTTCTTGCTTCGAGCCTTTAGGGCAAGTGCATATCTTTCAATTTTCCTCCTACAGACAAGAATTTTGATTTTGTTGTGATTCCTTTGGGGGAGTGGTTAACCTGCAATATTTAGTAAAATGTCCAATTTTTTTGCATTTATGGCATTCTAATTCATTTCTTAAGTAACCAAACCTGTTGTAGTTTTGACTGTAATCCGCCTATGAGTTTCTGGGATAATCATTCCTAGAATACCTTCTAAATTTACTTCTATTCCTACCATAGGCCTCACAATTTACAACCTTATGTCCAAAATTTCCACATGAATAAAAATCACCAAGAAATATATTTTGATACCTGAGAGGGGGATACCTTCTTCATGATATTGTTCTCCATGATCCTTCTTGTTGATATTGAACCTTTTGTTCTACTGGAAATCCTCTTTCCTTCTCAATAGATCCTTTAGCAATTGTTTCCTAAGTTTTATGTCCATCTCCCTTTTCTATCGTGGAAGAGGTTTAGGCTTTTACAAACGTGTTTCCTTGTAGCCCAATCCTTTCTTATCATTGTGTGGCCTTTGAATGTTGATTATCTCATCTAATTCTCTAGATATATTTTCAAAATTCTGTTGAACATTTCCTCTTTTCTCTACTTCATTTCGTAGATATAATATCTTAGCTTCTAAATCTTCCCTTGCTTTGTTGCTTTCTTCAAGCTCTCTTCTGAGAAAATCTTCAATTTTTTTGGCTTCTTCCAATTGTACTTTAAGGTTGATAATGGCTTCCTTTGATTCTTCATTCTTCTCATTGAGGCTTTTGGCATATGCTCTCTTTCTATCTTCAGTTCAACTTTGAGATATTTGACATTTCCTCTTTCATACTTGAGATCCTTTATAATTTTGACCATATTGTTTTGAAATTAAATCTCGTCCAACTCTTTTTCATATCCTTCTTCTTCATCAAGTGCTTCCTTCCTATTGTCCCTAGCCATGAATAATACTCTTCTTGTATCATTTTCTTCGTCACTGTCACTTTCTTCTTTAGATGAGCAGTTGTATTTTTTATAGAAAAATATTTTCTTAAAGCCTTTCTTCTTACCTTGCTTGTTAAATATTATTTGACCCCTTTTCCCTTTCATGCGCACTTCATATTCATTGCAATATTTCTTATGAGGTGTTCACGGTGCTGTAAATTCGTCAACCAAGGGGGTCTCTCGATGTGAAGTCCCAATTAGACCTCACCATTTGGAATAGGAGCCCCATTCAGAGTATCGACCTGGTTTCCATACATTCTTATAGATTTTCCTTGACTCTAACTGTCAGCAAGAGAGAGGAGAGAAGATGTATCTTTGAAAAGCAAGTGTGCCTGGTGAGTGTTTAGTTGTAGGTGTGTCAAGGTTATTCTACTACAGAGGGAAGGAGAAAGTGAGACTCTAAGACAGAGTTAATTGTTATAAATAGCAACAAGAAATTCCAATTTAATTAGTCCTTGAATTAAATTGTGAATTCAAATTTTAATTCTATTCTCATAGTAACTTGTAATAGTTAATTAAGTTAACTTGACTTAATTGACTTTAGAAATTTGAGTTGGAAGTTTTTTTAGAGTCATGTAGAGTGATCCCTAAATTTTAGGGTCCCAGGTTGAGTTCTTTGGAGTTGTAATTAGATAACTCAATCTAACTGAGTTATAGTCAGTTAAACTAGTTCTAACCGTTGGAGGAACTAGTAGAGGTCTAGTAGTGGAGAAGTGCACCAGTGCATCACCAATACCACACTAGTGAACTAAATATTCACTCACAAATAATTCATGCATGTCAGTTCATATGAAGACCCATTTGAGATTAGAGTTCAGGGACATTGTACTATCAATTGTATAATTTTCTGAGTTGTACAGATGGTGCATGCAATCAATTGAGAACCTATGTTTGGACTGCATAGTTACGGAGAGTGTATTTCCTAATTAAATATGGGTTGATCCTCTTAGGAATTGCAAAAGGATGTAGGGACTTGGCAGGAAGAAAAATTGGCTAAGTGTTGGCTTGAGCTAGCTTGTGAGGCAAAGAGTTAGACTGTACTAGTGTAGGAATTGTTCAGGTTGAACAAGAATTTTATTTTCTTCTCATATCTTCTAGTTAATGCAATATAGATAGTCGTGGTTTTTAGCAGTTGCTTTCCCCAAAGAAATATTGTGTATGTGTGATTAATATTCTTCCTTTTTTTCTTATTATTTTCGTCGATCAATTTTGGTTTCCGCTGAAGAGTAGAGTAGATTCTTGTCTTGTGTTTTATTATATCACATAAGTTGTTGAATCTAAAATAAAAATCGACATGGTATCGAATCTTAAGAAAGTATAGAAGAGGATATTTCGAGTTTGGTGTGTAGGTAAAAATCGAATTTGAAAATTCATACTTCAGAGCAGAAATATGTCTTTCTACGGGTTGTGACTTGAGTATGCCTTGGAGGGAATCTCAAACTACATAGCTTTGAAGGACAGGATGGAGGCAGTGCTGGAAGACAGTGGCATCAGGGAATTCATAGATCATGACATTCCTAGGCCTCCAACATTGCGTTCTAAAGATCTATCTGAATGGAGAAAGTGTGTGGAAAAAGTGAGAAGGATTATCCTGGAGTGAGTTTGAGACCACATTGTATTGAGTATCCATGGAAAGGATACTCCATACTAAATGTGGAAGGCATTGACAAACCTATTTCAAAATAGTAGTGACCATAGGAAATTGGCATTGAAGGAAAAACTTAGAAAGATCAAGATGGCGAAGGGAGAATATATTCCGAAGAACTTGAACAAGTTCACCCATTGTCTGGATGAGCTTGGAAGTGTCAGGATTAATTTTGTCGAGGATGATATGGGGAGGCTATCTCTTCTAGGACTTCCCAACAGTTGGCACAATTATTAGGACTCTCTCAATGGGATGGAGAAGCTACCAGATTAGGAACGAATGTGATCATATTTGGTATAGGAAGAGATTCAGAGGAATACCAGAGACAGATCCTCATCAAAGACTGATGATGAGGAAAATTGTGCCTTAGCGGGTAAAGCAAAGAAAGGGAAGGGGAAGGCATCCCTTTCCATGTCTGATTCTTGTCATGGAGGAAAGAAGAAAGTCAAGTGTTTTCATTGTCACGAGTTGGGAAATTTTTCCACAAAGTGTCCACTCAAGAAGGCCGGTAAGAAGCCCTCAGGAGGAGCAGTAGGAGGTGAGGTGCTTGCCTCATAATTCAAACTCGAATTTACCCTCATCGCATGTATGGTGTCATTGATGATGCGTAGTGTATGGTACCTAGACAGTGGAGCTTCTTTCCACATGAATGGTAACAAATATCTCTTCAGTAACTTGGAGGAGAAGGATCTCCAAATGCATATCAAGATGGTTGATGATGGGAGGTATAGTGCTATTGGGCTTGGTACAGTTATCTTTGAGAGGAAGTTGGGTGCTCCCCTCACTTTGCAATATGTTATGTATGTTCCTGGTTTGAAGAAGAACTTGGTATCTCTTGAAATGTTGGAGGATAGAGGCTATGATGTGATCTTTAGTAAGGGTAAGGTGTTCCTTTGTCACATAGCCATGGGACATGTGAAGAGGATAGGGGTTCGAGTGAAGAACCTCTACAAGTTGGAGGTAGAAAATTGTGCTACCTTGAGTATGAAAGAAGAGAAGGTGCAGAGTCGAGACATCGATGAGTTGTGGCACAAGATGTTGGGTCACTTGCATCGTGGTGCTTTGAAAATTATGCCGCAGATTTCTAACAATCTTCCCAAAGGTACACTAGAGAATGTTGACACATGCAAAGGGTGTACTTTGGGAAAATACACCAAAGCTTCCTTTCACCACAAAGATAGTCGAGTACAAGTGATCATTGATCGATTCCATTCAGATGTGTGTGGATCATTCTCAACAACATCCATGGGGAAGCACATGTATTATGTTATCTTTGTTGATTATTTTTCTCATAAATGTTGGATCTTCTTCATGCAGAAGAAAGATCAAACTTTTACAAAGTTTTGTGAATTTAAAGCATTGGTCAAGAAAGATACTGGTAGGAAGGTTAAATATCTCAAGAGTGATAACGATGGAGAGTATGTGTCAAATGATTTTAAGAACTTCTGTGTGGAAGAAGGAATTCGACAAGAGTTAAAAATACCTCATAACCCATAGTAGAATGGGATGGTTGAAAGGAAGAATAAAAGCATAGTATGGGAAACACGGGTGATATTGCATGATCAGGGCCTACCACTACACTTGTGGATCGAGGCATGCAACAAATTTTTTTATTTGTAGAACATAAGCCCTCATCGAATTCTTGGGATGAGTACACCAAAACAGGCTTTTTGAAGGAAGAGACTAGATATGGGTCACTTCAGGATTTTTGGTTCATCTGTATACTTTCATGTGACCAAATATGCATGGAAGAAGTTGGAGCCAACAAAAGAGTTGGGGATATTTGTGGGGTACACTGATACACCTCACAACTATTGGGCGTACCTGTCAACCAACAGGATGACAGTGGTTCACAGGGATATAAATTCGATGAAGAGAAAGCCATGAAATGTTCCCTTGAGAGGGAGTTTCAACTACATGCGATTGAGGAGATTTTAGCTCCTAAGGAGGAACCTCATATTGATGTAGAGAAGAAACATAGAAAGGATCAAGGAGTGGAGACACCCACTCATGAAAAGTCTTCCAGAGATGGGAGAAAGCGCACCAGAGAGGCTGGCACATTATTGCATGATGCAAGAGAGAATGTAGGACCACCCACATCACAATGCAAGTATAGGAGGTAGCAGTGTAACAACTAGTTTGAGTTGATGCCATGGTTGAGGAGTATGATTCCATTGTCAGGAACAATGTTTGGGATGTGGTCCCAAGACTAGTGGACAAGTCAGTGGTGAGTTCTAGATGGATTTACAAGGTAAATAAAGAAACATATGGTGGTGTGGAGAAACATAAGGCCAAGTTTGTGGCCCGAGGATTTTCTCAGGTGGATGTGATTGATTACGATGAGACCTTTTCTCCTGTTGCAAGGTACTCATCAATCAAATCCATTTTGGCACTGTCAGTGCAGATGGGAAGACACATCAGTTGGATGTCAATACAACCTTCCTTAATGGCATGATTGAGGAAGAGTTGTATATTAAGCAGCCTGAAGGTTTTGAGACCTTTGACTAAGAGTTGCATGTGTGCCAATACAAGCGAGCATTCTATGGGCTGAAACAAGCACCCTGTGCTTGGTACACCAGGATTGATAGCTACTTCATTGGGTTGGGGTTCACCAAACGTGAAGCAGATGTGAAGGTTTACCATATTGTGGTTGAAGGTAAATTGTTGATTATTGTTTTATATGTCGAAAATTTGATTCTGACAGGTGATGATAAGCTTATCAAGTCTTCCAAAGAGGAACTTGCAACAGAGTTTGAAATGAAGGACTTGGGGCTCATGCACTACTTTCTGGGCATGGAAGTATGGTAAGGTGATGAGGAACTTTTTGTATCTTAGGGCAAGTATGCAATGAGATACTGAAAAGGTTCCACATGGAGAGCAGTAAACCCATGGAGACTCCTCTAGCAAGTAACTGGAGGAAGGAGGATGCTACTTCTGTTGAAGTAGTGGAAGCTACTATTTACAGGCATCTTGTGGGTTCATTCATGTATTTGGTGAACACACAAAAGTACATTTGCTATGAAATTAACCAAATTAGTTAAGCGATGGTTAATCCAACCAAGCTATATTGGAAGGAAGCCAAACATGTGTTGAGATACCTCAAAGGCACTACTCAATATGGTTTATGGTACATACAGATAGAGGGAGTGAAGTTTCAAGGCTTCATTGATGTAGATTGGGAAGGGAGTTCATTTGACAGGAAGAGCACATTAGGAGGGATCTTCAGTATTGGGTTAGCAATTGTTTCTTGATACAACAAGAAATAGAGATAAGTTGCACTCAGTTCAATAAAGGCAGAGTACATAGTTGCTAGTCAAGCAGATTGTGAGGCTATCTGGATGAGGAAGATTATAGATGGTTTGTTTGGTCAACAAATGTATCCAACTATGATTTACTGTGACAATCAGAGTTGTATCAAACTCTCTAAAAATCCAGTTTTTCATGATCAGTCCAAGCATATTGATATCCGATATCATCATATTCAAGATTGTGTGCAGAGGAGGATTATGTTGTTGGAGTACATTCCTGCAAAGGAGCAGGATGCAGATATTTTGACAAAGGAATTGTCAAGATGAAAATTAGAGTTTCACAGAGACAGGATCGAGGTAGCTAATAATCCCTTTCTTGTTGAGAGGGAGTATTAAAAATAACAACAAGAAATTCCAATGTAATTTTTCCTTGAATTAAATTGTGAATTAAAATTGTAATTATATTGTCATAGCAACTTGTAATAGTTAATTAAGTTAAATTGACGTAATTGACTTAGGAAATTCGAGTTGGAATTCTATCTAGAGTCATGTAGAGTGATCCCTAAATTTTAGGGGCCTAGGTTGATATCTTTGGAGTTGTAATTAGATAACTCAGTCTAATTAAGTTATAGTCAGTTACACTAGTTCTAACTGTTGGACGAACTAGTAAAGGTCTAGTAGTGGAGTAGTGCACCAGTGCATCACCAGTACCACACCAGTTAAATAAATATTCACTCACAAATAATTCATGCATGTCAGTTCAGATGAATACCCAGTTGATATTAGAGTTCAGGGACAGTGTACTATCAATTGTATAATTTTATGAGTTGTACAAATGGTGCATGCAATCAATTGAGGACCTATGTTTAGATTGCGCAGTTATGGAGAGTGGATTTCCCAATTAAATATGGGTTGATCCTATTAGGAATTGCGCAAAGAAGTAGGGGCTTCGTAGGTAGCAAAATTGGCTAAGTGTTGGCTTGAGATGGCTTGTGAGGAAGAGAGTTAGATTGTACTAGTGCAGGAATTCTTTGGGTTGAACAAGAATTGTATTTTGTTCTCAAATCTTCTGGTTAATGCAATATAGATAGTCGGGGTTTTTAGTAGTGTCTTTCCCCAAAGAAATATTATGTTATGTGCAATTGATATTATTTCTTTTCTACTTATTGTTTTCATCGATCAATTTTGGTTTCCACTGAAGAGTAGAGTAGATTCCTGTCTTGTGTTTTAGCATATCACATATGCTGTTGAATCTAAAGTGAAAATCTATAGTAATAGTACCACCATATCAGAGACATACATGAACAAAAAGAGTTTGTCTAACATCCAACGAAATAGTGCAAAAATATGTGACGGTCATTGCAACCAATAAAACACATTCTCAATATGATAAACACAAAAATAACTGAAATAGATCAACTACTTTAGTATAGGTGAAAACAAACATGAATCATAAGCATTCACAAAATAGTCTTACAAATATTCATAATCCATGCATGAAGAACGTGATCACCATTAGGCTTCATATATTAAGTAAAGGTCCCAAGACACATGTATACATCAAACACCACTAACTCCAGTAGTGGAGCGTTGGAGCCACCACTTGCTCCTCAAAAGAACTAGCTTGTCTCTCTAATGCCTTGCGGGAGGAGCTAAGGTGAAAATTTCTTCTCTTACAATGAGGGTGTATATATAACCAATGGGGTGATGCTTCACCTCCCTTGTGACTCTTAGAATACCCTCATGATTGTTTGAATTCCTATGAATTTTTGACTTTACATGAATCTTAATATTTTGTACATGTCCTTTGGACTTCCACTTTACAATACATTTTCGAATAAGAAATTAAATTATCCACAAGGTTGATGTGGCATATGACAACTCATGACATGACATGACATGGAACTGCTGACATGGACTTATTGATGACATGGAAATGTCAAGCTATTCTTGTTTCTCCTCACTATGAGTCTTCTTGGGAATGCCCTTCTATCCACCTCCATATGGCTTATAAGTAAGGAGTCTTTAGTGATATCAGGTCTTAAGTTGCGGTCACAAACTAGTCTCCTTTTTCTTTTTCTTGATTGATCAACTTACATAATCAGCTACAAAGATGTCCTCCATCATGTTTCCTTTCTCCATTTCCTTCTTCATCATCCTGTCATGGTATTACTTGCATCTACAATTCACTCATGACAAGATGACATCAGTCTAATAAACCCCTAGTCTAAGATGCTACATGTTGATCCACTAACTGAGCCATAACTAGGTGGTAGGCTAAGGGATAGGCTCAGTGACTATGAAATTGTGCAGCTCAGGCAATCAGGGGTGAAGGTTGAGCTTTGATACTATGAAATGTATAGTTTAGGCTAGACTAAGCAAGTAGATTGCGTAGTTTTGGAGCTCAGTGAGCCATGATGAAGGGTTGAGAATTGAATCTCCCTACTGCGCAGTTATGGAAGTTATAGAAGGCTAAGTGATTGCACAATTATGCATCTAAGGAGATCAAGGTCTAGGCTTGCGGTCATAGACTACACAATGTGCAATTGAGGCCAAGCTAGAGGGTTAAATTGCGCTGTTTTGGAGGCCAAGTGTTAAAATTGGCAACTAGGGCAAAAATTCATGTGGGTCATCTTATTCATGGCTGATAATATTTTTATTAGATTCCTCTCGTCGAGAGGTGTAGGATTGATATAAATATCATTTGATTCCGATAAGTATTCATGGAGACATGAATTTATTTTGATTATGGAATTATTATCAAGCCGACCTACAACTCATGTAGGCTCAGAAGCCCAACAGTCACATCTATTCAAACACCAACATTGTATATAAATACAGGAGGAATTTTCCTCATTTGGACTCATTCATCTCATCACATCTCTCTCTCTCTACTGTGCAGAAAAGAGTCTCTTCTCTATTGCGCAGAAAAGGGTCTCTCCCTTAGACATGTGAAGCCGGAAGCTGCTAAAACTGAAGCTGCAACTGCAGAAGTAAAGATTTACCTGCGTGGACTAGAATATTTCCTCATCTAAATTGTGATGTAGGTTCATCTGAACCTCCTCTGAAAGCTGCAACTTTTGGTGGTGGAATCAAGTCAATCCGACAGACAGTTTGCAAGATATTCACTGCCGTAGTTTGAAGCCGGAAGCTGCTGAAATTGAAGCTACAACTGCAGAAGTAAAGTTTGACCTACATGGGATAGAAGATATCCTCATCTGAACTGCGTTGTAGGTTCATCTAAACCTCCTCTGGAAACCGCAACTTTTGGTGGTGGAATCAAGCCGATCCGACGGTCGATTATTGAGATATCGTCTGCCCTAGTTTGATGATAAAGCCGCTAATGCTGATGCTGTTGATATAGGGTTTTCTACTGCTGATATGAATCAGATTTATTGTACTATTTCTCTTTGCTGAATTATTGAATATAAAGGAAGATTTGATCAAAGGGTTTCCCCACACATTGTGGGGTTTGTCCCTGGCTAGCTGCCACATCTTGTGTCTCTTGTCTTGGCTTGTTTTCTGTCAATCGTTTAATGTTATATCTGCACTTTACTTTATGAACATGTGATTGCTAATCTGTGGAATATAATTAGAAAAATAAGTAAACTATTAGAAGCATAGAACATACCATATCTTAACATGGTATCAGAGCTGAGGTGAAGACAAAGCCCGAGCAAGAGCAAGAGCGATCACCGAAGAGAAGATTGGTAAGGCTATCCTAAAAGAATGATGGGGTCCTCAACACTCTTTCCTGCCGAAGACAAGCTTCATGAGAAAGCTGACTATCACGGATGGAAGATGTCTATTGATCTAACCCTTGAGGATCAAGGAGTGTTGGATCATGTGAGAGGCAATATTGTTGAGCTTCCATCAAATGCACCTCCTGCTGTCAGGAACAAATGGAAGAATGGAGAAATTAAAGCGAAGAAGATCATCCGGGACTCTATCGACAAGCGCTTGGTGGCCTACATCTCTGAACTAGAAACCTCCAAGGAAATCTATGATAGACTGGTGAGTTTATTTAAAGTTAATGATGCAAATCAAGTTTTGTTTCTTAGAAATAAGATGAGGGAAATCAAGAAGGGTAAAGATGAGAGTATGCAAGCATACTTCTTAAGAATCACCAAGATCAAGAACTATCTCCTCTCTATTGGGGAGACTATTACTGATAGGGAAATTGCACTCACGACTCTTGGAGGATTACCATCCGAATGATATGTGTTCAGGACTACTCTTTTGAACAATCATGTAATTCCTAGTTTCAAGGAATTAATGGCTAGATGCATTCTAGAAGAAACAAGGGTAGAAGAGCAAGAAATGCCCTTGCTTAAAGGTCCTCCTACTGCCTTTTCTTCTCATGCTAAGAAAAGAAATAATTCCGAGACTAAATCAAAAGGAAAGGCTGGACCTAAGCGTGGAAGAAAAGGACGATGTTACATCTGCGATAAAGCAGGTCACTATGCAAGGGAGTGCCCTGATAGAAAGGACTCACACTGGGACAATGATCAAAATCCCTCTGATGGCAATCAAAGGAATGAAAAATTCAATAGCAAAGGTAAGAGGAGAGCTGGGAATCAAGGAAGAGGACAAGCATTCAAGAAGGCTAGAAATTCCAGGATGTATTAAATGCACCTGACCTCCGAAAGAACCTGGTGTCCATCTTGGCAATGGAAGACAAAGGCTACAAGGTAACCTTCAGCGATGGCAAGGTACGTGTATCGAAAAATAATGTTAAAGATGCCTTTACTCTTGGGTTTCATGTTATCAGGTCGATGAAAGTCAGGTAGGTGTCATGTCTTATGACACATCTCTTCAGTCCGAACTTTGGCATTGGAGGTTTTCCTACCTTCATTACAAAGATCTACTCGATGTAAGACATATGGTAACAGGGATGCCCGAATTCCGAGTAGAAAAAAGAAGGTGTATGTTCGGGATGTGCCGAAGGAAAGCTCAAAAGGGGACCATTCCCCTCAAGCCTAAGCAAGACCTTCAATATATTACAGTTGGTTCACTCAGGCATACCTGAGGTTGGCATTAAGAGGGAGACTACTGCACCACATACTCCAGAGCAGAAAGGTGTGGCACCGTACAATTGTGGAAGCTATCTCTATGATGATGTAACAATGCCTGATGTGGAAGAACCGATGGATCCTATTTATCCACCTGAGCCTTCCTCTTCTAGGAAGAGGCCTTCATGGCTTAGGGGGATACTTGATGATGTTGAAAGACATGCTGCACCTCGAGGAACCTTCTGTGAAAGTAAGAAACCCAACAGGTATCAAGGATACCTGACCAATATGAGCACAATCATACAAAATGAGCCTTCATCATTCTCAGATGCCATCAAGCATCAAGTATGGAAGGATGCTATGACCATTATGGAGAATGATATCTGGAAAGTAGTTCCTAGACCCCAGGACAAGACAATTGTTACTTCAAAATGGCTTTACAAGATAAAGCATGCAGCAGATGGAAGTATGGAAAAGTATAAGGCTCATTTTGTTGCTCATGTTTTCTCCCAGAAGGAAGGTATAGACTATGATGATATATTTGCACATGTTGCCAGATATATGACCATCCGCTCGATCATAGCCCTTGCTGCTTCACAAGGATGGAACCTACATCAGATGGATGTCAAGATCGCGTTCTTGCATGACTCGATCAAAGAAGAGGTCTATGTGGAGCAACCCGAAGGATTTGAGATTTATGATTGAAAATCTCATGTATGCAGGTTGAAGAAGGCTCTCTATCAGCTGAAGCAAGCACCCCGAGCATGGTATGAGAGGATCGATAGCTACTTGATGAAGTCGGGATTCACTAGGAGTGAAGCTGATCCTAACCTTTACTTTAAGGTTGAATATGACAAGCCTCTCATACTGGTGTTGTATGTGGATGACTTCTTTCTAATAGGTGCATACCCTCTCATTCACAAATGTAAGAGGGAGTTGGCTTCTGAATTTGAAATGAAGAATCAAGGAGTTAAAGTGTGGTAGAAGCTAAGGGAAATTTTCCTATCTCAAGGAAAATATGTGGTGAAGATTTTGAAAAAATTTGGTATGGTGGACTGCAAGCCTGTGACTACCTCGAGGATCTTAATTTTCAGAAGTTATATGGTAGTGATGTCAGACCAGATTTGGGAAATGCCTCTGAGTTTCAAAAACTCATTCGCGTTGATGTTCTTAGTGAACCTCCGTCCGAACATATGTTTTACAGTTAGAATTATGAGCTCATATTTGGTTGAGCCTCACTAGATTGGTGCCAAGAATCTTCTGAGATGTCTTCAGGACACAACCTCTCATGGATTGAGATACACTACCGTAAATATGAAACTGCATGATGCTGATTAGGCAGGTAGTGTGGAGGATCACTAGAGCACTTTTTAGTGTTGTTTCTCTTTGGATTCTACTTTGATATAATGGATGAGCAAGAAGCATAAGTCAGTTTCCATAAGCACTACCGAGACCAGATACATATCTACGAGTATGATCTCGTATGAAGTTGTCTGGTTGGGGAAGCTCTTCAGTGAGATGTTTGAACACATACCACTGTGATTCTCTGTAACAACCAGAGGTGGGATTCGACTATTGAGTAATCATGTATTCATCGATTGCTCCAGTAGATAGACATCATCTGGGATATGGTAAGTCAATGAGCAAGGAGGCTCCATCGCATTAAGATGATTTACAGGTCAATACACCTTGTCAAAGCCCCAAGGAAAGATCTAATCTGTGATTTTCCCAAACGACTTGGAGTCGTCAAGAAACCCTTGTACAAGGGTCCTATATGTTTCATACATTGAGCTCTGGGATCTCTGAGGGCTTGCAGTTCTTACTGGAGCAACATACGACCATAGGGTGACTCACCCTCCCTTGGTGGTGTGCACTGGAACAAGATGATTTGCTCTCTTGTGGGACAAGACGATTCGATCTCTTGTGGAACAGGATGATTCACTCTCCTATGTAGCAGGATGATTAGTTCTCCTGTGAGGCCTGGATTGATGTGCAGGGAAAATTTTAAGAACCCCCCCCTAAATTTATATGTATAATAAATGGGCGAATCTCCATGGTATATAGGAAAAATGGAAGGCGATTTTATCAATAATATAATATGTATATATAATTTTTTGGTGAATCTCTCACCAGGCATGGCAAATATTTTACTCAATTATAAAATCTTGTAAGATCTTGGCGAGTCTTTCACTAAATAATAAAAATTTGTAAAGTCCTAGTGAATCTTAGCATTGTGAACTCTTAGAGAATTTTTTGAAAAAGTATAAAACTATATATGACAAGAGCCACATGGTGGCAATATCACTGTTTTTTCTTTCACATTTCCACGACATGGAACTTGTTTATAAAATTATAAAAAATCCAACCAATTCCCTTATAATATGCAGGTAAGCTTATAAGAGAGTCTGATACCTCTACTATGCTTGTCTTCATTCAAGTGTCATAGTTGCTATACTTTACATTGTGAATCACAACTCTCTCAGAGCTCAACTCTATAGTGTAATTAAAACCTTTGGAAATTGAATCTGACAACTCTATAAAAAGGATTAGCGAAATAGAAGCTTTTGTGAATGAGCCCACTAACTATCATTGCTAAACAATCAATCTAGACTATGAAGTCTTCCATCTTGATCGCAATCGTACTCACAATCAAGGGAGTGTGACCACCTGGCCTAACATAATGGCCATCATAGCTTCCAATAATCAACAACCACCTTGCAAGGACATCCAAGCTCATGTCTCATGAATTTTATTCATCAATCTTAACTGATATAAATCTTATAAAGATAATATTAGAATCCTCTCTAGATTCACTGTTAATACAAGGGTAAAGGAAATTTTCTAGCTCAAGGTACTAGCCAATAACAACTTTGGTATTTTTGACCCCTTGTGGAGATGCACCTACCCTGCCTCGTTGGGTTTCTGCCTTGTAACATAGTTCAAGGATCAGAAGAATTTCCAATCTTCCTACTCCATTAGACCTACTTTATATGATATACATAGTGAATGGAAATAAGCATTATAGAACACACAATTTCACAGAAGGAATAAAAATCTTAGCCAATTCAATATCAAAATCTTAACCACTGATTAATAAAGAATAACAAGTAGTGTAATGAATTGTTCCGAGCTATTTATTTACAAGCTGTAAAAATGTAGTGGAATGGAAAATATTACTTAGGCAACCCTTCAATATTTTCTACTAATATGTCTGTGCATGTACATATGAAATTAAGAGAATTGTTGAATACAAAGTTTCCTTTTCTCTTGCCTCCATTTTGACAAATTAGTGTGAAATCAGTGTCACTTTGAATCTCCTTTCCTGTGTGGATGTTTCGACAAATCAATGTGAAATCAAAGTCACTTTGAATTTCCTTTCCTGCGAGGGATCACATCCACAGTTGATTAGTAAAAGATAATCTACTATATATTATGTTCAAGAAACTGACTGCAATCTACAATGGAAACAAGACCTCAATTCTTATTCTGAATTTGAATATCTCAGGAAAACATAAGAGATAAAAATGCATATGGCCTTAGTAGCTAGAAAAAAATCACTCCATCATTACAAGACCACCTAGATTTCGGCACTTAATCTAAATAATGACACTAGTTGCAGTGCTTATTTGCATTAACAGCGTGGAAAAGCAACAACAATGTTTCAAAGCACACTTACTGGAAAAGTTGTAATGTTCAGAGAATATTTAATGATAGCATCTGAACCTCGTAGCTATGGTGAGGAAACTAGGGAACCTAAATCTTGGAAGATATCTCATACCAAATCTGAGAAAAAAATAAAAAAGGGAAAAAATCAAAATCTATAAATCAAGCAATGAATTGTTTACAAATCAAATACAATTCCTTTAACTAACAGTTAAGTTGTGGTGATATATTTAAATATTTAGTAAGAGGGGAACTTCAAACCATGGACTATTACCTTTGTCATTACTATCATCCCTCAGTGACTGAGATTACAAATCAATACTTATGGAAAGATTGTAAGAAATTCTGTGAAATAGTAAAGCAAAAGCTCTATTTTCAAGCAACAAAATCAAGACATTGTTACATCAAGAGCCATAATTGATACATAATCAATGAATCAAGTCCTTGTATGGCACAAGCTTGTTTCACAACCTCTATTTTCTCAATAACAAAATCAAGACATTGTATGTGGTTATTTCCAAAAGGAAACTGTGTTCTAATTTGGAAGAGGATCTTATCAAAAGACATGGATTTATTCAAAGCTACAAAGCCTAATGGGTTACTGAAAAATAAGTTGGAATATGGGATCATGATACTTAAATTGAAAAAATATGTTTTCCTTTTAGAAACATTACAGTTATACAATGTTTTTTAAAAGAATTAGAATTTGAAATTGGGCCTTTCTATCAAGACAAATTTTCATTAACAGAATGTACTTTCCTACCTGAAACATTGTAGATATCCAAGAAAAACTTGAAAAGCATAAGAGAACTTAGCATAATGTACTTTATTTCCTTCCTTAACATTCTTAAAGAGTTGAGGTTCCCTAAGTCATTAGGTAACTTTCGAAGGAAATGACAGTTAGTAATAGTCCAATTCACAATTGAATATGTGTCACAAATACGAGGGGGCATCTCCTCCAAATCACAAAAGTGCTCCAGGTTAAAATCTAGCATTATTGGAAACTTAATGCTCGACTGGGTGTTATTAAACCCAGACATTTTTCCAATCTTCACTAAAAGCTTAAATATATCTTCTCTAAGTTCTAAATGACTTTACTATGCTCTTGAAGTGGGGGCACATGCAACCTCTCCAAGTGAATAGTCGTAAACTAAGTGAAGATAAGGCCGATAGATCATTCAGTGTGGATCTCTTTAGCCCATAATTGAATACTATGTCTCTCTTGAACCCATAATTGAATACTATTAGGACTTTCAAATTTTTCATGGAACTCAAAAATGTTGGAAGAAAGTATTTGCTTCCAAAATAGAGTAAAACTAAAGCCTCTGCTTGAGGAAAATTGATGTCACACCACTAATACTTCTCCATGGAATTTTTATAGGTAAACCACAAATGCAGAATTCCATTAGAATATTGTGTTTATTGAATACACAAATGAAATCATTGCATTTCTTTAAAATATCTTTTGAAATCAAAATTACCGAAATTACATATCGATAACCTAGTGGGTGTAGGATAAAATTCACCCGTGTCATTCACAGAAAGCATGAGAAAAAACCTAATACTATATATAAAACCAAGAAAAATTCAAATTCATCACTTCTAGGGACCTCATAACCAACCTGCCAATACACAAGTATGTTCCTGTTTGCAGTAGAAAAATTACCCAAAAGTTATAGAAGGATGACTAGTGCAATCAATCCATTCCTTTTAGCCCTGGATTTGTTTCAGTTTAAAACAGAAGTATACAAATATACTTTTCCAATGTCTATGATTTAACCATTCATCTTAAGATGTTTTTACAATATAATTTCCTAAGTCTATTTAATATCTTCATTATCATAAAAACCAACCTATATCCATCTTAACTCCACATCTACCACTCTTAGGGGGACGAAATCTATTTATCCCTCTGAGCACTTGGTAGACCCAGAATTAAGATGGATCTAAGATGATAGAATTTCCCCTTTAAATAGTTTATGCTCACATGAATACCATGGTATTACCATGGGTCATCAAAAACTTGGAGCTTAAAAATTACTATTAGTAATTTATAAAAATTAATAAAATTAATAGTTGATTTTTATTTTATTTTTTATTTTAACCAAGCTAAAATGTTTAACATACATTAAATTACAACATCCATTTCCCGAGAGGGATCAAATATTTTTTCACTCTATGCTAGTTTGCATATCATAATATTTGATACCTCTCGGGGGTTAGTAGATCTAGAGTAAAGATGGATCTATGCTGGTTTAATTCCCCCAGTTAAATAGGCTACATATGTGCCATTTTGGTGAATACCATGGGTTAATACCATGTGCCATTTTGGTGAATACCATGGGTCAATACCATGTGCCATTTTTATTTTTATTAATACTAATACTAGGGTTAATAATGTTTTTTTTGCATGGTATTAATAATAATCTAGCCCATGGCATTTGTCCCATAATATTTTGCCCATAGGTTTCACCTAAATATAACGCATTTTGTGAGTGTTCGTAAATATAAGGTGACTTATGGAGTAAATATAAAGAAATGTTTTATTTGTTTACCATACCTCTCATTTATTTATATTTTTATTAATTTACCATACCTCTTTTACAAATATGGTATTTGGCCCATAAGATTCAATTAAATAAAACCTCTTTTTTGAGCCTTCATAAATAGAACGAGGGTTATGGATTAAATATAAAAAGAGGTTTTATTTATTTACCATACGTCTAGTTTATTTATATTTTTATTTATTTACCATACCTTTTGAGTAAGTATAAAAAGACGTTTTATTTATTTACATACCTCCATTTTACTTATATTTTTATTTGTTTACACCCTTGCATGTATATAAGGTGACTTATGGAGTAAATATAAAAATTTTATTTATTTATTTACCATACCTCTCATTTATTTACTTTTTTATTAATTTACCATACCTTTTATAAATATGGTATTTGGCCCATAGGATTCACTTAAATAAAACCTATTCTTGAAAATTAGGGCGAATGGAAGGTTGTAACTCCTAATTTCAAGGGCTAAATTTACCTTTTTTACCCTCTCCCTTAAAATAAGGTGGGCTATTTGAGGTGATTTGTAAAAATGTACTATGATACAAAATATTTGTCCACTAAAAATTTAAAACCCCTTAATTTAACCAAAGGGCGAACATTCGCCCCTAAAATTTTCCATGTTGATGTGTTCTCCATGGTGATTGTAGCATGATTGATGTGTTCTCCTATGAGGCATGGATTGATGTGTTCTCCTACGAGGCCTAGATTGATGTGTTCTCCATGGCGGCCTAGATTGATGTGTTCTCCATGGCGATTGTAGCAGGATTGATGTGTACTACTGTGAGGATAGGATTGATTAGTTCTCCTGTCGAGGCATCCTACCCATGTAGTCTGGGACTCATGGGAAGTACCTCTCATCTGATCAATGAGCAGGGAAATGAAGTTAGGGACGATAGTAGTACCAATGGACACATCGTTGTATCTATCGTACTCCCTACGCTAGGATGACCTCCATTGATCTGGGATCAATGATATTGGTCTGGGACCAGTGGTAGGAGTTGTACCATACTATGACACTAACTTCAGGCTGGTTGAGACTGGTCTGGGACTAGTGGTACATACTCTGAGACTGACTTCGTGTCAGTGCAGTACTGGTCTGGGACCAGTGAGAGTGGTACATACTATGACACTGACTTTGGGTCGGTTGAGACTGGTCTAGGACTAGTGGTACACTCTCTGAGACTGTGATACTAGTCTGGGACCAGTGGTAGGAGTGGTACTTACTATGAAGTTGACTTCGGGTCGGTTGAGACTGCTCTGGGACCAGTGGTACGCACTCCGAGAATGAATTTGAGTCAGTGGAGGATGATACTGGTCTGGGACCAGTGGACTTGTACTCACTATGATGCTGACTTCAGGTTGGTTGAGACTGGTCTGGGATGAGTGGTACATACTCTGAGACTGACTTTGAGTCAGTATGATACATCCTCGATAATTTTTTCTTCTTCATAATTTGGACAAAAGTAGAGCAGAACAGAACAATGCAAGAGCAGAGCAGAACAATACATATCAGTATAGGGCAGAACAAGACAAAGCAGAACAAGCAGAATAGAGTAGAGCAGGGCAAGGGTCAGGCTGTATAGGGCAGTGCATTTGATGGATGAATAGTAACGACTGATAGACAGATTGCAGATGAAGTTCTCCCTAGTTGAGAGGGAGTGTTAAAATTGGAAACTAGGGAAAAAATTCATGTGGGTCATCTTATTCATGGCTGATAATATTTTTATTAAATTCCTCTCGTCGAGAGGTGTAGGATTGATATAAATATCATTCTATTCCGATAAGTATTCATGGAGATATGAATTTATTTTGATTATGGAATTATTATCAAGTCGACCTACAACTCATGCAGGCTCAGAAGCCCAACAATCGCATCTATTCAAACACCAAGATTGTCTATAAATACATGAGGAATTTTCCTCATTTGGACTCACTCATCTCATCACATCTCTCTCTCTACTGTGCAGAAAAGAGTCTCTTCTCTACTGCGTAGAAAAGGGTCTCTACCTCAGACATGTGAAGTCGGAAGCTGTTGAAACTGAAGATGCAATTGCAGAAGTAAAGATTGACCTACGTGGACTAGAAGATCTCCTCATCTAAACTGCGTTGTAGGTTCATCTAAACCTCCTCTGAAAGCCGCAACTTTTGGTGGTGGAATCAAGTCAATCCGACGGACGGTTTGCAAGATATCGACTGCCCTAGTTTGAAGCTGGAAGCTACTAAAACTGAAGCTGCAACTACAGAAGTAAAGTTTGACCTACGTGGACTAGAAGATCTCCACATCTGAACTGTGTTGTAGGTTCATCTGAACCTCCTCTAGAAGCAACAACTTTTGGTGGTGGAATCAAGCTGATCTAATGGTCGGTTTGTGAGATATCGTCTACCCTAGTTTGATGATGAAGCCGCTAACGCTGATGCTGCTGATCTAGGGTTTGCTATTGCTGATATGAATCAGATTTATTGTACTATTTATCTCTGCTGAATTATTGAAGATAAAAGAAGATTTGAACAAAGTGTTTCCCCACACATTGTGGGGTTTGTCCCTAGCTAGCCGCCACATCTTGTGTCTCTTCTCTTGACTTGTTTTCTGTCGATCGTTTAATGTTCTATTTGCACTTTATTTTATGAACATGTGATTGCTAATCTATGGAATATAATTAGAAAAAGAAGTAAACTGTTATAAGCATAGAAAATACCATATCTTAACACAAAGGTATAGGATTAAGCACTGAAACTATGCAGTGCATAGTCTTGGGAGGTAGGAACTGCACATTACGCAGTTTCAAGAGGTAGGGCTGCAACTAGAGAGCCGAGATTGTGTAATTCGTAGTTCAAGAGGGTCAAATGAGGCTAAATTGCTTGGTCAGAGAGATTTCAGAATATGACTAAGTGTAATATCGATGAAGTTGATGTGAACAATGATAACACTCGACTGTGATCACACACTTAGAAAACTTGAAGACACAACAACATAGATCATCCAAGACACATGAACAACATACTTCCCTCAGTGTGACAACTTTGCGACGACTCACAACAAGTGTGACACTAAAGATACACTTTGCGACGATCGTGATGACACTTGTGCGACAGTGCTTACAACTTTGGAAATGAGTGCAACGAATGTTTACATGGTAATATAAAATCATTTACACAAAGGTAACCCCTTGAAACCACCAAAACAAGTAAAAATATGACATTTTTCTTTTCTTTCAAAAGGGACCAAAACACTTAGATAAAATACATATAATGGATTTCAATGTTTATGACGAAAATATGTAATACCAAGGTAGGCTCTGAAATTTGATGCAAGCCAAAATTTTGGAGGGTGTTGTAGCAACTAAAACACTTGGTGGCATACTAGTTAAATTCCATCTTCTTTGTCTTGGTTGACTCTTTTGTGCAGGGTCTCATTTCTTCAGGGAGTATTCAACGTCTAGATCACTTTTGCTTCCCCACTTACCTCGTGAATAAACATAATCCCCTTTGTGCCTTCTCAGCTAAATACAATATAATATTCAATAATATCGCAATGTTTTGAATCGGAAAGGGTAGTTTAGTTTGCGAGATTTACATTTTCATAGTGTTGTTTTCCATCTCTAGTGTTGCTCTACTACAACCAGAACTGGACACTACCCTGGTGGAGACACTACAAGAACACAATCATTGATCCAATGCTAACGAAATTGGATAATACCCTGATGGATTTTCTTGCTTCACATCCCTGCATAGGAAGCCTTTATCTTCTTTTGCCTTTATTTATACATTTAAACATGACTATTCATAGGCACTTATTCATTTTATGGGAGGAAGAGAGATCTAGACTTATTGAGAGCATAAGAGGTTATTCCTTAAGAGAAGCATAAAGAGACCTTTGGTTTAGGTTTTCTCTTTTGATTTTCCCCTTTTCCTCCCCTATTGATTGGATAAGTGTGAAAATAGTGAAACATAAGGAATCGAGCATGGGTATAAACCTTCTAGAATAGATGCAGGTATCATGGTTCGACAAAAAACTAACCTTACAAACGAATCATATTTTTTGCGAGAACATAATTGATCAAAAGATATATCCAACATAAAGAAGGAAGACCAAATGTTAACCAAATTTTGCAGTGTCACAAAGTCCTTTTCTATTTTCCCACATTTCCTTTTGAGCCAAAATTGGTCACCCTTCATGCAAACTCATTAACATAACGGAAAATAAAAACATGACACAGCTAGAAATAAAAACCAAAGCATAAGAGAAAGAGGTTAAATCAAACAGGATGCAAGACAGAAGTAGGAAAACACAAGAAAGATTAAAGAGAAAAAGTGTAGGATGAGTGCAAGGGAGGGGAAACTAGAATGCAACTAATCCTACTCCTAATTTAAATAGTTATAAGGTCAGGTTCAAGTGTAATGAAATTTCCAGTGAAGCCATTGTTATTTCTCCTGACCTGTTCACACAATCATGCAAGCAATTAAAAA